>JAIPRK010000262.1:0-272806 GCA_025469195.1 Chaitophorus viminalis | reverse complement strand
CACACACACACACACACACACACACACACACACACACACACACACACACACACACACACACACACACACACACACACACACACACACACACACACACACACACACACACACACACACACATACATGCCCACAGAAGTGTATTCGAGTGCGGTCATTTGCCATTTGGTCGTAGAAATGCGACGACGGCCCGAGGGAGGGAACTCTGCGTATATTTTATAATGTTTATTATATCAACGCGAAGACATCATTATACACTATACATATTATACGGTTGCCGTTATACGATACGATGTACACGTGGTGTGTGGTTTGGGAGAAAAACATATTATTTTACAAACATACAACATTTTAATTTACTTTATTGTAAACAGAACGCGAGCGAACGACTAGGCATGTTATGCGTTTCACGTGCTGGTTGCATTAAGTTTTTGCGGTTTTCGCGACATATTTTCCAAGTGGTATATTAGGTAATTATTATCTTTTCGTCGCCGGAAACTCCGATGAATGATATAATATGTGTGATGCAATTATATACATTACCTATACAATGCCACTATTACCCCGCAACTATATAGTATAATAAACGAGAATGTTTGGTCTTGTGAATCTTGTTCATACGTATACGGGTGTAATTATTGTATCTTTGTAACGTTGTGTAGTACATCGACGATGTATTATAATAATTTTTTATAGTTTTTCGGTATTCCTTAGATCATATACACATATACATGATCTAAGCGGTATTCACATTGTTTATTTGGAAGTCGAATAAAACCGCAAGATAAATTGATAGCTCGATAAAAAATATTGAACATTACATTTTAAACTCAAAAGTGTAATTTATTATTATTTATTATTAATAATAAATAAATTAAATAAGAAAGAACTCAAACGATTTGTTCAAATATCACTTGCATATACGAATGAATATAGAACATGGAAGTTTGCAAGTTGATATTGAAAATAATATTCTCAACAACTGGATATCATAGAAAAATATATTCTTAAACTATCAAAAAAGTTTGACAAAAATGCAAAAAGAAAAGAGAATTCGAATAAAACTTGACTTTAAAAAACCACAAAAACAAATTGAAAACGATGTAGATATATATGTTATTGTACTAGGTCTGAGATGTCGATGCATTTATTGTAATATTTTCCAACGTTTTCTGTACGATGCTTCAATGGCTGTAAATTCGTAACATATACTACTATTCAATAAGAATAAGAAAGTTTATTTTGCATTTTTAGATTTTTCAGTTCACTTTTGGAGTTTTTGAATGAAAAATGCAAATTTTAAATTTAATTTTTAGATTTTTAAATAAACATCAAGTAGACACTCGTATGACGTATTATCGAACAATAATAATTTTCAAATTATTAAAAATGTGATGATTATTTGATTAGGTATAAGCTGATTTAATAATCTCATCACCAGAAATAGTGATAACACTGTTAACTAATAATACATTGATAACAATTAAATTTTTCCAGTTCCTACTGTATTTTGTATGTGAATTTTGATCTGCCTGTCTGTCGTTTGGAAATTTTATTTAATTTTTTTAGAGTGTGGCTAAAATATAGCGCAGTAGAAAATTTATATACGTCGAAAAAGAATATCTTATTGGTCTGTTTTTGTTTTTTAAATCCATCAACTAGTTGTATAGTATAGTATATATAATATTCAGTAAATAGTTATTTTTTTTTTTACTATAGCGCCAATTCAAATACTGTTTGTCTCGATCTCCCTGAGTTTGAATTCAATAATGTATATAATATAAATTATAACGTTATAGTGGCATCTTGCGTTTGTTTGGTGAAATCGCTATACGGAGTAGATTGAAGATTCCCATAACATAAAAGTATGCTCGAAAAGAGTGATCATATATTTCATTGTGTTAGGTGGCAATTATGGTACATTTTCTATTAAACATCAATACAATTGACTAATTTACATATGGTGAATAATACCGAACAGATACAACAATAAAATTACCTAAATCGACTCTTGAAATGGAAATAGTAAAACTCCTCCAAAGGATTTGAACGATCTCAAAAATATCTTTGATTTAGTAGATGATATATTACATCTAATATAACCCTAATGCGCACGGAATTATACGATTGTAAATATTATAACGTTCTCGCGCGAAGATCAAAACGGGAAATAACGGAAACGGGTGGGTAACGAAGACGTCGAAAATGGATCGCCAAACGGCCTCAGGACCCTATTAACGACAATAATACGCGCGCAATAAATTAAATCGATTGAGAGACGGGCGTATCGCATAGTGCGAGTGAGTACGATTATACTTATATAAAACAGTGTGGTTAAAATATACATATTACGTATAATATTCGTCTGTTTGTAGCCGCGTAGTGCGCACGTCTTTAATAAGGCGAGTCCGTTAATACATTTATGGGAAACGTTCCGAAAGAGAGGGTCGATTTACGTATACGATAGATATAGTAAAATTTAATATATGTATATACGCATGCGGAAGAGCGCGTTGTAGCTTGAGAATCGTATGCACCGGCGGGATTATTCAAATTCCGGTTTTTAGCCGAAAAACGTTCCGAGAGCACGACGACGCACATATAATATGGTGATGGTTTATTATAACAATATAATGTACAAAACGATGTATTATTATGGACAAGGGAGAGAGGAGCGAAAGGCCCGTCGTCCGTATACCTCGTTACCGTCGTCGTGGCGATCGTCATGGCATAGTCGGAGAAGGCAATATCGGCTTTTATTGTGAAAAAACTGCCGTTTCGCGCGAAAACCATCTGGTCATAATATATCCGGCGCGCGAATAATATACATAAAGGTCACCTATATATAACCTCTCGCGTACAGGTTATAGGTCAACGGCATTGTGCCGCGGCGACGCACGTTTCCCTCCTCAGCTGCACACGATACTTCTTTTTTGTTTTGTTTTTTTTTTCAGGGGTTTCCTCCCGGCACCGGCCAGTTACCCGTATGTGTGTGTGTGTGTGCATTATTTGAATAAACAGCCGTATTTGAATAATATAATAATACATATAATATAATATATACATATTCTATGAAAACGTGCGGGCAAATTTAACGTATATTATTTTTTGGGGTGTAATGTTCCCCATTAGCAGATTTTTTTTTTCGCCTTTCCCCCAGAAGCACTAAAAACTCATATCTCTCTCTCTCTCTCTCTCTCCATCCTTCTGCAATTGACGTCGCGCACTCTTTAACGCATTGTTGCCGTTGCTGCAGGCTGCGTAGTGTATTATTGCATCCGGCCCTTTTTTCTCTCTTCCTCCCGGAATCGATGTGTGTGTGTGTGTGTGTGTGTGTGTCCGTTTCCCACAGACGCGGAATTGTCATCCGGAACGACGGCAACGGCGCGGCGGTGGCGGTCTGACCACGGATCGCCGACCGAACCTGCAGCTGACGACGGTCTGGCATACGTAGGTACGACTGTACAGTTATAATATACGGTTTACGCAAATTGCTGTACTACGTATCGCAATAATCCTTATCAAAATCGCGACCGGTTGAAGACTTGCAGGATATCGTCCTTGGCAGGTATAAATGATAAAGGGTTACAGCGATGGTATTGTATATCATCGCTCAAGAAGCAACACCACCTCTCTCGGTTTTTGTTAACCTTTCTGGAGAACGAAAAAAGCAACACAAACAATAATGTCTATATTATCATACAATTCTAATACACAACACAACTTATCTCAACATATTATTTAGAACACTTAGTAAACACTGTTGCGTGAATCAATTCACTGGAAATATGAAATAAATTATAAGTTAGTTCAATAATTAACTTTATTCGAAATCTGATATCACCAGTTGATTTCACGTGAAATTTCCAATAAGACAGTGCTGCTAACTCAATTAATTTGACAAAAATGAGAGATAGGGGGTATTGCTTTTTAAGCGACGATATATGCGTTTTAGTTTGCCGGATTATGATTTGCCGCAGAACGAAATTTAACGTCGTGTACCGTGTAATGTTTTATGTAAACGCTGTAAACGCGCATCTTTTCAAATTGTTCGTCGATAATGTATACCAGTATACCATAATATTATATATTATACATATTTACTTATTTTATTTATAATACCTTATTTTAAATTATATATTTTTTATATCAAAATATATATATTTTAATTTTACATTAAGAATCTTAAGTCTTATAATACACTAAACTAAAGTATGGATTTCAATAAAAAAACATCGAATTTCGTTCTGTTATTAAAAATTAAACGTTGTTTATTTAAAAAAAGTTAAAAAATATTTGGATGCACACATGTATTACACGAACAAATGTAGTTCGTAATATTAATAATAATAGTGTGCGATAAGCATATCACAATCACACATTTGCTTATTGGGTATAAACATAAAACATTTCAATACAATAATAACTATCACAATAGGGAAACAAAATTTCGTTCTTTTGCAGTCTAATGGTTTTGAAGATGGCATTTAATAGGTAAAATTAAAGTTTTGAATCGAATACAGTGCACCGTTTTGATCTTAAATTTTATAGGATGTACTCAAAACTACTTAAATATTTCACAAATCAGTAGCAGTTTTGTATTGATATTTAAAATTCAAAGTTTTAAAATTAATCTTTGTCGTAGAAATTTCAGAATAAAACGTATCTATATTATTAACTTCAAAAACTTTTCACGATATGGTTATTTAGTTGGCCAAGTTGGTATTATTGGATAGTTTCGATTAAATCATATACATATCCAATATTAACTAACGACGGACATTTGGTCCACTTAGAATCCAAAAATAAGTAACGTGACATGTATTATAATAAATGAATATGTTAATGTGTAGTTTTGTGTTGCTCAATACTCGCATGGTTACTTACTTAGTCTACCAGTTCTTAATGAAGCTATGAGACCTCCACAAGGAACTAGCTGTAACATGTGGTTGAAATTAATTAATGACTATATTCGTTACAGTATGAAAAAAGTAAAAATTAATAAAATAAATTGTGACACACAAAAGAAACGAATACGTTTTGATCCTTATAAATCACCACACAACTTTTCAATACATGTAATATGTATATATTTTTACTTGTATTTTTTAATATTGCAACAAAATTTAAGTACACACAAACATATCGGAGAACTTTATTTAATTCGTAAAACTATGAATTATTAAATTAATTATCACTGTCAATTTGGAAATAAACTATCATAAGTTTAAACGTCCGTCTTCAAAATATTAATTAAATACACATGTGTTTAGATAATGAAGCCAGTAATTATTATTATAAATTAATAACTATATGGTTTGCACAAGTTATGGAATTGAAACTAATTCGAATTTTTATACACTTTTCTAAATAAAATAATTGTATTTTTATTCTTAATTATTTTCTAATAAAAAATGGTTTTCATAACGATTACTTTGAAATGCACAAAACATGGTGAGATACATTATTATTTAACCTGTGAATACTTCAGTTTAACGTGTCATTTATTGATATAACACATGATTTTTAGACTTTTATACACAACGTTTTTGTGATATTTACGTACCCGCATATAAAGATAAGGGCCCAAGTGAAAATCGCAGGGTATAAGTAGGGGTGAAAATATAAATTTAGATTGTAATTTGATACATTATACACACTTGAGTTATGATTAAAATAAAATATTACGATTAAAGCGTTAATGAACATTTTATCATAGCATCGCAAATAATTTAACGAGATTTTGTCTTACACTTTGACTACCATCGTAGTTTTTCTATAAAAATATGATATCAATCAATAATATTTTGTTTTTTGATACACTTATACTACTATTTACAGCTGATACTTTAAAGTGTTATTTCCGGACTGCGAAAACTACAAATGAAATTAAACACGAAAACATTTTTTTTTTTTTGAATTCCCATATGTGTATCAAATACAGTATCTATAGTCGTTTTAAATCGTATTACACAAGCATTCAGAACTAAAAATAATATTATCAATCTATTATCAATCTATAAAAAATTAAAAAAGTATATAATACTAAACACTGCAATGAAATCTCAAGTACTTGCAATATTTATAGAGCGATATTTTCAACAGTATAAGTACCACCCATTATCGGTAGCCCATATTATATTATTTTATAAAAAAAAATGTTGGACACCTTTTTATCTTATAGTTAGTAGAAAATTTAAAAAATCTCTTCTGTAGCAAGAAAATACACTCTATACTTATAACGTATTACACAATCAAACTATATTGATTTGTGGTTGTTCGTTATATCTTATAGATTTTTAAAGAAATTTTAAAATACTACAGTACATATTTTATTTAAAAAAAAAAAAAGTTGAAATTTACATTCATATATATTTGGTAGTCGATTCTACATCTGAACTAATCAATAATTTTTGAAACAAAAAGGATAAATGTTTAAAAATTTTGTAGACTGTTGATATCCTTAATTTTCGTATAATTAGAGTAAATTATTTTTTTCCACAAACATTTTCAAATAAAACTTGCATCTTAAAACTCAATTTTTTTTAATAACCGTTTGTTTCGCCACGGACGATTTTCATATTCTAGTCCTTTTCTACGGCAAAGTGGATTGTGATAAAAAAATATGATTATTTCTGTTAACGTTCCAACATGATCGACAATCTGAAATACGAATGAAATCAATCGTCTGCGTATATTATTAAAATTTGTGATATTTTTTTGGATGATTATATAATATATAAGGGTGGAACATTCTCGAGTTTCTGTCGCTAATTCTGATAAATCAGCATTTGAAACAATACCGCGGTTGAAAACCTTTGAATATACAATATAGTTCTTCCGTGATTGTTTTTTAAAATCTTGAGTTACCGTATCATCGAGATTCTGCAGTTACAAAGAGGTTTTATTGCGTAACAAATTATAACGATGTAGTAACGTTTTGTGATCGAAATTTTTTATTTCCCAAAGCACTATACTCATGTAATGTGTATGACTTATATCGTTTTCGTTGCAATGATAATATTATAATGTTTTCATTTCTGTCTCGAAGACGTCATATCAGTTTAATAATAATATATAATATTATGTATATTTTAAACAGGATCAATGTGGTCATTATCCGTTACAGAGAGAGATTTCCGCCTTACATAAGAGGTCCGCTATGCAAGCAGGTCGTACACTATCGTATATACTCTGTAATCGGCGATGTGTTTACACGCGGCCAGAACGTATTTATACGACTGCAGACGACGACCGATTGTCGGTGCACATTACCGTATACTATCGCGTTGTGTCCGTGAGTCCGTCGCTGTCGTGTAAGACAGATGCGTGTGTACGGACTGACGGGACACTCTCACGGTATAAAACACACACACACACATGTTTGTGTAAACAACGGTGTGTTGCGCAACAGTATACACTTCGTATTAATAATACGTATACGTAAGTATCGGACCGACAAAAAGGGACAAAGTTCTCTGATGCTTCTTTACGGCTTGCGCATAACACATATATACACGCACATGGTATTTAATATTATTATGTTTGATGTGTGTGCGCGCGTTATGTGTGTGTGTATATTTATCATGTGTGTTTTATGCGTATAAATAATAAATATATAGTGTCTTTTTTTTTTCGATTTCTCTTTCCCAGAACGTGAAAAAAGAATAAAAATACTCCGTCTGTCCACTCGAAACGGAAGCGCGTTTTTGTATACCAGAGTGTATGTGTGTGTATGAAATACGAACGGTAAATAGTAAATATGTATAAAAAAAAAAAATCATTCTGTACGGCCGTCACGGACATTATGGAAAAGGGATCGGACAGCGTTCGCGAAGGTTTGTTTGCTCAACGACAACATACCTACACGTTTATACGTATACACGAAATCTGTCGTCCGCGGCTTGTTCAAACATTAAACCGCATCACATACATATATATACATATTATTATACGTATTGTGCGTACACATAATATAGGTATTGACCCTGAGTTGACCGGATCAGTGTTCTCTTTTTTATACTTATTTTTTTTTTGTATATATATTTTTTTTTTGTCTACGATCTCCCCCCCCCCCGCTGGCCCGCTTTCTCTGCGAGTGCGTGTAAACAAACGAGGGGACTGGCGCCGCGAATTCGACGTACGGCAAATGCATTAAATGCCGTTTAAATGTAGTCGTTTATATACGCACCACCCTCGCGGAATAATGATGATAATAATAATAATAAAAAAAAAAATCACTCGAACCGCACTTGTAGATCACATAATAATACTGATAATGTACCATATATAAAATATAATATTACATCCAATCGCCTCGTTAATCCGTCAAAAACTACATACCGCGAACGGATGAGGATGTTGCTGTGTATAATTTTCCTTTATGTACGCGATTCGTTAGTACCGATTTTTCGAAAGGTGGACGACATCTTCCACGTGTTTACCATTTCTTATTTCTTATTTTTTTTTTCTGTTCCACGGGCATTTGCCAAGTGTAAAAATCCTCGGCATTTCGTTCGTTTGTAAAACACGTAACAAATACTTTACCTACGCATTGAGTTACATTTTTTTAAATGAAACAAGATCTGCAGTCGAAATGGAATTTTGGAAGTTTTCAATTTGCTCGGAGTGTGTAATACAGTGTTTTAAAACGAACACTATTTCTGTCACCGTTAATAACGCGCACCTGTCCCCCTAACTCGACTTTCGAATTCGCTCTGTGATTTTTATTTTTTAAGTTAGAGAAATTTCATCCAAGACGCACATCAGATACAGAATTAACCCTATATTTTTCGTCTCGGATAATGGAAAATTGATTGTCGATCAATTGCGTTCACATAATAAATCGAGATTTTATCGATTCCACCGAAACTTCCGGTTTCAACATAAACTATTTTATGAACAGTAAACGGCGGAATCGATATAAACCCAAAAAATTATGTCAATATACTGTTTGCATGACGCACATACAATGAAACTTTTATAAAACATTTTATAAACAAGTTGAAAATTTATTTATTATGGAACTGATATCTAGTCACGTCACAAATTGTACCAATGGATACTGGATCTTGTCTTAAACGGAATACTTATCAAGTCCTACATGTGATTCCATCGGAGACAATATAATATACGAAGAATATAATTTAAGTCTAACTGCATTTATTATTATATCCTGTTGATAGTGGTAAGTGGTATAGGTGTACGTGATCGGTGAAAAATGTTGAAAGTTAATAAAAAATTACCAGTATTAAACGAGAGATGTAATGTTGTTATTTTAGTAAAATAGATTTTTGATTTAGATTTGCAGGCATAATATAGTGTTTCACGTGATTAAAACTAATACCATGTAATATAATATACTGCTAATAAAAGATTTAAACACCATTATTTGATCCTTTTGTTTACGACTCGAAAATATATTAAGAATAGTGACACACCTGGTGATTTTATGGAAAACACTCTAATACCTTATTGTAAAATGAATAATAATGGTCAATCGAGAAAATGACTTTCTTAGTGTTCAAAGATTTGTGATTCGCAGTAGTGACGGTCAAAGAGGGGAGGTGATCCTTCCATGACTTATTTTCAATACTTAATATTACATATTTTTGACAAATATTTATTAAGAAAAAAATTGCATATTAAAACATAAACTGCACTTCTTATTCTATGACAAAATCATTTGACCGCCACTGGTTTGCAGTACACTCTGTAATCCTTTATATAAACGATTAATCTATAGAGTAATATAGGTTAATCTAATGAAATACAGGATAATATATGTATTATTTACACTATATGCTATATAGCATAATATTCTGTGGTTAACAGAAACGATTGATAAATCATCATGTGCGGTCTATGAGAGCGAACGATGCACATTTCTGCGATGATATTTTATTAATATTATAGCGTAGTGAAATACGATTTCGAAAACAAATACAAGAAAATACGTATTGACGAATAATTATTGTTTAACGGAAGGAAAAAAATGACGTTAGTCCGTAACTGTATAATATGGAAAATGATGGGTGAATAAAACAAAAAAACAAAACCGAAAATAAAAAACCTCATTATATTTATTGCCGCGGTGCCCCCGTGTAATTGCCAACAGTTTATAATACAGCGGTTTGAATAAAATGTAAACACGCGTGAATTATATAAATTATAAAACTGCGTGCAGTAATCGGAAGTGGCTCACGGAACAATGATAATATTAATGTAATATATGTTGGCAACCGTGTGCCGCGTACCTACCACCGTCGTCGTTTGTCGTTTTCCAAATATAAATAATACCTCCTGTCGCACGACAATTAGCTGAAAAATCGTATCGCATTTATAATAAACACTATATGCGCGCGCGTCGAAACGAGTACTAATTTGCCGGTCGCCTATTGTTTTTTTTTTTTTGCGTCGTCGTCGTCGTCGTCGTCGTTTTTTTTTTCAACCGCTCGTCCACCGGGGCGGGCGGAAACGAAAGCGGAAAAAAAACGGATTGAATCAACACACGAGATCGTTACACGGCGATTTGGGAGACGGGTAGTGGTGAAAAACGGAGGGCGGAAAAAAAAGTCACCGAGCAAAAAAATGCACCGAAAATTCGACCGTGTAAATCATTTGCATGATTAACACAAGAAACAATGCACGTGATGGGTAAAAAAATTAAGCACACATATACACACGGCCGGTGGACGTTTTTTTTTTCCCTCCTCACCCCACATTCATTCCAATTTCTTTTTTGACCGCGTGACGTATATGTATGCTGCTGCTATTATACATTATGATATATTAATATATCGGATATCCCTCTGTCGGACCGGTTCGCAGCTATCCGCGCGCGGTGTTCACGCCCTGCGACTTCTGTATACATGTGCGTGTATTATATTATATTTCATATGCCTCCGGGTGGCGGGGAAGTCGGTTTTTTTTTCTCACACGTTTAATGAACCAAGTATACCGCGTATACACACATGTAGGACCAAGGCGACGCCGTTCTCATCCTCAACCCTTTGCCCCGATGAATAACTGTTTTTTTATTATTATTATTATTCGTTGTATTATATATTATGTATATATGCATGCCGCGACCCGTCGGTGCGGTGACTGGGCTATTTTTTTTTTCATTTATCCCTCCCGGTCATGTCCCGTATACACACACACACACACACACACACACACACACACATGTATTGTACATTAAAATATACGTATACATGTGCGTGTGTATACGTGCACATATTATATATTATATCGGGTGGCGCGTAGACGAGAAAAAAAAATACTATATGGACCGAACAAAACAATAAAAAAAAAAAAAAAATGACGGTCAGGACGAATGCGTGAAATAAAAAAAAACACACATTGCGTCCCGTACCCCCCAATCGCGTCGGGAACCATTAAAAATGATATTAATATTGTTCGCGGATTTATGGTCGATTAGTCGTTATATTGGGCTAAAGTGTATATTATTATAATACGCACACCGCTGCCGTTTATGTTATGTATACGTGTTTTAGACAAATACGTTCGTTAAATGAGTAGCATATCGCTATTATAATAGTATAATAAGTATAATATACACCGCCGTGCAATTGAGCCCCCACTTTGGAAAAAAAACGATTATCGTCATTAGAACACGCATAGAATATTAACCCTTATATTATTTTTTAGCGATGACTTGACTTCGTGTGTGTTTTGTTATTTGTATGTACCTTATATATGAATATCTGAAACGCCCGCAGAGGGCTTTGGTTTCGGATGACTTTTGTGCGCGTAATGTTAAACAATAATTATTATTGTGATCTATAATAATATGTATGTATAATATTATAATATAAAACGTACGACAATGTATAAATGCAACGCCGGGTGGAAATATTTTGTCGCGTAAAAGGCAATAACGGTGCGGATGGTATTGATAATATTATCCGTTACATTATGCATTTACGTAGTAGGTATGTATATCCAATTTTTATCTATGGGAAAATTATTGTCTCCCGCGTGCTCATTAAAACCGTTCACGTTAATGTATTTTATATTATATAGTGCTGGGCGTTGGTCGGGCAACGACAAAAACGTCGCAACGAGTGAGTGTTATACCAAAAACGATGTTTATTTTTATCAACTCGTTTATAAAATAATATTAATATTAAAAGGACGACGACGGTTCGTATAGGTATGTGAGATGGATGAGAACGGACACGGCGGAGGAAGAACGCTAATCAACAGTAATTTTATAATAATTTATCGTACTATCAACATCGTCATATTCACTATCGATAGATAATAATATCTGTAGTTGGATAAACAGTATTCGATAGCGAAACGTCCTATATTTGGCCAACTTCAATTCTTATTCCTCTCACTGATTCACCCGTCGTGATTTGATAATGCGCGTAGTGTAATCATTGTCTGGCGGAGTACACGATGATTTTCGAAAGCGCGCTATAATAACTATAAAGATCAATTGTAATATTGAATTCATGTTTGACAAACAGTTTATCTGCAGAAAGCGACGATAGATTCATATATATATATATATATATATATTATTGTCGTGAGTGCAGACCAAAACGCTTATCTTCATATTTTTCCTTATAATATATACATACGACCTTGCATCGGTTTCTTGCGTTACTTTCTCAGCATAACCAACCAACTTCTCAAATCATTATATGTCCCTACAACTAAGACAAATGATTAGAATAGTCGATTGATTATCGACTAGATTATACAGCGTTTGCCGGCCTGCGGTAATACGCACATCCTTAAGGGTACGCGAAACAATTGGGTAATGCCGGTGCAAAAATTTGACTTATCAAAGGCGGTTAGTCTCAGAAATAAATGCAATGTACGTATGTGAAATTAAATATTATTGTCACGATAATGACGGTGCTTTTTTGATTTTTCATATATTATGTCAACTACAGTGTAAATAAAATAATGAACAAAACGAATAAAATAAAAAAAAAAAATAAAAGATTTATCAAATTTGTAGAGGGATCGCGGAACACTATAGTGAGTGGTGGTCAAGGAATACGAGAATAAAAGTTTAGCAAACGCTGCGCTAGACGAATAGTGTGTTTTATCTAAAGTTTATTCCATATATACCTGAACAGAGTTTTTTATTTATTACTTTACTAGGTTCCTTAGTATAGACATTTTATAGTCCGATTCGTGATTGATTCTGCGGGCAGTGCGGGCTATATAATAACCGCGATCGGCGCGACCGCGTACAAGTAAATCTGTATTATTCGATAATCTTAAATTCTTCAATATTCGAAAGACGATATGAGATCGATTTCTTGGGAGCATTTCGCTCGCACTTCCACGCAGACGGACGGACTACGAATATCTCGAAATTGTGCAACTACATCGTATACGAGTATGTACACACACTAATTAAAGAGCACTTTGTTATTACGGCGCACCTGTACGCACGTGTTTTCGTGTTTTGCGGAGATTCGCCGACAAAAATATTATTCATAATCACTCGACCGGCATACATTACGCGTCATAAACCGCGACGTCCTATTTTCATGTGCGAAACGTTCGAGCATGTGATCTATGAAACGAAATTTTATTACAAATTAAATACGATAATAGTCTGTCGGTCAGCGCACGTTAAGTATATATAGGTACCTATCTACGTGCACGTATACTTAAAATACGTCGAGATGGAAACATTATAATGTGTATTATAACGTTATTGCGACGGTGTAAAATACATAATCACGCCTACGCGCTCCTCGTCGCGGAGACAGTTTAATTGCTTTTTAATCGTAAACAGTACAAGATGGTTTTGATATATACGTGCACGTTATCATCAAATGGCGTTTTTCATTTCGACGTCATGTACTTTTTTTTTTTTTTTAATATCACACGGCTTGTACACACACACACACACACACACAAACGCATAGGTACGTCCGGCTAGATCATTTAATTGGTCAATTTTCTGCGGATTGCACTTGGCATTACAAATGTATTAAATTATGCAGCACCGATTATACGTGTTACTAAACATATTGGAATAAATATGATACGTTACGTGTGTGTATGCACGGAAAAACAAAAACGTATTTCGTCGTCAAGTGACCGATCGGTTTTTTTCTCGGTAAATATTTGTAATTACTTCGTCTCGCGACCGTGCCATAAGTTAATAAAAAAAAACGTGCACACTTCTTGAGTATCACCGTGAGAATTTTATAACGTTGTACGGAAATTGTAGATTAGGTTATGGATACCTAATTTGCGTCCGACATCGTCGAAAGATTTTACCATTTTTACCGCTGTATATTAGACTACATAATATACCTATTGTTATACCGCGGTGTTATAATGGTTTATCCGATTTTTTTTAGTTTTTTCTTTTATTTTCTCGTGTAAACAATAATTAACACGGTATTTTTATTATGTTACGCAACATCGTACCCGCTACACAATAAAGCTGTTAATGTTATCATGTTTTTTTTTTTTTTATTATTTTACAAACGCGCGTATTATTTAACAGGCGATAAATTAAACGTATTTTACACACACACACACACATATACATATATAGATACTTGTATTGTATGATATGTGACGCCATTACAGACGCAGAACGTTCTTCTAAATTTATCTGTTGTCGCGGACGATCTTTGCACATAATATTATTATACCATATTACACTGATGGCCGTATTAAAAAGTTCGTCTTTGATCCGACGCGTGTGTATAAGAACGTATTATCGTGATTAAAAATTATATACATTTTAATTATTATTATACATTCGTCAATGTACTCGTATGGCAACGTAGTACAAATCGTACATTTAATAGTTAATTGTGTAACGAACTATAATTCCTCATCGACATAATATTTTACCTACTTGGAGAATAATTGTACACTTACCCAATCCTTATTTTTTGTAAATTTTGCACACTTCAATTTCTTCTTTTTTTTTTTTTTTGATACCTAGAAAAACATTTTTTAAGAATTGTAACTAGTAAACTTTTCTGTGTTCATTTGTCTCAGTATACGATTCACTTGTATAATAATAAAACCGTAACCTCAAAACATTGAATTTCCAATCGTGCTTTCCACAGTTCTGCTGTAATCGAAAGTGAATTTAATTTTAGTGGTTTATCTGCACTGTGTAGTGATATCATAAATTAATAAAATGATTCTATTGTGAATCGTCGGTAAAATATGAAAAATAAATAAATAATACACCTATAATTATTCAAGTACTATTGCAACATTTTTACTACACTACTCTTTTGAATTTGCTATTGCTATACACACTGTATATGATACTGTATGTAAAAATAGGGACTGCTATAACTAATTAATTTGAATTCTTATACGTACAACATTTCAATAATACGTACACGGTGTTGCCGGTCTGCTGTACAGACATAAATACGTAGAGTATTTTCACACTTGAACAGCGCGGAACGCAGGTGGGGAAGGAAGAACGTGCGGAGAACGTACGTTTGTTGCGACAATATGTACATAAAAAAATTTATGAAAATGATCAACTTTTAAACGATATAATATATTATACGCGTATTATCCATCGTTACCTATATTATATTATTATATTGATCGTGATTCGTGGCATCTTCACCGCCTCGATTGCTATTCCAAATAACCATGTATTGTCTCTATAATAATGTGCACTATACCTACATTATGCCGGATGAATTATTATTAAACATTAAAACACACACGTGTATCACATACATAATACATAGTATTATCGTGATGACTCAATACTTTTTTGTTATTACCGGCGATAAATATTACATTCCGTTTTGTTATCGACGCGTTTAAAATGAAAAAAAATTACCAAATACTGTTGGCCGAGGATATGACATCGTATAGGTGCGTTATAATGGTATACTATGCGCAATATTATTATAAATTGTATTTTTTTTCCCTTCTATTCTTAATCAACAGGCATATTTTTAATTACATATTGATATTATGCAACCATGTATAATATATTATTATGTTATAAAACGCAACTCTTTTTTTTATGAGATCAAAGGAAAATTAGTGAATATTTTAATGTTCAAATGATTCTTAATTAAATGGTTGATTTCCAAATTATCGCAACATTTACTTATTATTTGTAAAATTCCGCAAGAGTACAAATCAAAGTTTTCACATCGACCAACGTCATAATATTTTTGATTTCATATTATCGTAGCACATATTCAATTAGTGCAAGTTTGACGTTTGAACGGAAAAAATATCTTAAAAAGAATTTGATGTTAAAAAATATCGGTGAAGGGCATAAGCACCAGAGTTAGATAAGAATAAAAAGTTGAATCGTACGAAAAATCGAAAAAATCAACCAATTTATTACAATTATATTTATTTATCTATATGTCATTTATTTTTGTGTATACTATATTTGAACAATTAATATCAATTGTTGAACATTTTTGATTTTTAAATATTAAAGATATTTAAATATACTTACTCTTATACAGAATGTGTTAAATATTAATCCTGGCGCAAATGGTAAATAATTTTGACTCCTTTAGGGCTTATGTCATATTTTAGGTATATAACTGGTATATATGATATTAGATTGGCACTCATGTCCTACAAATTTTAACGCAAATGATATATCGTTTTTGTAATTTTGGCGCTTATGTTATACAGTCAAAATATGTATTTACAACCACAATATATTTTTATATCATATTGTACAATGTATATATATATATATATATATATACAAATATATTTATGTCGCGTAAGACTATCGGTTCGGCTTTCAAACACATTAGACAATATATTTATAAAAATGCACATCATTATTTTATAAGTGAAAAAAAGCAAATCGATATTTATTCAATTATAATCAAATTGAAATGAAACTGATTTTATATGTGTACAAGAATTATTATCTTTCGTGAAATACGTATAAAATGCCAAAAAGCTTTTGCCACAAAGTCTGAGTACTACGACTATCGCGGTTAACAAACATTATTATAATGTTATGTATATGCATTGCGCGCGTATACTTACGTACACCTATATTATAATTATTATTATTTCATACGGCTACAGCTATAATTATAAATTAAGCGGAATAATAATTAATGCACAACGAATGCCGTTGAAATTTCACCGCAACATGTCATCAACACGCACCATATTATAACAGGTAGGCAGTGCTTAATATTGTGTACGAATGAATTTGCACGTGAACCTATAATACGTGTGTAATACCGTATGTGTATACTATCTGTGTGGATGTTAAAAGTTGGCGCGTGACGACATAATTTTGTCGCCACAATGAACTCTGTTTACAATAACGTATGCGCGTATGGCAGATATTTCCGATACGCTCTCTTTAAACGAATACACAATACGTTTATAATATTTAGTATGTATTTATAATAATATAATAATGCAAGTTGTCGGGCCAAAAGTCAATTTGGCCCTCATTGTTGTTTTATTCGATTTTCTCGGTAAACAATGAACATTTTGCATTTATAAATAAACTGCGTTCGTACACTAGGGTATTTCTGTTTTTTGATTAACTCATAATAAAAACAACCAAATAAACATTGGTATATGAAAATCGCATTCCGTATACATAGGTACAGTATAGGTACAGGTATAGTTTACAATCAAATTATTACCACAAAAACCAGCGAATTAGGGTAAAAAATTTTGACGATCTTTTGCTCTATTCCTCCTCATCCGCCACCGATGTAGAATATATGACGTGTATCATTGAATTGGAAAATGTACTAGTATACACTACGAGTGTACCGAAATTGATGGTTTTATTTATTTACTTCAACATGATCAAATAACATATAATATTATTAAATTAAAATACATTGATAAGCTGATACGTTTACCAACTGAGTTGTGGCTCGTAACTGGTACGGGATTCTGATAGATTTAATCATTTGTTTAACTTAAAAATAATCATACAATAAAAATAAAACTTAGTTAACTCGATATAATATATATTACTAAATGATATTACTAACCCAAAGTTATATCAATGTCACATAGAAAATTTTTATTACACATTTTTTGCTTTTTCTTTGTTTTGCTATTAACGTGCTGAACAAATGCAGTTGATTGCAATAATTGTATTGATTTCTATATCATCTCGTTATTTTCTCGGTGCAACGTAATAATATTAATATGTGGCATTATTAAGAAACATTATTATGTGTGTGTGTATCCAATAATACAATAGAACGTTTATTTTTTTTCTTAATTTTAGTAATCTATAATAAAATCAAAATTTTTTTCCACAACATCCAGAATCTTAAGATTTAGTTCAATTATATATTTACATTAATAATCAAATCAGAAAGACATTAGGTATAAAAAGGAAAATATATAAATACCAATTCTGACTTTGATATTATATATTTCAGTAAGTTTAGAACAAATTATTTTTTGTCTACATATGACTTGCTCAATTATAAGGTACATTGTACAAAAATATTAATATACAGTTTTTATTAGCCGTATACTTGTATGTAATTTATTTTGTCGATTAAATCCTGTTTTTCGTGAAATTCATTTTTAGCGAAATTATAAGTTAAATATTGTGAAAAAATCTCGAGGAGAAAAACTGTACGAGTTATAATAATATGTTACGGTGTGAAACGATGACCCTAGATGACTTTGCTTATAACGTGAACACGTGTATTACTATATAGAGAATGCGATTTTAAAATACCAACAAAAGAATAATATTTGTATTGACAATGACCACTTCAGAATAATACACATAGGTATACCATACTCCAAACAGGAGATGTTTTCAGCGATGTCAGAGTAGTATATAACGATGTTGAGTAATTTATTAGAATGACAGAAAAAATATTATTATTCGGTATTTGGGATTATCAGATAATCGAAGTGAGGCCGCAATATTATATTATTGATTTCCGCGAGTCGTTTCTACGAAAAAGGTATAACCGGCAAATTCAAGTGCTGTAAAACGTTGTGGATTAAACAATAATAATAACCACTGCGACGATTCGATTAAATAGGACTATACGACGAGTTATTAAAATACTTATTGTAGTAAACGAAACGTAGTGCGTACTCGCTGCCGTGTTCAAACCGTACACGTAGATATACGTAGTTTGTCTACCGTCTGAAACGTGATAATATTATACAGGGCAGCTACAGGGATCGGGTGTGGACCGTTTCGAAGAGTTTCGAGTTTTATTTTATTGTCGCTGTAGATATTCGTACATATTACCATAGTATATTGTACAACACTGAGCTATTGTAACGCGTCGTGCGCGGCCGAAGGAATTACAAAACCTTGTACGGCGTTTTCGGGACGATTGAAAAAGTTTTACCCGTGTAAACGAATGATGATGCATATTTATAATATTCTAGTATTGTGCATACGGTAAAACGTCATTTATCGGTAAACACTGGAATGGAAAGGGAGAATTCGTATATTTTTTTGGCTGTATACGAATCGCGTCCCTAAACACGAAATTATAATGTACATTACGACAATCTAGTTGCAATATATTCCGAGTTGGGTCTGAAAGAATAACTGTTATTCTATTCCTATAATATGTTTGATGATAAACTCGTGGATTTATGCAGCCATTGAACAAGCTATACATTCAGCTATGTCAAACATTTTTCTTGGAGTTATACGCAAAGGCCTGTAGCCTGTAGACTTCACCTAGAACAATAAATCTAGAGAAAAATTCAAAGCGTTGGTCTATCTACAGTTTTTAAGAATAATTAATATGAAATTAGAAAGTGTTTGAAATTAATTTTGAAGTTCAAATTTAACAGCATAGGATGTAGACAAAGAGGATTTTATTAACTTAAAAAAAATGAATCAACTACGTATTGTGTAGCTTTAAATATTTAAGAATTTAACCATCTTGTAAAATCAATAAACACATTTTAACCACACCATTTGTATGAATTTATATAAATGACAGTCTATTAAAGTGGAAAGAAAAAAATGTATAAATTAATCTTTAACCAGGACGCAACTCGGACAAAATAATATTTTTGGACGCAATTCGAATGCGCTGATACGTTTGACTCGCGATGATCTTATACTTTTTAAATTTTTTTTTGGTTTTTCAGAAAAAATAAATTCTATTTATATATTCAAAATCTTCATGGAATAATACGTAAAATTAATTCATTCCTTAAAGCTATATGAATGTGATGGGCTAAATGATCATTTATATCATGATATTTGAATATTAAAATATTGTATTTGTACGTGTAAATATATATAATAAGTTGCTGGATAAAAATGTAAGAAATAAATATACGTGAACATATATATAGTAGGTATCCTTTCTCTTTCGACGGCATACCGAATTATTAATCGCAAGACGACGACACCATGTGTATATGACACATACACACATACACACACGCGAAATTGACTCACACGCACTCACTCAGATTGACACGACCGCAATGGATAAAAATACATATAATAATGTTCTATATAGTATTCTCGTATGCGTTACGCGCGCAACCGTTTCGTGGATAGGTACGCGCTTGTACGTTATAATGATCGTATTATTATTATTATTATTACTATTACTATTATTATTATTATTGTTATTATTACAATTATTGGATATTAGACACCGAGGTCGTGTTATTATTGGTACACGAATATAATATTATTATAATGTAGAGTAAAAGTTTCATCAACGCCGCCGCCGTTCGAGATGTATTGCGAAACGGAATATTGTAATTCTTTCTGCAGGAAAATACCCGACCGTACCTGCATACCACGCAGCTATTATTATAGTGTTATTGTCGTTGGATGTACTTAGGTACCCTATACGGTATACGCTATAACCGTTCTCACAAATATTTATCACGCGCAAAAGTTCAACGAAGTGGAATCGGCAAACGACAACGATATGGAAATTATCTATACGTATAATATGCATATACATAGTCTTATATAAATAATACCTTATTAAATATTATATAATGCGCATATAGTCGGTAAATCGTTACGACGTGTATATTTGCGAGCGGGAGGGAGGGGGTAAACATGTCATCATCGTCGCTGGGTCGGTAATTTTTATTTTTTATTCTTACCCGAGATTTCCTTCCGATCGCTGCCACACACACACACACACACACACACACACACATGCACAGAACCCATCTCTACAAACCATATTGCGTAACACGCACTATCATCGCGAAGATATACGATACAGGCGAGTTCTCGTGTGGGTATACCTATAGATTTTTCTTATACGTATATGGTATTCGTACACAAAGGGTCACACACATACACACAGACACACATGCATACACACGCGCACACACGCACACACACGTATCGTGCGAGCGGCCACAATGGGGCAAGTACGGGGAAAAAAAATTCCGGTTCGCACTACTACGTGTGTGCATGTGCATCTTCCTAGTCGTGGACGACGGATACGGTCGCGACAACGGCTAACCCGATACCGACGCAAGGTACGGGAAAAAAAATCTCAGGGGTGCCGATCATCTGAAAGGGTTGAAAGGGGTGAAAAAAACGGTGGTTCGCCCATAGAGTTGTTCCGCGGGTGACCCCGATTTCAGGTTTTTTTTTCGTTGTTGTCTTTTTATTTCGTTTGTACGTATACAAAAATACCCCCGTACACGTACCTACCAGAAAGGTTTCCGCATACACACACACGTGATTAGCGCGCAAAGACCCGTCGGCGAAACGTTTTTTTTTTTTTTTCGTTCATGATTATTTTTTTTTCTCAGATGTTACACCATTAACATTTCAATGGCATTACACCGGGGTCGTTTCCGGATTTCCTTAGTGAGACGCCGCCGTGAAGAGAGTGATTTATGCCAACGACTCGTCGCATACCGGTGGATAATGTATTTATACGTAATCATGTGTGTGCGTGCAAGGAAGGTGAAAATAATCACCCGAGTTTTTATTATTATAATATCGCTGCCTGCTGCATTGACAAAACGCTATTGAGAATAGGTACTATCGTCGCCACCGTGTACATGTTATAACCTATCAATCTCGAGGGTCAGATGGGCAACAATATAAAATAAAATACATATAATATTATAATAATTTAAATTAACAACAAACGGATTTATATTAGATGCAATGCGCACATATAATACGAAACCGTTTTGTTGCTGCATTTATATACAATGCACGACGTGTCCCACGGACCGATTATGTATATTATATATTATATACTATCATTACCGTCCTTTATGCTTAAGTTGTATTATATTTTGTTATACGATTATATTATATTATTATATATCCTTCATCATCTAAACGCGTTTTGTACATATATTATATTTAATCGCGAAAAACAATTGTATTATTATGCGTAGGTATTATTTTATGATGTTTATATGTGCGCGGTATTCAACAACACTGCATATTATAATGTTTGTTCTTGATGAATTCGTACAAATACGCGATTCGTATATATTATAATAAATGCATTATATTTTATTATATTGCTCGTAATCGTATAATATTATAATATAACTGCACCGGGATAACAATAATAATAATAATGTGCGCTAAACGTCATACGCGCTTTTACTGCACGTTATCGTACTTACACGTGTGCTACATGTGAGTATACAATCGCGCGGAGCAACGCACATTCCGCGTATAGACAATGATATTACATATGTATAGGAATTTCGACTAAAAAACCGAATTTCCTCGAAGCGTCTTCAAAACGATGAATCATATTTTATACGTGTCGAGAATATCTTAATAGGTACATTCGTTACCGACACAACATCTTGTTCAGCATACACTGCACTTGAGTGCACACGCAACACGTATAATATCTGAACGTTTCAAACTAATACATCGTACCTATAGTTTTGGGTTGCTTCTCGTCTTGCGCGCATCGACCGGAAGCTACGAGACCCCGCATTTATCTCGCGCACAAGAAGATCGGTAAATCGCAAAGAGTCATCATACATCAATATGACAATATCAGTCAGAGATATTGCATTTAAAAAGCGCATATCCTATGTACGATAATATTTTCTTCTGTTTGAACAATAAACAGTGAATTCCGCTTAATGTGATCACTGTCATTATAGAATCAAACGTTTATTGGAATCAAAATTGAAAATTCCAAACCAAATCTTAAACCATAATGTTAAATTGATCTTTTATTAGAATCACCAAGTACCGGATAATTGAATCACTTTTGGGAACATTCTTATCGTTTTCGTATATAATAATTAATTTATAATTAAGATTGATTTGATTTAAAGAAGAGAAAGCTATATTTGCTAGCTTTGCAATCAGGTGTAGACAATTTTAGTCCAACAATTGAATGGTAGTTGACTCATTGGAAAAACAGAAAAAATGTTTTAAAAAAATATGTGGAGAAAAAAAAAAGATACAGATTATCTAAAAGATTTTATTGCACTAAAATTAGGTATACATATATTAATAGAATATGGGTTTTAATTTTTGGTTAATATGAAAATGAAATTAGTAGATTTTCAAGTAAAATTAAAAATAGATAGTTTCTTTAATTTATTTTAAACGTATTTATTTTATTTTAAACATACGTATAAATATAAAAATATCATAAAAAAAAAAAATGTTTTATGGAATCAGCGGGTCAATGGAATCAAAATAATGTGATCTCATTTAGCAGAACTCATTGTACGTACATAACTGAGATATTAGGTCGTATAACCTCTAACATAGTTCATTATATTGAAGTGCATAAGTATTATTTTACGTTAAATATTATACTATTTATGATATATGTTATCAACCATCATACTGTCAGACGTAGGTAGGTACAACGTACTACTATATAGGTACAATATTAAGATTGTAATCCGACTGATGTGTTGGTTTTCGATTTTGTCGTGAAAAACGACAATATAATTATTGTTGCGTACAAATCGCATATAAACGTGTGCATATACTGCAGTAGTCCGTTACGGCGGCGTTTGTTTTTGCGTTGATCGATTTCTGACGTTTTATTTGAACAAGTGTCGGTTGGACGGTTTTTCGTGGAAAGAAAAAACCAACGTACGTTTACAATATGATTATTATACGTGACGGCGTTGTTTTTTGTGAAAAATAAAGAAAAACAAATTAGCTCGACGGAAGTATTGAAAAAAAAGTTAATGCTCAGTGGGTATATGGGTACCTGTGATATACAATACAAACTTTAACGTGCCTGTAGTGCATGAAAGTGTTCTCTTTAACGATTTTAAATATATTTTAAAGAACGTAGGCCGTAAATACACTCTTAACTCTTTTACTCGGGGTTTTTTTTTTTTTTTTGAAGAAAAAAATTACCCCGTACTTAAAATGAATTAAAATGTAATTCGTCGAGTACACACTAGTGTGGTTCCGAAGAGTGAATGCTGTTTGTAATTAAATCAGAGGCAGTCAAAAGGAAAACGCAATTTTTTGTACAAACATTTTTTCCATTATGAATGTCCACAGAATCAAGATAACGGTATTTCTGTCCGGTTGTAGTATTTTTTATTATTTTTTAATTTTTTTTTTCTTGCCATCCGATCATATTGTTTTGCTTCCGAGTCTTAATTACGCATAAACGAGGGCACACATAGAGATATACGTTATAATGCGAAAAAAAACTTACCCCCACAAAAAACAATGCGGGATTGAGACCGTTATCCTTATATAGATCGTATTTTATTTTTTTGTACATAGCTTTTTGCGCGTAGTCTATATAATAGACATATACATATATACCATTCGTTAATAAAAAAAAAAAAAAAAATTACCGGGATAAGGGCGTCGAGGCTCGGAAAAAAGGGTCTGTCGTGTTGTTTTTTTCTTCTCGTTTCGGGATCTCGGTCACTAGGTTGGTCTAAAAAATAAATTGGAGTTTCGAAATAAAACAATGAACGTGAGAATTCTTTCAAATCTCGTGGTTTTTTTCCCGTCCATTTCGACGCTCGCGTGTAAAAAAACACAATATTTTGTCTCGAATATATATATATATATATATATGTGCCATCATGCACACGATTAAAAATACGTTAAATAATTATAATATTATATACGCGTGTGTAATGCGATTAAATATTATTATTATTATGTACGTGATGTAATTCAAGACAATCTTGAAATCAGTTTTGTTCTCCGTTGTAGGTAATTGCACGTGGAAAAAATGGATGAATTAAATGTTTCATTTTAGGTTCATTTCGTATCCGCATGTTTTTATATTATACTATTATATTTTCGATGACCCTGTGAACCACGGTGCGTATATTATTGTTGTGTTATTCAAGCACTATGTTATATCTGCGTATGCCGAAACTTCACTATAATCGGCCGTAACGGAAACTATAACACGGATTCTGCGCGTATGATAACGATAGCTGAATCACAGTAATTTTAATAAAATCTTCTTTGTTTGCATCCTTTGTTTGGTTGTTAAATTTGAGCTTCGAAACATTTTCCAATTTCAAATTTATTTTTAAAAACTATAAACAGACACTAACACTTTAAACTTTTCCTCCCGACTTAACATCCTAGGTGAAATATCCAAACTTTGCGTATGACTTCAGGAAAATATATATAAAACAGCTAAGCGTATAGCTTGTTTGAAGTCTGCAAAAGTCCACGAGCTTATCACTAAACATATTTTAGAAATAGAATAACAATAATTCTTTCGGACGCAACTCGGTATCAGCGATGTATATTTTCGTGTTTAAAGATGCAATTCGTATGCAGCCATATTACCTCGAAATGCTATTGTATGTGCATGGCAAGCCGGTCGTACGTATATTATATACGTGCGGTACGTGTGCTTCATGAAAATTGATTTAAACGCCTGGGAAACAGCACGCGCACGTAGTGTACAGAGTTGAGTTACGAGCGAACGTTTTGACGACGATTTGGCTCTCGTTTTATATACTATTACATAATAATAATATATACGTAAATGATCCCGCGCGTTCTCGGAAAAAGAAAAAGCGAATAACCGTCTCTATGTCTGCACTCGCGTACTTGGTCCTGTTGCAGGTGTTTCCGGCGTGTCATCGCAAAATTAAAAAACCGCATGTTATTATAATAGTTTATATATAAAAGTATATACGACGCGTGCTCCATTACGTACTTTCAGCACGTATATCTCCTTGATATTGTACTCCTTGGCTCCGTGCACGAGAGTATGTGTCACAGCACAGGAAATGCCGCCGGTACGTTTAGTTATTTCCAGGAGAAAACGCGAGTTGGGTCCCGAGATATTTGATCACTTAAAATAAACACCAGTTGGGTCCGCGCCTCTGCGGTAATATCTTATCTTATCTCATACGGCTCTTTTGAAATTATTCCCTAGCTTAAACTTATTATTGATTTATAATAATATAAATATTTACGATAAGATGAAAAAAACACAACATTTTAAGTTAAAATCAAGGTAATTAAACAATAATTTTTATATTTTAATGATTTTAATTTTAAACCGTTACCTTAAAGTAACAAAAAATAACATTTTTGGGAGAAATTTTGATGTTATATATTTTGATGATTTTGATATTAGAGTGACGAATGCGTTTGGTTCTATAGTTTCTAAAGGAGACATGAATCACAAAAAACATTAAAAACATCAATATAATGGGTATTATATTACATAGTTAATATAAGCAAACATTTCTGAAAAATAGTTGTGGTGCTCGCATTTCTGCTGTTTCGAGAACCGAAACACGTGTTTATTGATGTATTTAGCCTCAGGTATTGCAGAGCACGCAGAAAATCAAAATAATATAAATATTATATAAATATGTTCGCATATTAATTATTATAATACAATATAATTTACGTTTAGGCCTCATTTACGTCACTTTGGAGAGAATACGAATTCTCGAAGTTTGCATAATATTATATCCGTGAAAAATAACGTTGGAAATCCAACACCAGACCAGATATTCCCTTTAATTCCGTTGTTCACATAAATCCGTATGGTCTATCTCATTTCTAAACGGCAGCAATGGCAGCGGCAGCAGCAGCAGCAGCACATCGATGTACGTCTTTAAACTCATTGTATGTTTACGACCAGAAAAAGATAAAAAAAAACAGCAGTCCTTCTGTTGTCAAAAATATTACACTATTATAGTATTACACTGTCGTTTTGCATTGAAAAACACAATTATGCACGTTCGTCAGTCTGCGCGTATCACCTGTCGTTGTCATCTGCAACGCACTATTTTCTTTTTATTTATTTTTTTTACCCCGGCCAACGAACCAAGTTATTAGTCATATTAAACGTTGTACATTCATGACCAACGTGCATTTGTTGACCACGTGGAACCAAGACATTTATTTTGGATGGGTCCTCATATGATAAAATAATATATACCCCCAAAAATAGATACAAAAAGTGACACAGTTCTTGAATTGCACGCAGAATCGTTATAAATATTAAAGTTAAGATAAATTAAAAATATTAAATCACCTATTGATTTATGACTTAAAAATGTATATCATACAAGTCATATTTGTTGTAATAAACATTTAAAAACAATAACTTAGACGACATTATGACAATAGGTACTTAAAATCTAAATTATCGTTGAAACATTTTGGGTGGGCCCGGGCCCACCCTCTAGATCCGTGCCTGATTGACCACCACTAATAAATAATTTATTATACAGGATAAAACAGACGTACACCGAAGTAATTTATTAACGTATAAGGCTGTGATGTAACGTAATGCAATTTGTAAGAAAGTAAATCATATATTATTATTATTATTATTATTATTATTATTATTATTATTATTATTATATCCACTAATAGGTAGTAAATTCTATCATTTATCAGATACCATTAAGTTATATGATTAAAATAAGCGATCAGTTTAAGTGATACCAAACATTCTGTATAAACTTATTACCCATAATGTTGTATGCACGGCGGATCAAAGTATCGGAGAACTTTCTTTTTACAAGCGTTGCCATACCATCGGTATTACAGAAGTCGGTAGAATATTCGCGCTTACAATGGGTGAAAACCACAGATCAATGAATATTCCTGTAATAAATTGTACAATGCAAGTTGTTACGATAATACAAGTATAGTCGTATACATTACACGGATTAATCTGAAGAAAAGATGAATGAATAATTTTGAAATAGACAACCGTTTTCAGAAAGAATTTTTTAATATTATGAGCTTAAAATCTATTTGTAATAAAATCATATGAGCATGTATATTTGTAATTCTTTTGGGATTTCATAACATTTTTTTTTTTTTAAACACTTGATTTGATTGCCAGTTTCTACGGTGTTCGGGTGCATCGTTTTACAATAATGCGGTGGACGGGCGTTGCGCATGCGTTGTACAAACACAGCTATATAAATATAAATGTTTATAAATACATTAATGATGGTATATTATTATTATTATGCTTAATCGCACAACGGAGAGGAGTAGTTTTAGATTTTTATACGTTGTGAGACTGCTGGGAACTCTATAATATAATATTGTAACAAAAGACAACGCACGATTTGCGTCCACGTACAACTTATTATTATAGGCAAGTGCTTAAGTATTATTATGTCTGTACCCTATGAACTGGGAACTCGGTAGCGCAGCAGTATTACGATTAATATTTCGAGTGGCCGCGCGTCTGAAATGTATATTCATTGTTTCGAATAAACGTTACGTTTGAAATGTATAGATTAATCGCAAATCCAACGCAATAGATTTTAGGAAAAAAAAAAAAATACCATCTCCAAATTACTGTATAGTGTGATGTAAAAGGTTAAGATGACATGGGAGGAGGATGGGTGGGAGGGATAGCATCTCTGCCCTATAGAATACGCGCGCGTGTTGCATATTTTATCCGTTCATGTAATAATAATATTGTAATACGTATATACGTTAAAAAAGAAAAATCAAGAATAACGAAAACATGATTTTGATCGTACTATAATAATATTATACTGTTTTTGCCGACTCGCCCTCTCCGCCATTCAGAAATACTGCGTTACGACCACTGGACCGACGAGCTTGTACAAGAGCATGTCCCACGGGTAGGTACGTAACGCGTCGTCGTCACACGTTACACATTTTTTGATGAAAGGACTGCGATAAAAATCAACCGCCGTCTGGTTTCATCATGGTCGCGCAGGCCTATAATAGTAATAATAATAATAATAAAAACAATAATAATCATATTACGACGTCATAAGATCGTCATCGACCGAAGGCCGTTGTCAAAACGTTGTTTCTGAGAAAACGCGAGGATTAAAATATTATATTATATATTATTATTATGTTAAATAAATGTCACGACGCTGACGCGTGGGTGCGAAATTCAAACGGTTGTCTTACAAGCGAATGCGCAACATCCGTTTCGCGGACATAGCGGACGTAGCACATCGCGACAGTAAAATAATATGCGAATGTGGTGTACTCGCCGCGTGTGTACGATGACGATATACAAAATATAATATAATATGTTTACATTGTATGTGTGACCCTTGCAGGACTATTGACTCGTGACACATTATATTATGTATTAGGTATACGTAGTATAGTAATGTTTGAGGTAATTATTTTCCATCTCGTCATGTTCAATCGTTGAAAAACGAAAGTCAAGCCTATTATAGTGATACTTTTATGTACGTTATTTTTATTGACACAAAAAAGTGAAATGGAATAAACTTACAACATATTTTGTGTTTGAAAATCCACTATATTACTCTTTTTACCACATTAGAAATTCTCAAAGTGGTCTATATCGACCCCCAGAGATGAATTCTGATACACTGGGGTCAATGTCATTAAAAAAAAAAAAAAAAAACTGTCAAAGCATCAGCTAGTCTTACTATTCATATTCTCATTACAAGTATTTTATTTTATATTAAAAAAAATAATTTTCTTTTTTAACGTTCTGTAAGTTAAAATAAAATAAATAATTAAAATTTAGTTAATAATGGCATTTATAGAATTTTTTTTTCCCTTCTTAGTGAACCCTATACCAGGAGTGGTTCCATGTCAGAGTTCAAAAACACGTTAGTAAGTTTATAGAAATTCTATACTACTGGATCTATGAAAAAGTGAAAAAGTCTGTAGATTGTCAACAGGATAAAAAAGTTTGAAAGCCACTGTTTTATAATTACGGATATGTAAATAGTGGTTTTTTTCAAATAAATGATTTATGCTAGATAATAAACCTAAGCGTTGAGAATCACGTGACTCAGGAAAAGAAAAATTATGTAATCTGGTTTATTCTTAGAAGACGTTCGCTGGCATGCGAATCTTTTCTCGAAGGAACGACGACAATGTTTTTCGAAAACTACTGACCGTAACGAGAATAACAACGAAAGTCATAATTTTTTTAGTAGAACCGACCCTAAATTTACCAAAACAATAATAAATATTTATGTGCTTGTATGAAAAAATGATTGAATTATTATTCGTATTAGTATAGAAGTAGATATATATATATTTAGAATGGTATACATGGATATAAAATGTATAAATGTCAAAATATTTTTACAAAAAACCGAAAAATGCATCTAATGCAGGTATAGTAATTATATTTTTAAAAATCTAGAAAATGTTGTTTAGCAAAAAAAATCTACTATGTTTTAAACAATGTTCTCAGATAGTGGTTTTCAAATACGATACCTATTTTGATTCTATTTCGCGTAGAAAAGATCGCTTTCTCAGACGCCGGTTAAATCGGTAATAAGTAATGAGATGAGATTTCAGTTGACTTGTAAAAATACGTATGTAAATCATAATGTAGTTCAATATTATAACGTATGAAAAATTCAAATAACAAATAACAATGTTATTATAATCTTGAAACGTACCTATAGATCTAGATTCGTTTATAAAATATTATTCTAATTGTTTGCTTCTCTCGTGAGTCTTTTGTCACAACGCGATATTATCCATAACAAGCCCCCCCCTCCCCCCTCCAAGGGTTTTTGTTTGATTTTCAGAGCCCCTTTGGTCGAAGACAGATTCTGAATCCGTACGGACTAACCGGGCCAGTACAGCATATTTAAAATTATTTAAAAACGGACTAGCTGATAGCAGAGTGTTATGAACCGCGTGGCTGTTATATCCGTTTAACGGAATTACTAGATAAAGGCGTTTCGTAGTATTGCATTGCATTACAAGTTCGTGTGTAGATACGTAACTGCGCATACACGATGACAACGTTTTGTAAGGCAGCAATAATCCTTTAGGTACAGGCGGCCGCGATCGTGATTATAATATTATAATATTGTAATAATAATAATAATAATAATAATAATAATAATAATAATAATAATAATAATAATAATAATATTATACCGCGGGTGCGCGTCTCGCTGTTAAAATTCAACGGGGCTCGACCGCCGCGGTGACCTGCGCGCGCACCACGAGCTCGTATAAAACGAAAAATAAAACACAGTATAATAATATAATATACATGTGCACGCTGTATAATATGTTACATTACAAAACATGGTTACGGACGGCAGAGTAATATTTCTGCACGCGAATCGTTATCGCGGCAACCGAACGCTGCGGAGCCCCCTCGAGCCTTCCATTACTGTGCACCGCTGTCGGTTTTCTCGCGTTTCATCGTGCCCGACCCATTCGGGTTTCGTCATTTATTTAGGTCAGTAAACAATCAAAATCGGTACTGATTGCCGACGATGACAACTTAGGTACACACACACATACCGCGCGCGCGTGCGGTTCACAGTCTTATCCCGTGAACACCGCACCGGTTATTATCCACGTTTACCCGGGTGATGACGATAATAACAGAATATCGGTACACCAAACGCACTGGCGATGTGTATAATATTAACATTTTACACGATCTACTCGAGTCGGTTGTCGCCCATTATAGTTTGGTTTATGTTTGATTTTAGTTTTTTTTTTTTTTCCTTATACATCGAAATTAAAAAATAATAATATAATGATGCTAATTATCATATATTTTGCAAAAAAAACCAGGTGATACATCATAATATATATACTTAACATAAATTTATTAAATTCCAGTACCCCGAACCAGTCAAGCTTTTGCTGGAGGAGCGGTTCTTAACAAATATATAATTTACATAATATAATAGCATGATACAATATTAGAAAATACATCCAGTAAAGCAGGTATACAATGTTTTATCTAGAATAAAGGTCAATCCATTATGGATTCATTATAAAAGAAAAATGTAAAGGAAAAGATGTATTATAAGTAAATAATTGTTTACTCATTGGTACGCGGTACTAAATAATTGCCGTGTTGAGTAAAAATATTGTTTAGAAGTCGCACTTACGGCCAGAGATCGAAATACGGCGAGCACCGGGCGTGTAGCCACGCGTATTCAGCGTCCTTTTCTTTTTTCTTTTTCTGTTTTAATGGACATTTCCTCTGTTGTGCACGCACACATGCTACCGTCGCCGCCGTTGACCCTTGTTTTTATTACGGTATTATTATGTTATAATCACCGTCAATGTAGAAAATGTGTGTTTTCGGTTGGACACTGCAGAAGGCCGTATTCGAATAAAAGCAAAACGTATTGAAAACATTTTTAATTATCACTACGTCACCTCGTTATACCGGTTACACATATATATTATGTATTATATTATATTGAACTTTATGATGTATATTTTGCACACAGTTTGAACATTCTAATAATAATTTTTAAAGTGAACTATTCTGGCTTGCATGATATTAAAAAAATCCAGAAACCCTGGGTCCCTCGGAGTACGAATGATTGTCTGATGCGTGTCGTCACAGTATCAATAATTTTATGCATTAGAAAAAAATATATAATAGTTCGGTTAAATACTTGTAAAATAGTTGACTTGAAAAAAATCGAACGGTTAAAGTTTTTGTTTTTATTCAATATTCATAGATGGTAGAATATTTGTTCTGGTCTCCAAAATTAAAAATTTAAATTGATTATCGTTCAAATTAAACTGTAAAACCAATACGTTTGCTTGGTCAAGAACTTAGAAAATTAAATTGTGGAATTTGATTGGATTCCATAAGAAGCGACTAAAATTACAACAATAGTTCAAGTGAGTCCCGTATAAAACTGCCTAAATCTAATACTTCGTACAGTATAGGTGGGTACGTACAATCGATTCGCGAGTCATTGTGTAGGACGTAGCTGATATTTTTCATGATCGTTTTACATAATATTATTAAAATATGCTTCGAAAACGTGATGATAACACTATAATAATATGCTGGTATGTAAAACATTAAACAGAATCAATGTATAGTATGAATATTATGATAATTAGTGACGTATTTTCGGAGGGGGTGGAGGGGAAGGATTCCGGATTTCGACCCCCCCCCAAGAAGAAAAAAAGGTTCAAAAGTCATAAATGACTTGTGCTGTAGGTATACAGAGAACATTAATTTATATATATATATATATTTACTTAACTATTTTTTAGACCACCTCCACCCACATCCGGGAGGCAGAAGTGTGTGAAACAAATCTCTCCCGGTTTCTCGGTTAAAACAGAACAAAAAGACCTCCACCCACATAAAAATTTGAAGATACGCCATATACTGAAGTTACTATATTATTATCATCTCGCGTTACGATCAAAGTCACTGGACCGTCGAGAAACAGACGATCACAGAGTACGTTATCATCACCATACTACGGATATTACTATAATATACTATAATATTACTATAATATGGTACACAAATATTATCAAATATCGCGTTCGAACGTCATGGCTTAGTTTTAAAGGGAACACGTGGTCCGGGGGCGTTACATATAGTGATAGCACTATTATCGCGCGACCACGTTTTTTTTTTTTTTTGTATAAATCATATTACTCTCACACACACACACACACGTCGTATATAGTATTTGTACCACACGAGCGCTGAACACATCACACAACTAAAATCCTTTCACATAATATTATACGACGACGGTACAACGTGCGTTTGTTGACCGAGTGTCGTCGCGTTGCGCATGTGTACACACACACACACACTCCGATAAGAATATTTACAGAATAAAAAAAAAATTTAGAGATTTTTCTCTTTCTCTCTCTCTCTCTCTCTCTCTCTCTCTCTCTCTCCTCTTTTCATCATCGCGTCCTTTTGCCGAAAAGTCATAAATCGTGTGTTATACCGACCGGGTCGGCGGGAGGGTGACCGAGAAGGTAAACGGACCCCACCGGTCCGGTAGCCGCGATGATAAAACGCTTCGGCGTTTCCCACGCCCACGGACCGGACCCGAGCCGAACGTGATGCGTGATCTCACGCGAGATCACCCGGCCGCGACATATATACGTGCGCGAAGAAGAAGAAATAATGCACCGTCCGACGGCGGCGACGGGTTCCGTGGGCACGACCCGCGGGTGCAACAATATACTAATATAATACATACGCAGCATAACAGTAATAACGATGCGTAACACGAAGACGCAACGTTATTGCGGTGCGTTACGTACTTATATATATACATATATATAGGACATAGGTACGCGCGGAAAAATATTGAAAAATAAAAATAATTATCATACCACTTTCACCGGGTCCGGGATACCACGGTACAGTAGTGGTAGACCTTAAGTCTGCAACGGCCGTAGTGAGTCGTATGCCGTAATGGCGACGGATTGCAACAATTTTAACGCCGTTTTCCGCGCACTGTTCCACTCCATCCTTGCGCAATGTACCCGCGTTTACAGTTCGAACGCCACTGCAGGCGAAATGAATATAAAAATTCAGTGCAATTGACTTCGCTGCAGGTCACACGACTTCGGTCCAGTATACGATTATTGCACGTATTGAACGTAGTGCCTTATCTTACTTCGCCAGCAGCTGCAGAATGAAAACGAAACGCAACGACGACGATCTATGGTAACAATACATAATGTATAAACTTTATTCTTTTTGTCGTGTGTCGACATCACATGGCTTTGGACGAGCGAACAAGTTTAAGTTAATTAGTTACTTTTACTCAATGAGCAATATTGTTTTGTCTCTTAAGGTAACTGCTAACTTCACGAGTTGATTCTTTTTTTTCCTGTTTTGTAACTCTACACTAATATGTGCGTATTAATTTTACAGTCACGTTAGGCCACATTTTTATTAATTTAAATTTCAGAGATCAACAATTTTAAGTATGGTTTTTAAACAAATTATTGTTTTTAATTATAATAATAATCATAATTATTATATATATGAATGTTGTGAGGGATAAGAGTGTTGAATAAACTATTTCTGATTTTACTAGATTGAAATAGTGATCATAAATAACTTATACATGAACAATGTAGCTGTAATGGAGCTGGGAAATCTTGTTATATTTAAGTAATTAGGGAACGGTTTTTTATATAAATATTTCATAGTATCGTTTAGTTAAAAAAAGTAATTTGTTTTTTACCAAGCTATTTTCTCTATTTAACATAATATGTATCCATTAAAAGATTTTTTTTTATTAAGTTAAGAAATCTACAATCTATACAGTTTTGTACAATAAGTAGTTTTAATAAGGGAAATACAATTAAGTATATAGTAAGTATTAATAAGATCAAGGAGGTTACCCGATGGTAACACCCAGACCTAATACAGTGACAAGTATAACAGTGATTTTGAGATTTAAAAGATGCTAACCGGTAAAGTAGCAACCAGCATTTATGTCGCTTAGTTTTATTTTACAAGCTAAATACAAAATTAGTTTTAAACAAAACTTATATTTCTTCGGATCAATGCACTCAACTGCACGATTTAAGTACTTACTATAGTTAACTTGCCCAGCGCCAGGTTTGTCCTTGTCACCCCGAAAACGCAGTTAAAACAACATCATCGTTGCATGATAATAGTTATAATTAGGGTTTGGATTTGAAGGCAATATAATTAATAAAAAAAGCATTTAAAATGTAAAAAAGGCAAAAAAAGGCATTTCATTTATATTAAAAGGCATTTCATAAATATACTACAAAATAAAATAATGAACATTTTTTAAACACTTTCAAATGCACACATTTACGCATTACGAACATATCTTAATCTTTAAATAGATGTACAGGTAATTTAATGGCCATACCAAATACTCGATAAGACGAAATCGATAACTATTGCGAATAATAAAACCCATTTGTACCGATAATACGCAAGCTGTGTATAAAATTATAAAATTAACTGAAAAATTAAACACAAAATAGGCATTTATAAGTACAAAAGGTAAAAAAAGGCAAAAAAAGGCAAAAAAAATAGGTTCCATCGTCTAAGAAATTAAATGAAACACATTTTTGTATAAAAATTATTTTTCTATTATGATTAATAAAAGAAAGGCATTTGCCTTCAAATCCGAATCTTAGTTATAATGAATGTATTTTGTCCTATAGTACCTGCAGCCGCTTCGATCGTGGACATAACGGACAACGTAGTTGATCGCGAATCGTTATAATATAATATATTCTGTATAATGTAAATTGCACATGTACATGTATACGTCGTGCGCTCGGACAGCAATTTCTTCGCAAAAGACTGGGACAATTATTGTACAACGGCCTAGAACCGACAACATTATATCCGTTCTATGCTTATCGTTGGCATATTGTTATCATAATTTTTTCTTAACGTTTTGCCATAACATATACGTGTGTACGTGAACAACTTTTGGCTGTTCGATGTATCTACGCGACGTTTGACGACATTCAGCAGGTTGCTATAATGACACATCGGTTATTTGTACAAAATACCGATATCATATACTCTGTGTTGAGCACATCTCGTGTAAAAATTTTGAAGGCGATCCAGGTAAAAAAAGCATTTTGTTGTCACGCAAATATAGATTTTTTTTTCGGACCAGAAAACGACGGTTTTCCTCAAAATAAAACAGGATCGTTGGATAGTGCGGAATCTAAAATAAATCTTAGATTGTAGTTATTTTTAATCAATAAAATAATTTTTTTTTAAGTTTCAACCAAAAATGTTATTTCAACGCTTACCAATATATTAAAATATTAACGCACGTCACATGTTATATATTATGCTATAATACACCCGAAATATTCTATGCGTGAGATAAGAAGACATTAGATAAATGGCATTCGCAACTCTGCCGACTGTCGGTTGCTAAACGGGTATGGGGGAAAAAATAAAATAAAGAGTAAATACTCACATAGGTGCTGTCTTGTGTACGTTTTCCAATGACACAAAATCCGATAAATATATCAATGACGACCAGACTGACGTACAATACTTTTTAATATAACATTGAAAATCAGCTAATAGGTGCGCATGTCGATGAGCTGTTAAGGCCGGAAAGTTGCCTAATGAGTAATGAGTAATAATGACACATTCAAGGTATATTTACATTGAAATATTTCAAACCGAAAACCCCAGACCACGATTTCTCACAGAACTTTAAAAACTACCTTGCGTTGGATAAAATAATAATAATAATGTCATATACATTATATTTATGTATTAAACTTTTGCGTTGATGTTAGATCCAAACAAATATTCAAAACTCAAATGCATACCACCCATATAAGTATATATAATATATTATACGTGTATAGTGGGTTAATGCTAATAAGGAAGTACGTTTTGTCGCTTGCCAATGTGGTGCGAATGACGTTTTTTAATTTAAGATTAAACAACTATTTTACACGTCGAAATGGACAAAATTGAAAATAATAATAATTTATGCATGGAAAAATGTACGACGACCGCGGGATGTCGATCATTATTCGTTTTTTGTATACTTTTTGTTGAATGAAAAAAGTTTTGATTTTCGATATATTGTTTTCGCGTAGACAGATGTCGATAAGAAATAATTCGAAACTTTTTCCCGCGACGAAACGAAAAAATTACAACAGACTTTTGAACTTTTGCACAAAGTGTTTACCGAAAGGAACTTTATCCACGCGAAAAACATCATCCTCGAACAGGTATAGCGAATGTATGTGGAATAGTCTCGGCCGATCCTGATCACGTAAAATATATACGTTACGGATAGTACCCGAAAGAGGTTATTATTAAGATCAGCCGGTTAATATTATCGGTTCGGTCAATTATTTTACGGCTAATGTCGAAATTTAGTACTTAAGCCTATGAAACAAGTGAATGATTTTAACACTAACCAAAAAAATGATGCAACCCCTAATTTATCGACTTTATTGACTAAATAGCATTTAGCCATACAATTAAAACTATATTTACAATAATAATACGAGTACAATATTTTACAATAAAAATTTGTCATGCATATTCTACACGATTGTGTACATTTTGGTATTATTTTAACATTTTAATTTATTTTTAAGTCTCTTATTGTCTCCTCGTAAACATTGGAGATTCTGTTCGACTATATGTACCTAAAGTTGATAGAAGCAAAATAGATCCAAAAAACCATTTTTGTCATTATGGATATGTACAAAAATAAAAGTTATTAGCTTGGAAACAAAAAATGGTACACTTACCCAATTAGCACGAAAATGAATGCAGTGTCTATCCAAACTCCAAAGCCAATCATCAATATAAAAACGTCAAAGTTTTTAAAAATATTTTTGCAAAGGTCATTGTATAAATAAAAAATGTAAATGCATATGTTCATCTTTACCATGCAATTTATGATGCCATAACAGTTTAGCGTGATATAGTAATAAAAAAATAAACTATCTAATTTTTAAGCATATCCATCTTTAAATGAAATGTTTGTACAACTTTAATCATTTAATTATCTGTATAAGGACAATGTTATTTAGACGCTAGTCATATGCAACTCCATAATATTTAATATTGGTGTATGAAGTTCAAAATTTAGATATTAGCCAAACACTATGGCTAAAGTTATGATTGGCTGGAAAAACTTGAGATTAGCAACACTTCAATACTCTTAGCCATAACCATTATATATATGTTATCTTGGTGACCAGTTGGTGAAAAAATCATGCATTTGAACCCAGATTTCAAACGGCCCTCGACCCTTAAAAATGTGATTTTTAAAAAATCCTTTCTAAGTAGATATGCCTACGTTGTAATAGCTATCTGTAAGTCAAATTTTAGTCCGACCTGTCAGCAAGGTTACTGTTTTATATATTATACAGAAGGTATACATGCAAGCGATATAATAATATAGGTACGCCTGCCGAAAAAAAATGAAACAAACGAAAAGAAATCTCGGTGCAATTTCCACACTCTCGCGCGCGCTCTAGTTTTTTCGTCTTTTTTGTTATTTTTTCTTGCCGATCACATTGAAGCAGTATTTTCCTATATAGCGGCTGATATAAATATATAAACGACGATATAGAAAATGAAATAAAAGCGGGATGGAAACAAAATTTGCACTACGCTCTACTAGCATATCGGTGTGGCGCACAAGTAATTTTTTTGAAGTATAATTTCACACCGGATGGACTGTTGTTTTTCTAATTTGCTCTCGACCTGCAACGTTTAAACGACGATTTCTAATCTGTTCGGTTATCTATTGTCTTTCTTGGACGGTCGGCACCGCAAACAGTGAACACGTCATGGCGTATAAAATATCATATGTACATATAATATATTATATATTATAATACGGTATACGTAAATAATGACGAATACAACGTTGCAGATAATATATTATATTATTTTAATAATATCATTGTTGTCAGAAGTGGTGATCAGAAGCGCTTAGTTAGGGGTCAATTGATATAATTCCATTACGTCGAGGGAATAAACTTGATGATCTAAGTACGTGGACATGGATCTAAGTACGTGGCCTATTGTGTACTACTACTTAAATGGGGAACATCTCAAACGTTTGGCCGTGTTTTTTTTTCGGTGCGTTCGTTTCCCGACGCGATTCTCGACCTGGGGTACACGTGCCCCTTGGCGTACTTGAGTAAATCTCAAGGGGTACACGAAATGAAAATTGGGTAATGGTGGAAAAAGGTTGGAAGTATGCAATACATGTTGTTAAAAATTAAGACTTAATAGAACATTCATGTGTGAAATAGCTTTCAAAAGTGAGTTTTAAAGAAAACAACTTAATAAGAATATAAGATTATAACTTGCATCGTTTTAGCCTGATTTTTAAAAAAATATGTAATTTGAAACAATAGCTAGGTCAAGGAACTCACTTAATTTTTACACTATAATTTTTTTATTAATTAAATAAGTAAATTAATAATTTTCAATTTTTGTACAAAATATAAAAATGTATACATTTTTACAAAATATTATGTTGTTGTTATATTTTATTTAAACATTTTAGGGATATTTATGAAAACATTTTTTTAACGTTATAATGAGGGGTAACATTTTATAAAATATTAAGCTTAAGGGTACTGAAGAAAAAAAAAGGTTGGAAACCACTGATCTACACGAACAATTAGAATATCATATCGAACATTATAAATGCCTGATATTTATTCCTCTCCCGGACAGTGTCCTATTATTCACTCATCTTCGGTCCTTCGGTGACCAAAATACCGAGTCACCGAAACCTGCAGTCTTCTCGCCAACTTTCGATCCCTTCCCGTCATATCTCTCTATCATCTCCCTCGTCCTAAATTTTAGTTTCCTATGATATAAACGGTTTAGTTTTTAATGGTTCCCGCTCCCACACACACACACACACACATATATACGTCTCAGTGTTAACCCAAACAACTAATATAATAATAATAATAATAATAATAATAATAATAATAATAATTATAACTTTATTTCTGAATTAAACTGAATAAGTAATAACGCCTTGTAGGGCAAAGAATACTGTAATAATTATACAAATATTTGTAAACAGAACAATTAATTGGCTTTTATGAATACCTTGAAAAGAAAAAAAAAAAGAAAAATACGAAAAAATAATATAACTATGAATTAGTATAAAGTTTAAATCAATTACAAGCAGAATAACATAATATAATTGTTGTGCTTTTACGTTTTATAAATAAAAGCACTTGAAATTAAAATTGTTATATTGTACATCAACGATACCTGCAGGTATATGCTTATACTAATACGAATACAAATCATGTTCGTAATTATTAGTTATTACTAATAAAATTAACACAGCGGTTGCAACACCGCGATACACAATAGGTGATGATATATTGCTGTGAATATTGTTTTATCGCTGGCTAGTCGCGATTATTAAACAAAACGATTTCGTACAATATTATAATAGTATATCGTTTTTGTCAGGGCTCCACTCGAAGCTGAAGTCAGAACGGTAAAAACAATAACGATAATAATTAAAGACATTATAATAATAATTATAATAATATATCACACGCGATATCGACGCGGCCAAACAACGTTATGTAATTTCACATGATTGCGATAAGTATACAATACACGATATTATTATTGAGAAGCATATAGTGTACGGTACAACAAAGCGTATAATATAATAATATTCAACACCTGCAGCGGCAGTATACATGGTTCATGAAACGCGTCGTGTGCGTATACGCACGGCACAGTATTGTAATGCTCCGAAACAAGGCCGAGGGGTGAAATACTTTTTGAAAGTTTACCGTTACAATATTATTGAAATACAATATAATATAATAAAATTTTCAGAAAAAAATTCTTAAATTTTCTGTCTACGCATCTTTCTAAGCAACTTTGGCCCGAGATGTTGAAGCAAATTTCAAATTTGGTCTACCGTAAAAAAAAGGTTCCTGTTCCATATAATATTGGCTTGCAGCACTCGAAATTATTATTCGTACGCGTATACGGTATATATTTTCGTCCTTTAATTTCCGTACAAATGTTACAGCCATATCGTACGATATATGATGTTTTTATACCAATACAAACCTATAGTGCAGAATTTCATAAACTTTTTTTATTAGTGGAAACTTTTTTGATGTCCCCTTTTATCGTGGAACACCTATTTTTTTTATGTTAAAATAAAAATAACAATAATTTTTAAACAATATGTATTTAATTATAAAGATATTTTAAATAACATACAAACAGAGCTACTTTTACTAAAATTACTTTAATTCTACTAATGACATTGATCTAAATTTTTCTAGCAACGATAAATCAGAGTTCCGGGAACATAGCTTAAGAAACACTGGACATATACATATACATTGTTTCATTTTAGTATACAAATATTTTTTTTTTCTATAATATTAACATTTTTTTTCCCTCCCTCTTAACCACTACTAAAGTTTAGTTAGATTTTTTTAAAAACATTTTCTTGAACATTTTGAAAAAGAGCATTTAAGTTTCGCGGAACCTTGGGGTTTCAGAAACGCTGCTGTAGTGTTATTATTATAACAATAATAATAAGGGTTTTCTTGGTAATAAACTCCTGAGCTAAAAGTACGCGATTAAGTTTCCGGCTCAGTTGTGTTTGCGCCTTTTACATTTCCATTTATAACAACACAGTTGTCAATCTGTGAGCGGTATTGGATTCTACCGAAAAAGTTATTGAGAGAATCAAATGTTTTATCCACAAAAATATATTATAATATATCTACTTTGTGTCACTTACTGTATTTTTCGACTCAGCACAATGCATTATATTATATAATATAATATTATGCGCTCGATGCAGACCCAGATAATATTATTACATTACCGCGTCCTGTTAAATGTGTTATTATACCAACAATAATAATAAATAATGATTTATACTCCGTTGACCGTCTATCAAAACGTTGTGTTATCAACGATTGGGGCGGTGTTATATCATGAAAACGCCTGACCCTCGTCGAGGACTGCACCGCCGCACACCGGGCGTGAAATAATGGTAAAACTAGCCGAATTATCACCGGAAGGGCTAGGAAACGTCTTACAATATACGTACACAATGCTACTACGGCCGGCAGTTGTTCGCGTCAGGGGTTATAAATTTCACTTGTCGACGCGGTTTTATTGATATCATCGCCCGATTGTTTGTTCAGACTTTTGACATGATGACTTTTTAGTTTTTATACTTTATTTTTTTTTTATTACAGCAACCCTTTGTTCCGGTCTCCAGCGTGTACACAATAGCCCCGAGGGCTTCGTGGAAATGTTTCTGAAAGTCGACTTGGCGTCAGTAAACGCGCGCTTGTGTGCGTTTATAAATACACACTTGCATTTGTGCGCTGCAACGAAGGCGAACAAAGTCCGTTTTCACTGATTTTTCGTGTACGGTTCGAGAAAAAAGTTCTCTCAGTCCTATTGAGAAAATACGATTCGTTATCCGAACCGTAAAAATGGCAATAATAATAATAATAATAATAATAATAAAAAGAACAAGGAAAAAAATGACCGAAGACATAACTATGTAGTTTGGGGCTATAAGCTATATGCTTTGTGTGTGTGTATGAGTGTGTGTGTGTGTGCGTGTGTGTCTGTGTCTATGTGTATGTACGTACAAACAAGTCACGGTCCACGATTTCACGGGTTTTACACGACCGACGACCGTATAATACATAATATATCTGCAGTTCGGTTGTGTTGAAATAATAATAGACGAAAATTGCGCGCAGAGGTCAATCCTGACATGATGAATCCAGATTAGATGGTTCAATTTAAACTACGCGTGTCGAGCATCATGATCGCTTAACATCCCATTTTGTATTGTATATAGCTCTATGAAAAGAGAGTGTGTAATGTGTGTGTATGTGAGAGAGAGAGAGAGAGAGAGAAAGGGAGAGGAATGGTAGATCGCGAAATGCTAAGGTCTAAATCGTATTTTTTTAAATTATAGGCGTATATTATAATAATATGTATTATTATTACGAACAATGGACTTTTAAAGAAAATTTTGAAGATGAATAATAATAATAAAATCATTGTTGTTCCGTATAAAATGATTATTGTAAGCATTGGATTTTAACGTAGTTATTATAATACTTATATGGACATATAGATCCGGCTAAGTATTTATTACAATTAATCATACATAATTGATAAATTATATGGATTACATAACAATAACTAGGTGTATTATTATATACTAAAACAAACGTTTTGGAGCAGTAATACTTCGATTTTCTGATTCAGTAACTTTCCTGATAGGGGAGTGAATCTAGTTGATATTCTAGGGGATAAAACATAAAAAATACAACAGTAATTTTCAAAGGCGTCATGAAAAACATGCATTTTGCTTTAACATAAAAACGAAAAATCGTAAATACTTGAAAATGTTCACCGAATTTTATATTAGTGACGCTAATATCAAATTTGATAATAGTAGCATAATTTTTATTATTTATTAATATATTCGTGTTTTTTTGTAATATTACATTTTTAGTAAAAACTTAAATGATTATTAGACATAACCAAAGTTACGACTTTACGCAGTTATTTGACCACAATGGATTCGATAATCGATAAACACATAGTGTAAATTGTAATCCAGTCCTTGCTATCCCTTTTTTATGTATGATACACGAAACACAGCATTGCGTTACACTAAAAATCTTAAAATTTGGAGAAAAATTAACAACATTTTTTAATAAAGGTTTTTTTTTTGAGAAAACGGCAACTCGTCTTTGGAGGAAACGATTACGGTCAAGTGTAGTAGTTAGTAGTTTGGACTCAATTTAGCTTTACGGTGACCATTGAATTGGCTCCCAATTTTGGGTAAATATTAGTTCAACCCTTGAATTGGCTTCTGAAAATGTATATTTGAATTGGCTCCCGAAACTGTTAAATATTATAATTTAACAAGGGGTTCTCATAATATTATATGTGTTTACTTTTTCAACACCAACCAATTATAGCGCTGGATATACCTACTATTATATATATATATATATATTTATTGCATAGTTTTATCGTCTTAAGCGTTGCTATCCTTCCCTCCCCCCAGGATCAAACTTATCTACAACATTTTTCTTTTTTCGGGACTCGATTTACCGCATCGAAAACGTACACAAAAAATCGCGGATCCAATTTATTTCCTACCTAACCTAACCTAACCCGTGCGGGGAACGACGAGAACGTTCTGCGGTGGACGACTTTTGAACGCGCACATAGTATAATAATATATTATTGTAACAACATTATGCTGCCGCGGATTATGTTTCCGATGGTTCAACGTCCGCCCACGCAGCTGTCGTCATAGAGCAGTGCACTCTTCTCGTCCGCGGCGACACGATCGCACGACACTAACGCGTATATATATTCTATCGTTGTAATATATTATTATTATTATTATTATTATTATTATTATTATTATTACAACTATATCGCCGCCGCCGCAGCTACAATCGTCATCGCGGTCGTCGCGCGCTCAGCAGGTGCTTCGAGGGACAACGTCCGCAGCCCGCGGACCGTGTCGCGCGCGGCTGTGGCGACGCGGTTTCGTCCGGTGTGACTGCGTTTCACGCCACTGATGCCGACTGAGGCCGAGAGAGGGTCGAGGCGGCGGCGATGGACCCGGTAGAAGTGACGGAGACGGTCGGATGACTTCTGCACATAATGGAAAGTATACCGAACGCGCGTGCTGTGCACATATTATCATTCCGTATCGTTGCGACAATAGTAATAAGTAACATTGTTGTCATGGTGTGTGTGTGTGTGTGTGTGTGTATTTAGCTTTAGTGAAGAGGAGGATACAAGAAAAAAACACAAATCGCAGTTGACGTAAGAAACGGAATAAACAAAAAAAAAAAAAAAAACAAGATTTAAAAGGAAAAATTAGAATGGAAAAAATAAAAATAAAAAAGTGCAGCAACCAGTTCGTACGGATAAATTGCTTATTGTTGGTCTAGGTGTTGTACACGAACCGATAGAGCCTTTGTTGTGTACACGGTGAGAGAGTTCGCTATAGTATGCGACAGCTTGGCGACGACGACGTGACGGACCAGAATCGTAATATTAGGTGTGGACAGAGCGGTGAGTGCAAGGAAAGACAACAATAATACAAGCGCGAGAGCGCAGCAGCTCTTTCGGGAACAAAATGCATAGAACGCGATAGCGGCACCCCAAGATAACTCGTATTCTGATTATACGAAAGACGAATCGAAGAATTTGATCGAAGGGACATGGGATCGGACCACCGATGCACCAGTGGCTGAATGTTAGAGGGCTGGACATGTGACGGTATGGTCTTATGATGACCCTAAGACGCCCGGGAAGAAGTAATATTATTAGCACGTCGGAAACGATTTCCGAATGTGAACCGAAGTGCGCAGTGCGTATAGGGTATAATCGAAGGCTATTTCACAAGTTTTCTTACATTATTTCCTCTTAAACATACGTATATAATATATAATGAACTAGACACGGAATTCTTGTCGTCCGAATCCCTTATAGGCCACTATCATATAGAATACAATACTACGCATTGTTAGGTATATGTTCGATGGAACAATCACGCTCTCGAATACGGTATGATACAGTAGATTATGGTCCGTATATGCTGTAGACCCGACCGACCACGATACCAAATATCGTAGACCAGTTCTTTTCAACAGTTTTTGGATCGCGACCTCCCATATTTGCGACTGATATTGTTCAAATATATGACTTTACGTATACGATACGAGTAACGAGTAACGAACAGTTTAATAATTTACGGCCACTATCGTCCGATAAGATGACACTCCTCAGCATGTTATTGTATAGAACTATTAGAATATAGATTATAAAACAAAACTAATAATTAACTTTATTTTACTTTTAAATAATATGGAAAAATCATTCAGTCTATTATTTTTGGCGACCTCCAGGTTGAAAACCACTGTCGTAGACAACCGAGGTTGTTCGATCTTCTCGGCTTCGTTAACAACGTTTGGTCGTTTTCTCTCCGAAACACATCACTCACGGTTCGAGTGTTTGATGTCGGTGCTACAGCGTGTTCAGCGAAACTAGACTTATCTCGAGTCTGAATAATTCGAGTTCGAAGTGGCTATTATACAATATATCGTAGGTACACTACCGCAAGGGGCAAGGACCAAATTATAAAGCTGTATTCGATTTTCTCGGCTTCGCTCTAACAATGTTTGGTCGTTTTCTCTTCAGAAAACGTTCACGGCTCGAGTGTTCGATGTACCTGGCTGCAGTGTGTTCAATGAAATGAGACCGTCGAGTCCGAATTATTATTAGAACCCACGTATAATAGCTATACGTACATCAGATGTGAACGCGTGCACCTGTCAACGTCCGTCCGTCTCGCACGGTCCTCATCATACACGATATACCTGTGTAAGTACGCATATTATTATCACATGTGTGAGCAATCGGAATGGATCCAGCAGTGCCTCAGACTGCTGCAATTCTCCACGTATTCGTGACATTGGCCCAATGTTATCAGTAATCTGCTGCGGAGTATATAATATTATAACAGTGATAATAATCAGTGGTCAAAATGGCGCGAATAAGTGGAGGATGCGTAAACTTATACATTATTACTGTTATGTTACGCCTATATTATACCGATACCTTATTTTTATATATACATTATATACTATAATATTTTTATTTAAAACGAAAAACATACTTTACGCTACACATTATTAAATAATTTATGCACATACAGTTTATCAATAGGTTCTAACAGTATGCATTTTATTATTATACATTTGATTTTGGTATGAAAACAATTGAAAAAACTAAATTATTTGTATAGGTATTACTACCTATAGTCTATAAACTATAACGACATTATTATGTTGCAAAACATAATACTACCAAAAAATAATAATAAGTGGGATGTATTATTTTGGACAAAATAAGTAGAGTGATGAAAAATTTAGATTATAATAAGTGGTGGAATGTTATTTTCCCATACCCCCTAAACACTTTGACTACTGATTTTAAAATCGAAAAAAATAGTAGAAGAACTAAAACCATTAACCACAAAAAATTTACGACAAACGATTTAAAGCCCTGATCTAAACATATATATATATATATATATATATTGGTATATCGGTATACAGAAATAGATTTACGAAACCGGAGTAGTGGTATCTATATACAAGTACGTTTGTTGTTATTGTAACGCTGATTTAAATGTCCATGACGAATATTGTTAACGTCAACGATAATTATAATAATTCGGTTACCTACGATAATATTTTATGGTCGACAACGATTATTATGCCATCACGGCGATCGGGACACTTATCCTTGGTGGAAAGAGAAAAAATAAAATAATAATTATAAAATTTTATCTTTTCAGCGTCGACAAAAAAAAAAAAAAAAATCAACGCTCTAAACAATAATGTTTTATTGTTGTCAGTTGTGTCCTCTAAATTGGAAACAACAAAAAGAAAAAAAAAAACAAACAAACAATAATTAGAAACCTAATATATTTGTATTACGTAATAATAATTGGCTAATAATATGTTCACTGAAAACCCTTGAGGTACTTATCTTCTGGTTGCATGTTGTGAGGGGTCCTCCGCCGGGTAGCGTAAACAACAGAGAAATCAATTTTATTAGTTTTAAATTATTATTATTGTAATACGCACATCGCGACAACAATGATGGACTTTAATACTGTGTTATATGACAAGCGCAACGCATGCAGTCCACACGTACGAGAGCACACACACACACATAATTATAAATCCATCACTCTCTGCACATCAAAAACATCAAATTTGAATATTTTCCCATTTTAGAAATTTTTTAAATTCCGTAACCGATTGAGGAGTGGGTAAAAAACGCGAGTCACTGCTGATATAGTTTTATTAATGTCACTCTCGGCGGACAAGAATATAATTGTACGAGCAATATATATGCACATGCTGCAGATGGCTGCAGTGTTCTATATTATTAATTACACTATAAGTAATACGTTGAGCCTTGTAATTTTAAAATTTTAATGACTTGAAAAAAGAAAAAAAGAAAAGAGATATGTCGAAGCTGTAAAATAAAAGAGAGAGAGAGAGAGAGAGAGAGACGGAAAGTGTACTTTTTTAATGCTGTAAAAAAACGTAGGAGCACAATAAGACGTGTTTTAATTTCAAGGTCCTAAACTCCTATAAGACCCAGGGCCAGTAAAGTGTTCTATCAACTCAGCCCTGGTGGAGGGAGGGGCGCTAGGGTTCACCATGACGTTGCGCGAACACTATATTATTTTCACGCTCGAGGCTCGAGCTCGTCGGGATGATTTACCGCGAACGTGGATACACACTGGAAATGAATAATCGCAAAGGGTTCGCCAGAGTCTTATTTCCGACGGGACGATATTTTATTCGCAGAAAATCCTATCGTCACGTGTTCTCGCGTCCGACGATGGTAATAATATTGTGTTATACACTTGTGCACGCGTGGCACCGCTATTTAGTCGTTCCTTATGCGCCTTGTTTCCGCGCGAAACACATAAGCCCGCGCGAATAAACACATAGTACGACTATTATAATACATTTTCGCTCGTACATATACTTCCATAAGTGTCCATTATTCTCACGGCGCGTACCTATACATACAGCTAGTAATTCTTCGCCGTCGCAGCAGGTGAACCCGACGACAGTATATTTATTATGGTATAGGTATGACGTGTGTTGATGTTTTTTTTTTTTCCTCTCGTATTTTACACCGTGTAGAGATATTTCGATGTACTTAATATAGTTGCGAGGCAACACTATGACAGTGTGACTTTTGTTCAAGCACAGCGATAAAAAAAAAAAAAAAAAAAAACAGGCGGGATGGTGAGAAAAGGAAAAAAACGAGAAAAAAACCACTGAAAAAATGCATATCGCGTATAAATAACATGACTGGTATATCATGTAATAGAAATACGTATGTATACGGTATAAATATATTATTGTTCTATAACGCGCTAGTATACACGCGTATACGGCTGGGCTTATTTAATCGATAAATAAACACGATAACGACGGGTGGGGGATGGGGTGGGAGATAAATAAAAAAATCATAGGGGTGAATATTATTTTTAAGAGGGTTTGACCCCGTGGGGTTCGATCGGTTAACGTTTTCGATTATTATTATTATTTTTTTTTTTTACCCGACCAAAAACACAAACCATATTTTCACGTGCTCGACACGAGAGTTTACACGAAAACTAATGGTCCTACACTATAATATATACGCTTTGTTTACGCGCCCGCCGACACGTGCACCGCGACGACGACGGACTTGTCGGCCACTTCATGTTTTTTTTTTTTTTTTATATAACACTTGTGCTCGGTTTCGCTTTGCACCCGCCGAACGAACGAATAACGACGCGCACCACCAACGCGTTTACCGTTATAATATTTTATACACGTCCGTGCCGCATACACCCTGCCCACACACAACTACACAAGTCGCTTTCGTCGGGTCGGTCGTGTACACGAGGCTAGCGCACCCGCGTCCGTCTAGACACGATGGTTGCAACGTCATTTGCATAAACGAAAAATATTACACAAAAACCGTATGATATATACAATTGTGTCGCACAGCGTGTTCGTACACTGCAGCGTATACTATACCGTGGCTACGACGCCAAGTGGCGGCTTTGCGGGACAACCATAGGGGCCATGCGCCTACGAGTATAACCCATGAAGTTTTCTACAGAAAAACTGTATACTACGAGTATATTATTATGCTCGTCGGGGTAGGCTCAGAGATTTCTAGCATTTGCATAAGTTTGTGCCATGTCCCCCAATTAATAATCAATGATATTCCCATTCCTAGCTGTAGCCGAAATAAAATATTCATGCCGTGATTCTCTAGACCAAAAACTAACATGGAGGACCTCATTTAATTAATTTGATGAAAATCGTGAAACAATAGACTTAATCTCCACCGCCCTCTCCTAAATTCTAAAATATCACTCCAAAAATAAATAATTAATCGTCTATGAAACAATTACAAGGCCAGTTTGGACATATGGAATAACAATATGGGGTCCTGCCAAACCGTTAAACATAAGACTAACTCGGGCATTTCAATCGATTTCATTGAGGCTATAATAACACACGCTCCTTGGTACATTTCGAACCTTTCCCTACGTACCGGTTTAAAAATAACGACTATACCGCCTGTAAACCACTGAATTAGCTAAAACAACATACAAACGCTTCCATTAAAATTTAATTCCATACACCGTAACACACTTATAAATCAAAGGTCTACCCCGCATCACTTCTCCTAAAAACCCACCGCGTAGACTGAAGCGTAAATGGTGTAGAGACTTATTAAATTAATAAAGAGGTGTTACCAACGGATAGTTCCTCTACACGCCATTAATGTCGTATATATTAGGGGCGACCAACTTTAATAGACTTGTGATCGACCTCTGAGTTTTTCTAAGTTGTCACGATCGACCAAAAAAAAAAAAAAAGAATAGATTGTCAATAAACAAAATTATATTATATATACGTACGTGCGTGTTACACATCTTTTATTACATTTATTTTACAGTATAAATATAAATAAGTATTATTAACATTTAATTTTACAATTTCACGCAACACGTAATTTAATATATTTATTACATGTTATTATTTTTATTATTACTACTATTATTATGTTTATTCTATGAGATATTGGTGCTTGATTTGATTTGATTTTGCATTTGATTTGATAATTTCACAAATTTATTGGTTTTCTGAAAAAAATTTAAAAATTCAAGAAAATGCAAAATGGTGTCGTGATCGACTCATTATTCATCTCGTGATCGACCTGTTGGTCATCCCTGATGTATATATTAATCATAGGATTGGCTAATTGTAATTTCTGTGCAGATGGTAAATCTTCTGTGAAAAAAAAAATCAACACGATTTTAAAACCGCAATATTAGGTATGTATTCCCTATAACTGATAAACACGGAAATAAATACAATGCCACTGTTGTCGACATAAGTTATGTGCATATCATATATTGTGCTGTAGTAGGTACGTTTTGATGCGATTGATATTTTTAGTGTTCTCCCGAGTGCGTTCATTAAACTTTAAAAACCATGTTTGACATAATATATTATGACCCCCCCTCCCCCCCAAACACACACACACACACACATTTAAGTTTTTGAAGATGCCCCTGAGTCGTACGCGCACTAGTTTTAATGGATCAGATGCGTTACATGACAATGCGGTAAGTCGGTACAGCGCATAATATAATAAAGTACGTATTATGTTACTATTATTATTATTATTATTATCATCACACCTATGTATATATATATATATATATATATATATATACCTGCAGCTCTTTGTCAACACTGCGTGTCCCGCTGTGAGCGGGTTTAAGTTCATATAGTGAAAAACTTTCTAATTTTCTAATTGTAACAATATGTTATTATTACATATAATATTGTGTGTAATGTTTTAACGAATAAAACATATTTCAAATTAAAGCCGACCGTTTTGTTTTTCTCTTCGCGCAACTACATGACGTGTTTACAGTTATTTCATTATAATTTATTAATCTCTTGATATTTGTAAAACAATATAACACCATCAATTCATATAATATATGTTATGTTTGTGACTTTGTGAGGGCTTTGACACTGAGAAGCTTGAACTCGTCGTGTTATTCGAAGCTATATGAGTACATTTATATATTATATAATAATATTTTAACATCACATTTTGTCACAGACTGTAAATGTTCATGTTTAATATATGTATACCGATGAAATATGCATTTTACAATTTTAATTGTACGTTTAGGCTTAAATAAACAACTTACGGCCACTGTACTGCAATAAATCGGTCGGAAATTATTATCAATATAAGCCAAAGTAATTAAATCGATGAGTGGAAGAACTGTATAATACTAGTCCAAAAAATACAATATGAGATTATGAAGTTTAAAGTTTGTAAACAAGTACTGTTTTTCCACTCACCGATTCGATTGACTTAAATTGTACAAACAACGCTTAATTTTTGTATATTATATTATAATATCACACCAATTGGGGATGACATTTGTCGGTGTCCAGTAATTATTGTTATTAACGTTATTAAATCGAAAAGTTTTATAATTCGACGAGGCGAGTAAATGACACAAAAATATTTGACTTAAGCTGTCGTTTTTATGGAGAAATATTCGTGTACCTACATAATTACACGTACGGTTTTAACATGATATTGACTCGACTAGAAGAATAGTTAATTATATTGTGTACAATAATCTAGCTATTTCTAAATACGGCGATCCTGCGGGGCCGTGGTATAAAAGAAGTTTTCAATAACCTACAAAATATTGTGTACCGAATAAAACCTTATACATTGTTGAATAAGCGCACGCGACCGTGTATGTATTATGTTGTTGCGGTGTGTACAAGACTAAAAAGGGTGGTTAACGTGTTTTTGTTTCGTCTAAAACAAATAACGTTATTGTTGTTTTAATTTTTGCGTTATATTGTATTACATTGAGTTTTACATTCCAGTTAATTAGTTTAGGTTATATACGTTTTAAATTGATATGAAAACAATTAAACTTGTTTGAAAATATTAATATTGTAGGGCCTCCAATGAGGTATGAGGTATATACTTTTAAAATCACGATACTTTCTTCCAGGTAGATTTTAATTGAATTGATCAACAAGGCGACTTAGGTTTATTATCATTACACCTCATAGAAAGAATGTCGTAAAGAATGAAATAAGTAAAACAAAAAGAAGTTTATTAAGAAACAAAGTATAGAAAAAGTGAACTGCATATTATATTGCTCTATGTACGGGAAAGTTTTGATATCAAAACGAAAATGGAAAATAATTGAGAAACAAAATTAATCACGAGAAATCGTTAAATGTGTATTATTAATGTTGTTATAAACTCAACAATTTTTCCGTTCAGTAAATATTGAATGGTATCCGACTTTTCCATCAGTTTTTTTTTCTTTTAAACTAAAAATTAATAACAACAAGAAAACAACTGTGACCCCCTTCTCCCCCCTCAACACAACACATAATATATGCCCGGTCATTTTCGAAACGACTGAACACGTTACGAGTGAACGAAAAGTAAAGAAGTATAGTATACCGCTAACAATGTGCCAATATATACTTAATATTGTTATATTCTATTCGATTGTTTAGCACAGAGATCATTCCACCATTTCAACGGGCTGCGGCGATGATACGAGAACTATTTTATACATATATTATACAGAGCATGTGTAATGAAAAAATTATTTTAACGTTTTCCGATCGATGCGATTGCGTTGCAGCGACGGGGGGAAAAAATGAATAACTTAACCTTTTTAGGTATAGCGTGTAAACGACACGTTTACGATACTTTTATTGAAAAAAAAAAATTATACGATTATTCTACCTGCTGACATGCTTACATTACGGCTGGTAATCAAATTTTTAAATCGTCTCGATAATAATTTCGGTTTGTACCTTCTATTGCCGTTTGGCCAACGGTATTGGAATACGTACATAATACGTGTCGCCAGGGCCCCCGAAGCGCGTGCTTGGGTGAAAGAAACTTTATTTATTTTTTTTTCACCAAGCCATTGTGCAACGTCACCGCGCGGCTTTTTCTGCACCTCCGTCTCTTTCTCCCCTTCTCTGCAGCTTGACAATAATATGCTCTATCCCCGCGGTCCCCGATCGATGCAATAATTATTCCTGCCCGCCGAACACTATGCACGCATGCCATATATTGTACCGCGATAATAATGAACGCGCGTGCGTGCGTTGGCTTCGTAGCGGCGGCATGGGGGACCCCACGGGGTACGGTCGCGCGCGAGAGGAAAACGAAAAAGTGTACGCACCGCCACCTCAAGAGAGTCTGATCAAATAATGGACCGCGGTTAATTAGAACGCGCGCCCGCGATCTCCGTGGTTCTCGGCCCAGCAAGACGTCATTCGAGTGCATATTATGATGCTATATAATGTAGTATTGATATCGAACCCGAGCATGCACGCTCGTGTGTACTGCGATGCGGACGGAATCTTACGATTTTTTTTTCCTCTCCGGTTCATTCATTTTCTTTTTTTTTTTTTCTTCTTGTGCCGATCATTACAATATCCGAGCCTCCTTTTACACCAGACGAACAGTGAACTCTCTATCATACGGTGGCCATCTATCACACATCCTTCTCCCCCCTCTCCTCGACCACGGACAGTGTGTACGAATAATGTTCTATCAAAGGGGGTCGTCGTTAGAAGAGGAATAGATTTGGTGAGCCCCCGTCGATTTCGCATGCTTGTACGCGTATGATATTTTTCTTTTTGTCTAAACAATACACGCGCGTACACACACACACACACACACACACACACACACACACCAAATGTACCGAGCAAGAGGTTATAGCTGAAATCTTCTACGAACCGGTCAACGACGGGGCATTGTTCGCGCGTTAGCTTTCTTGCACACACTATACACTCTCGAGACAGATTTTTATGCTAACGTCAAACAGGTGTGTGTGTGTTTTTTTTTGTGGAGTGAGTCCGTTTCTGTTGCCACATCAAACGGATTTATTTTACTAATACTTACTTAATATATTAGGCTCCTTAATTCAGTGGCCTCCCGTGGACTTCAAAACTATTGGAATCATGAATTACTTCACTGATAAATACAGAAAATATTAAGAATAATCGTCTTTTTGTTTACTTAAATTAGATGACTAAAAAGCAATTTATTAAACAATATACGAGTTAATAACTAAAACGTACGGAAAAAATAGACTCAAACTTATTTGTCCTAGATTGCAAACACGACGATTTTGTTTTCGTCTTTGAATATCTGAACACTATACTATAACTCGTCGGTGCGGTATCGTTCGCACGGGATAGTAAAAATGTACCCGTATTAGAGATTATACAGCAGGTAGGACTTAGAGGACTATGTAAAAAAAACTACTGTATAATAACGTTGAATCGATTAATTAATATTGAAAAACATAATAAATCGGACGAATAAATCTGCAACCGGATACCGACCGAGAAGATATGAGCTGCACTATGTATACCTAATGACGATATGTGTAACCGGGATAACTCAAATTCGGTTATCTGAGTGCACTTCTAATTCGATACGATATTTTATACATACTGGATTGTACATCATCGTATTGCCGGCGTGGAATGTCTATAATACAACCGAAAGTTATTCGCTCGTATTATTGTAAATCGACTGGTATTCAAATGATCTACCAACGCGAATATTACGTATATTGTGTCGCGTGCTCATATTGTTGTACCAGCAATGACTCGTATAACAGAGATAAAGTACTCATTCGAATACGACAGGTGTCAGTTTATAAACGTCGATTTAGCGGCAACGGGTGTTTGGTCTGTTTCTACGGAACGACAACCAGGATTGGATAATATAATCGCACGGAGCTTTCGCTGTCTAGGATCCGAATAAATAACTGAAAGATAATAATTACTGTGGATCAACCCTTATTCCGTAATCCGCATACATAATAACTGATTGTTGGAATGCACACGATATGCGTAGGTATATTATATTCGATGACATCCACACAATTCGATAGAAAAAAAAAAAAATAATAATAATAAAAGATTCTTGATTCTTCAAATATTATGAGCGTTGTATATTTATCGAGAGTGAATGCCGACAAATTATGATATATTGTCACATATTTACTATAAGTAATAATATCGCGTCTTATAGACATTAGTTACTTTAATCTAAGTTATTAATAATTATTATTGTTACAAACTTTTTGAATGTATCTAGTATCTTTGATCGTAAAAAGGTACTAAATACAAGTCAAAAAAGTATTTAAACACACGATATAAGATACATTAAAAAAACGTAACGTGAAACAAGATATTAGATAGAATTGTATCTCAGATACGTATCTTAAATGCTGGTATCTAAAATACTGCCTGGCCCTGACTACAGCGTCTTGCCCGGATAGTATATTCAAACATCGACGTGTGTCGACGACCGCGGCTGTGTTCTATTATTATTGTTATCATCACTATCGGTTTTTTTCTCGTCCGCTCCTCACACCCTCCTCGCCTCCACCGCCGTGGCTCCGGTTACGAATGATCCGAGAAGAGGAACGAAACAGGACCTGCAGCACGACAAGCTGTACAATATTATACCGGATGTGCCGGGTGACCGACTGAAAATCTACGTGCACATGACGCGTACGTGTATTGTTGCGATGGGCGTGTGTCGGAGTCTGCCGAATTTCGCGTGCCCGTCACATAATGATAATCGTACACGTACAAAATGTATGTGTACATACATATATTGTAATACGCGCGGGCCGGTCGCACCTATACTATACCGCTATACCGCAGGATGCGAATACAAAGATACGCTCTATTGCTATATGATAAAAACAAACTGTTTATTCTAGTAGTTTTTCCGTAGCTTGCCGGTGACGTCGACGATACCGACAATACCGTCACCGTGTACGAAAAGGAGCTAGACATCGAGGATTACAGAAATTTAATCCTCGACACGTACGACCTTAAAAATCCTTTTCCCGTGTAATATATACAATGGATTCCGCCTGATGTGGGTACCGGTTAATATGGGCATCCGCGTAATATGGTCTGGTCCCAATACAAATATATTTAAACAAGATTAAAAAAAAACCGCATAATATGAGCCCTCGATTCGGTTTATGTGGGCAATTTTTATTTTATCATACCATTAAAATATATACTTACTATATTATATATATATATATATATATTAATATGTCATTAATAAAAATTACTAATATAATCAGATTTTGTCGTATCTATGAGATCGATCAGTTTATCAAAAATAATTAACAACATTACTATTTATACCTTTGGTAATGAGATTTTGTAAGCTAAATGTATAGAAGTGTTCTTGTACGTTATTTGACGCGACAATGTCCGTATTTCAGTCTTAATGTGAATTTAAACGTGAAATTAGATGTTTTGAAAAGAACTCTTTATCAAGGAAAAAATCGCTATTTTGGTGAAATCGCTTCCTCCAGGCCGTTCACAATGTAAAATGGCCAAAAAATTATGTGCAGCAAAAAACGTGTGCAAAATAAAAACTTTTTTTGATATCGTAAATGTTTGTATTTTTGAACCAATTTCGGTTTATATAGACAATCGGTTAATGTGGACAAACTGGGTTGGTCCCAATGTGTCCAAATTTAGCGGAATCCACTGTATGTTTATTTAAGGATCTGTACGGGTACGTAATCAACTATCGTGGTTTTCCGACTTCATTAGTAATCAACATAAGATTATATAGGTGGACTATAATATATGTACTATCTATATATTTACGACACTTCGACAAACAAACCAAAATACTAACGGCGTTTGTGAAATAAATACACCGTTTGAAATCAAAAATTAACAACATTTTCAACAATCTATTATAATGCAAAATATGCAAAAATATTCAAGAAAAAAAAACAATTTTATTCAAACGTGATACGTGAATAATCCAAATCATTCACAAATCTAATAACCATTTAATTTGGACTGTAGAAAAAAAACATGCATGCAAGTATCTGCTGATTACTTATACAGTTACTTATTTACGACAGTCTTTCAAGCTCTCACGTGTATGGCCCTATTATTTTAAAAATTATGCCAATTACGTTTGATTGTTTGCAATATTATATACGAATTTCATCCTTGATTGTTCTTTCTTCATTTGATTTGTCCTTAATTACAATAAGAATCAATAAAATTAAAGGGGAGAAAAAAAGCGCTATACATAATATATTATAATATATGGTACACGCGCCGTACGAGTAGTCTGATCGTATAATAACAACTACTTCCTGTGGTAGGTATGATTGTGATACCCGTATGGTCGGTCAGGCACCGAATAAATTTGTCAAACTCCTATTCGTAGCAAAGGACGTGCTTTTTACTTCCGAGTGCGTAATTAATTCAAGTGTAGTATATTTCGATAACACGCGGTGTGAATTTCAATTTTTCCGATTTGCATAAATGACGACGACGACTATGTTTTACATGCACACGTCAAATATCACCCGTGCACGGCAAATATTCGAGTTTCAAACTTTGAATTTGCGCAGTATTAAATTTTGTTGAATTTCACGTATAAACTTGGACATTTTACCAAGGCTGACCATGTTGAAATTAAATTAGATTTGACCTCTTGCAGGTGGTCCTAATGGTGATATACGTACCTGCAAGTGAGCTAAACGTTCAATTATGATGCGTATGCGCTCATACTCGACGAACCGATTGAGTTTTCGATCGCTTTCTTGCGTCATATTCTCATAACATAGGTCCGAACAGTTATTTTTACCGGTATCGCGGTGACAGGTTTAATCGAAAGCTCAGCGTTGACCGTATATTATAATCACGTGAAGGTATCCAACTGAGTATACCGAAATTGTATATTGATGACTTATCGTACTCGTTCAAATAGTTGCAGGTGCAATGCAGTATCTATTTACCCATCGTTGAGCGTACAACACTAATAAACAACTATAATATTTTCAATGGACAATATATACCAGTGGCGCATCCATGGGGGGGGGAGCTTTGGGGCTGAAGCTCTCTCCCCCCCAAAAAAATTATATTTTTTACTAAATTATACATTATTATAGCATATTTTCACAAATATAGTACTACAATGATGATTGATTAAACATATAATGTAACATATAATAAAAATAGTAAAACAATTACCATTTATAATTTGTGGTAATTATTTACTTGTGTGTAAAGAAAATAGGAAAATGTTTAATCCCCCCCCCACCCTCAAACAAAAATCCTGGGTGGGCGCCTGATATATACTATACTATTACGGAGCAATAGATTCGGTACATTTTTCAACAGAAAATAATAATTGAAACGTAACACAGACAAACGGTTACTATTGTGTGCGACAGTGCCTCGGACGTTATCGCGCAGAGACCTGAGAGTGACCCGTTAGTAAAACGTGCGCTCGAAAAACGCGGCGTGTTCGCATAGTGTGGTACCACGGTAACGGTATAATAATATGTATATTATACTGGTCGCAACTCCGGTCAATCGTGCACGCGCGTATGTGCGTGTCACCAGAGTGCCGTGCGATTTTCGCAAATGTTAAAATATTATAAAGTCCTATAGAATACTGCAGCAACTGCATTCGTAATTTGCTTTAAATCTGGATGATCATTTATGAAGTACGGAAATTCAAAAAACACAGCACTCGAAAGACGACCGCTAAAACGTTTTCGCTTGAAATTTCATCGCGGGCCAACACGGACCAGATGGTCCCTCCTTCACAAAGCACTATTGCAATGACTTAGGTGAAAAATCGGTAGCCGAACCGTTTTGGTTATTTTTTTTTTGTTTTTTCTCTCAACTCCCGTTCAGGAGGACTTTTATCCGCTTATGGACCATGGTCGTCCTTTGAACGGATATCTTGACACGAGCGATTTAACTGGGTAATTTTACCATTACCTACATTATATTGGAATACATTTTTCTCGGTACGACGGTAAAGAACTATTGTCACATAATCCTGTCTGTACAGCAATAATACAGTCGCCTACGGGCCGAGGCGTTCCGCTTACACGGCCGGTGGTTCCACGAAGGTTGCAATACAAGCACATATATATATATACACACACGGGTAAGTATAAACGCACTGGAAAGTCAATATAGTATTGTAAATTATAATAATTATTTCTCGTAATACTTCTTCAACTGGTACCGTACACAGCCGGTGCGGATTGGCAAGACGGTTTGAAAAATCGCACCGCAAGTCTTTACGCGTGGTGATCTCGTAAAGTCGTGACACGTTTATTATAATATTATAACACGGTGAATAAAATTATACTATACATTTGTGATAGACGGTATGTCCCCTTCGCCATTGTTATTGTTTATTATTCATATGTTGGACCGCGCGCACCGTCGACAATATAGTTTGTCCTGTTTGTATATTATATTACGTTAAAGCTGTAGATCGGAATTTCTGGCGATTTTAATTTTAATTTTTTTTTTTTTTTTTTCATATAGAAACAACTTGTTTTATTTATACATCACATTCGACATTTTATTGAATTAATACACAAAATTAAAATTAATCTCTTAAACCTAATAGCTTGTGCGATAGAATAAACGAGTGGTGTACAAGTTTATTTAAATTGCAAATTATACAATTTTAATTCTTAAACTACTATGCATACATAATTTTTACAACTTGTAATCAAATCCTAAAACTATAGAGTTCACTTAAATTATTAAACTCATTAACTAGTAACTAATAACTAAAAATATTTAACTATAGAGTTTAATATGCAAGGAAGTGCATTGCAATCGGGAATATTATGCATTGACGTCCGAAATTAACAAAAATATGTCATATAAGATTTTGTTATTTTGTCGATCAAATAATAAATGATTTAATGATTTATGAGAATCCATTGACTGCATGCGTGCACGGTGAAAAGAATACCAGCAACATTTGTATTTCATGCAAAATTCGGTCTTTAGTTACAACGACCACGTAAGTCGCACGGTACACATAACCAGAAGATTTAACAGTCCATGTATGGGTACGCTCAAAATCGAATATATTATCATCTCATCTTTGTTTGGAAGAAAGTTGACGATGTATTTTCATTAAAACTGTCATACCGGTCGACGGTAAAATTAAAACGAAACGGGAAAATATTAACACAATATTGTTTTATCATTGGGTGTAACGCGTGTGTCTAAAACATGCCTAGGCCTTTTTCGGTTCGGTGGGATCTCGTCTTGTGTGAATTTCTCTGCATATTATTATTATTATTTTTTTTTTTTTTAGCGTGAAACGAATGGTGCCTTGTTACTGGTGTGTTACGAGAAGTGATGGGAAAAACGCATTGTTCTGTTGGCTTTGCTACGAAACACAAGATTTAAGGTACACAAGCGTTTATAGTATTAATGTTAATTTGGATTACTATCTAATTATTGACAATAAAATAATGATAATAATGATAATAGTATAAGCACAAAATAAGTAATATCCATATGATAAATCTCAAGATATTAATGTCGGGCATTGGAGCTGATTTAACGACTGCGAAACATTAAACACGTGCAAAAGTGCCATACTCATCATCATCATCCGGAGAGTGCTGTTTTACGATGACGATGTTACGTTGAACCTCGAGTGCGTGTATATAGTTCACTTTCTTGATTTTTTTCTTCCTCTTCCGTTCTGAGTGATAAACAAAACCATCCTCGTACCATCTCAGATACGATAACGTCGTTCGAGTAAAACGTTTTAATGATATATAAATGTGTATATCTGTGCAAATGTATACATTATTATTGTACTCGCGGTTCAATGATTTTTCTCGACACGTCATAATAATAATAACATGTAAACGCGTCGTTTGCTGCACATAATAATAATATGTAGTTGAAACAACGGCAGTTTTATAATCGTGCCCCGCCGTTGTTTGTTTAACACTGCAGTACGGACAAATGATAATATTTTCGAGTTTTTGAGTTCTTTTTTTTGTCCAGAGTATGTATTACAATCCGTATCACATAATGATAAGTGATTACACATAGTACCTATGCATTATAATTAATTGAATAAATCACTGTGCCGCCATAAAATATACCGCACCGCGTGCGTCGCGCACGGACTATACACCTACTATAATAGTAAACGTGTATCGTTTACGGAGTTTGTATACACGATTAATAATAGAGATTTTTAAACAAAAAAAATTTAAAAAAATCTCGTTCCGTATATTATAATATTACTATATAAAATCGTATCGCGTTACACGTAATGTACCTATATATACTGTAGTACTATAACAATATCACGTGTGAAGCCACTGCCGATCGCCGCCGTTAAAACGCCACCTGATCATATTAATATATTATGTAGGCACATGTAAATGGGCTTTAATGAAATTACACCGAGCGTATCGCGATACACTTGTCGCGTATTATTATGACATACAGTCTTTAAACTGGTTTATCGACCGCGTAAAACACAATACAAATATAACAATATATACATTATACATTATATAATAATATGTAATACTAATATGAACTGCGACGACGAGTGATGCGAATGTGCCGTGTGCTGCGACGTGTGTGTGCATCTATGTTCAATACAATTATATACAATATTATATACGCGTGTGAAGCCCAAAACTCGTTGATTGGAACGACTATAATAGGTATGTTGATAATATTATATACGTACACGCGTGAGGACGATCGGTCGTCCCTGCGCGCGTGTGGGAGTTCGGATGTTCTCATTCATGAACAAATTGACCCCTCGCGCGCATACGTCGTCGTACGTAGCGAAAATGGTCAGTGGGACCCTATTATTTTTTTTTATTATTATTATTATTTTCTCTCTGGTTCCGGTCATTAAAAACAAACAAACAGTAGCGACCATCAAACGACAATATCCTCGTTCACACTGACGACGGCTTCCGTCCGCCTACTTATACCGCTGCATGTACATAATATGAGAGAGAACCTTTATTGTAATATTGGTTTAACGGGTGTTGTATACAGGGTGTGCTGAACGGGACGAAACCGTACACGATGTACCACGTTTATAATGTGACACACTACACTAGGCATGTCAAACACGCGGCCCATGGCTTATATTTTTGTGGCCCATGGCTAAAAATATTATTGGACAAAAAAAAAAATATATATATCGTGTCGCAACTATTTTAGATTCTTAGATAATGGTATATTTGGTAGACATTATTATGTCTTATCTTCTGATAAACTGTAATTGAATTAGTAATATTTAAAATACTAAACGTATATTATAGAATCGTCGGTGCGCGACACGCTTAACTTAGGAATCTAGTCATTCGATAAACACCGTGTGTTCGAGTTTAAATTTTGTTCTGTATATTCTACTGTAAATTTAATATTTAAAAATGTCTCTATCAAAACCAAGTGATAGTAATAAACCAAAAAATACCGATGAACATCGTAAATTTCAAGAAAGTTGGCATTTTTTTTAATGTGTATTTTTTAAGCTTTTTGAATTTATTTCTACCTGTTGTGTTTGTAAGGAATAAAATTGAAATATACAAATTTTTTTTTTCGTTATTTGCTTATGTACGGTCTGTGTATTAAACTATTCAATATGTTTGGCCCACTTGATACTTTGAGTTTGACCTGCCTGCACTACACTATACGTATGTTATAGGTATACGCATACCGCATAGAACTTGTGTACACTTTTGTAGCAGCACAAATTTTATAATACACACATAATCGACGGTATTATAATATACAGTAGAAGCAGTTTATTAGGAACACGGGTAACTGATACAATCGCGTTATGGAAACAAAATGTCCCGAGACAGATTGGCCGTGTATACTAAAACATAGAAAATAAATCGGATTATTGAAACATTATTACATTACATTACATTATTTGATACAATAATTTGGAAAAGGTCAGTTAACATATACACCGGTTATCCGGCGAAACATAAATTTTATCTTCGCTATTGTTACGTTTATTTTTACTGTACTTTATCGTAAGTATACATAGAAGAATGCCAGACACATAAGAACAGGCCAACGCTGATGATGAAGAAAAAAACGATGCACCATTGGCAGCCACACCAAGCAAAGAAATATTGTAGAAGCTCTTAGTGTCTTCGGGAGAGCAGTCCAGCACCGTGCTGACGAAAAAGGCTTTGAGCAGCATTATTGCATTATTCGTATGAAAATATGTTCATGGTAACTCGACACAAAAAAATCAAACATCCATAGATTCATACATAATTAAATAATATACATAGTAGTAAAATGTATAGATACTTTATTAAATCATACGTAGATACATAGTTAAATAATCATATATATATACATACATATAAATACATTGTATATTTATTATTTCTTTTTCCAATTACAGATCAAACCTATCGCTTATTAGAAACAATCGATCAATTGACATATTTCAGCTTGGTCCCAAAGTTTACTCAATAGCGACCACTTATGTATGTACAAATGGTAAAAAAAAGCACATGTATTGGTATTATGTTATTTCGGTCGACTAAACGTATAAACAGTACGGACGAAATTTACTATGCAACGGACTCCTTAAAATTTTTAAAGGGTCACATGTATGCATTATATAAATAGCGTTTTATTTTATGGATCTGTCTCTTAAAAGCTTAAAATATTTAAACATAAGGACCGTATTGATAGTGGCGTATTACAGCTGTTTATGTGCCTATACCGATTATAATATCGCAGTTGTTAATGCGAAACAAAGAAAGTCTACGCTGGACAGCGTGTACGGGTGATCATTGCATGCGTGTATACATGGTGCACGAGGTGTAGAGTCAATGCGCAATCCGGGTCGATATTGTCAGCAAATATTCGCTTATGGTACTTATGACATATTGTATTACGTATGTTAGGAATAGATTGTAGATCCGAGAAATGAATAAAATACTGTAAATTGCACACAATGATGATCAAATAAAAATAGATTTCATCACTCCGTTCATAATCTAAAAATAAATACCAGATAGTTATTGTCATTCAGGTAATCATGATCACACGATTGCAATCGATTAATATGCGTCGAAATAAAAACGTTAAACGTGTGTAAAAAAAAAAAAATTTAAAACCCAAAAAAATGTATGATTTTTATTTTGTAAAGTCGTAAACAAATGTAAAAATCCAAAGTTGATTAAATCTAACATTTTTCCGAGTTCTTCGGGAAAGCTACTAACAATAATATTATCAAAGTACCTTTCAAGTCCGATTTATATGACCTAATAAGGTACTGAGGTACTGCTCGCAGCTTTTTTTATATATTTTTATACTATACACAAAGGCTTATTAATTATCTACACGTATAAAAAGATGAAATTTTAAATGAGTTAGATTTGCTTAAAATTTAAAACAATTTTTGAAAATAAAATAATCATCAATTTAACCGGCACATAACCATTGACCAATGACCAGTCATTAAACTAATAAGACTCTTCTATTCTGTTCTTAATGTACTGCAAAGGCATTATATCTGCATAATTATTTCCGAATAATTTCTTCCTCATTAAGATCTTATCCATTTTAAATACTCTCATCCGTTTATAAAATATGCTACTATATATTCTATTATTATTCATATCATTATTACTAATTTTATTCGTATTATTATTATGTTTACTAAATACAATATTTTTTATATTATTTATCGTCTTTTTCTTATTATTGTGTTTATATATTTATTACTGTTTAAATTTAATATTTTAATTCGTTGTTGGATTGTCGTAGTTATACTAAAAGTTCTAAACTAAAAGTAACAAAAACCATCATTCACCAGTGTAAATGAATTTTAAGTTTTTAAGTTTATTGACTAGTTGATATTATTGTCAATGCCATTGAGACAATACAAACACTTGTCAATTGATTTAATAAACGGTATATTTTTGAATTTTTCATCGTTGTAGTAGTAAAAATAATATATTCTAGTTAAGCACATCAAAACATACAAAGAAAAAGACCCGTACGGTTGTATAAAAAGTGTTTCTTTTTTTCGGAGACATAGACAATAGAAATCACACGGAATTGAAACGACGACTCGTAATTACGACAATATACACTGGTTTATGTATATACAAATAGGTATATAATATATACATAAAAAATTCAATTATTTCGTGGTAAACTATTGGGAAATTACGAAATCAGTACTGAAGTCGAAATCAAAACACTCGTTAATCGTATATCCTGTTTTCTCTCTCTCTCTCTCTCTCTAACTCTCTCTCTATCACTGATGTTGCCCGTCACACGGTGATACGCGTCCTCGACGGGTGAGTTGAAATAACAGTATTGTACTAGGATTTCGTAAACGGATTGGAGGAAAAAAAACAACGACAATCATTGGGAATGACCATGTCGCATCAATAAGACGATCATTGTTTCCGCTTGACGTGCGAGGCCAATTAACTTTTTACGGGGTGTGCGAGAACCTGCGACGTGTATGTATGTGTGTGTGTATGTGTGTAAAATATAAAAAGACGCAGTTCGGGCAGTTGACCACCCGTTTCCTGTTTCTACGATTTCCGACGGCCAAGGGGGTACGTATAAAGAATAAAAAAATGTAAAACCCATATACAAGGTGTAGTGTTGTCAGACGCGTGAATATATATGTATAATGTGTATGTGTGTGTGTGTGTGTGTGTGTATTATATACCTGTCAATAGGCGCGAGATAATCGGGGGGCTCGACTAATTACCGTCAAAGAGAAACGGTTAGTTTCCTGTTTCCAAGGGACCCACCGATCCGTGAAAGTCCTCGTTATCGGCTTCCGGTAGCTGGCCCGCCGCCGTCAACTTGGTCAGAGCTGCAATGGTCAAATCAACCGGAACCAGTGGTGGTCGTTTGTACACAATACGTATATATGAACCAACATCAAACATCATTCAGTGAGCCGATTTTGGTAAAACGATTTCGTTACGTTAACGTGAAAACCGCATCGGCAGGAACGAGCCACTGAACGCCACTGCGCAGATATACTACCAGTGGCGAATCCTTCTTTTGCAGCTACGGTCCGCAACGATGGACTCGACCAGTGACGCCGAACAAGGGGTTCAAGTTTGGTCATGACCAGACCATATTTTTTCGGGGGGGGGGGTGTGGTCCTTTTATAATTTGTTATTAACAACACTTTATGGGGTTGTAGTAGGTGGTGTTTGAATTTATTTAGCTGTTAACCAGACTATTTGAAAGCTGATTCAGCGCCACTGGACACGACGCAAGATGAGGACTACCATTCATGCAGATGTAGGTGGATTGCTACTTTTTGGTGGCCTTTTTACCGCTAAATATATGGCAGTACTTATACGCTTATGAGTTATGACCGATAATACTTGGTATGTATATACATAGGCGCATTAATTTGTAAAATGTCAATCGATTTATTTTTCTTTTAACCCCTAACTGGTACAGTGAAAAACATAACAATAGTGGCACACTCTTTCATTTCATAGCAAATTTGAACCGTTTTAGATTAGGTACTTGAATAATTGTTTGTAGGCATATTATAATTTCGTAAGTACAAACAATTTAATAAAATAATTTAAGTTAATCCTTTATTTTATTCTAGGATTTTACAAAATCAATTTTTAAGGTTAAAACCTACATAAAATAGTAGAAGACATAAACTAAATTAAACTAAATTAAAATAAAAAACTTTCTTTTAGTTAAAATAATGCAAGACAAAATTCCAGTTAAACTATGTTATTAAAATACAAGAGCAACATTTTGAACATTTGAAACCAAAATTTAATGCATGAAATTTAAAAATAAAATATAATTTATACTTAGTATATATTTTTTAATATATATAGATTTATAATATATAATAATATAATTTTAGTAATTTTAGTAAATTAGTAATATTGAAAAAAATTACGCAGTTGGTACATTGCGGTACAAGTTATAATATTGAACATACGCTCAAAAAACAATCTTGTCATATAAATTATACTTCTATACATAGGTATACAGTGCCTCCAAATTATATTACCAATATTGTAATAGGTTTGAATGATAAAAAAAAAATGCAGCAGTGTGTGTACGGGTTAATCGCAACAGTCCCGGATAATGACAAAAAGCAGTGATCTTCCCAGATCCAGCAGGGATAATGGCTGCAGAATCCAGTGTACTTTAAATCAACCTCCCTCCTCCGTCCCTCAAAACTGTGATATAATCCTCCATTTGTGTTTCACGTTTACGTTATAGTGTGTAATTGAGTATGTATATATTATGATTGGATTTGAGATATCGTCACGATTTGTTGGCTTCACTCTCATCTGCACGTGACGGAGGTGCTACAATTTTATTATTGTCATGTCATGTTTGAGTCGCAGCGTGTTTAGATGAAAGTTTAGGGACAACTAAGACAGCATTCTGCGGCGCACGGACGATAAAACTGGCTAAAATATGTAAATGATGCGTACGATGAAAACCCCTGCAGCAGTAGCTCCGGTCACATTGGGAGCAAAGGAGCTAAGTGTCCATGAACACGCTAAATGTTAATACTATAATATTAGAATCCATGTTCGCAATCAATGAGGACCGTGGCTAGTCGACGACAAGTCGCCACTTCCGATCGGTCTGATAGCTGAATAGTTATGTAACCTTCAACTAGATGTTATGCAGAAAGCACAGTGTATACATTAAAACTGCTCTATAACGGAATTTTTTGGGACCAGACATTTTTCCGTTGTAAAGAGTTCTCCGTCGTAGAGAGGTCAATTTCATATAATATTCGCACCGGGACTATTGACATTTTCCGTTATAAGGAGAATTTCGTTTAATAGTGGGTCCGTTATAGAGAGGTTTTACTGTATATACGCAGGGGTTGGGGCACAAAACCGCTATGATTCGAAGTACCCAGTGGCGGATTTTTAAAATTTTCTTGGGGAGGGTCCCGAAAGTTATTTGTATTTCTAATGTATTATTTATATTAAACAACTATTCTAATTTAATTTTTTTTAGAACTACTAATATCATTACACGATAACGTTTGAGAAACTGGTCTTTTTATTGATATACATTCGTCTTACATATTATTTTGGATACCATCAGAACATAATCAACTATTACTGTCAGTTTTGAAAAAAAAAAAAAAATAGAATAAACGACTGTTTTTTAGAAGACATTTTAAAATTTATTTAAAAATAAATAACTTACGAAATACGATTTTTCGTTTTGGACTATCACATGTCAAATATTCAAATGTGATCTAGAAAACATGGAATACAATCAATAACAAAACACAGCCATCGTCCGTCGATCATAGTCATTATGATAAAATTGAAATAAAACTAAATATATCAATGTAACATTAAAAATACAGCGATATAAAAAGTTCTGTACAATAATAAATCATGTGGGATTCAGAATTTCTAAATCATGACGAACGTGAATGTAAAACTCCTTTAGTATAGTTTCCAAATAATTACTACCGATTATACGTTTGAAATAGAATTTTATTCAGGTGGCTGTAAATTATAGAATAATACAAGATAGTCGATAATAAATTAGATCTCTACATTTTAATAATATTTTTCTTATTAATTTCAAATATATAAAATTATATCGGCGTCTTATGGGGGATCCATACCCCATGGAACTCCTTCCCCCCGTAAATCCACCACTGACAATGCCCGTCAGAATATGATTAGTAGTTAGTATTTTATATTTGTATAATTGTGAATGTTTTTAACTAATTAGATATACAATAACGAAGAACAAAAATTAGAAGATTCCGTTCAAAGTAGAAATGCATGTATACACGAGGTGACATGTAAGGGTAGAGACCGTTCTGTTAACCAATTTGGCCTTGATGCTTCTATTAGAAGTTTGACGCCATTGAGTAGTATTTGCTAATCGGATATAATACTCGTACAATGTGTAACCACAGCCAAAAACAATACACATGTACGTACACACTACCCTACAGCAACGAGTTTCCGAATTTGACGACGTAGTTAGTAAATTATAACTCAGTGGCGTAGCTTATATTATTATAATGACATCGCTCCGAGGCAAAATCAAACTTGACTCGCTTAACTTCTTGCTTACCGTCTGAGAGACAAACTCGGAATCGGGTCGTATTTCATGGAGCTCATAAGTTAGGTCCCGATATATTTTATGGAGTACATGAGTTTGATCTTGCCTATTAGCACTACCCAGATGACACCATTTGGAGGTTGGCTAGAATGTTGTTTTTTGTTACGTTAAGATAACGGTCTAAAGTAAAAAATATTATTAAATTAGCTTAATTTCAACTTAAATATTGTGTTTTTACTTTTTCTCGTAAACATTTATATTATGATAATAAGCCAACAATAAGTTTAAGCTAGGGAATAATTTTAAAAGACACGTATAAGTTAAGATAAAATATTACCGCAGAATATAATATTATTTTATTTCATGTTTTATTAGACATTTCAAGTATTGTCGAATAACACCGCGGACCCGACTCGTGTTTATTTTAAGTGATCAAATATCTCTGGGACCCAACTCGCGTTTTCCCTGTCCGAGTTGTAGACGTTCTCGCCTTGGAGAGGCAGTTCAAGGGTTCAAACTACCCTTACATTGTTCTCGCGCGTTAGTGTTTTTTTTTTTTATTTTACACATACCCGCAGTCGCCGAGTGGACGATATACGAATTATGGAAAAATACGGATGCGCCCTAAGCAAGCGTAACGCCGCCGGGCTGCATCCCGCGCACAAAATGACCGTGGTGCAGTAATCGAATTTCCAGTACATGTCTCATCGCGTACACATTGTGTTTTGCATAATAATCATATTATAACATAATGTGACGTACAGTACAAGTATATCCGACAACAACAACATTCTGCCGGAGCACCTGCTGGATACACGAACGTACACGATATTATAACGCCCACATCCACCCGCATGTTATGGGATCTGTCGCCGTAGCCGGTGCCGTCGCCGATATAAAAAAAAAGGACCGGCGCGACGGTGTGGTCTATTCGGTCGCCGTTTTATTGTGTGTTTATTTTTTATAATTTATGTTTTTGTTTTTTTTTTTTTTATCCGAAAAAACCTTTACTAACATACTCACATAATCGTCCTTTGTTTGTTATTATAACGACGATTATTGGTGCGACGGTCATTAATGTGCATTGTACATAATATTATATTATTATTATTACATATGCGATATCCATCACGGCCGCGTATCATCGGCGAGACACGGTGTACGCGGGTGGAAAAAAAATATGATAATGTTAAAATATTATTAATACCTTATCCTCGTTGTTCGCATTGGACGTAGTAGAACGGTGTGTGTAACGGGATGTTTCATATATGTACAAAAACAAGTCATTAATGTCCTACAGCGTGATGCGCGCGTTCCCGTAGTCATTGCAAACGTTGTCGGAAAGGTGCATTGGTACAATATCCAATAATAGTATCTATAGTGTTGTGCGGATCAAGGTGTATGCACAGACAGAAAGATAGAGAGAGAGAGAGAGAGAGAGAGAGACAGAGAGATAGAGCAAAACAAATTATAAAATAAACGGTTTTCGATCATATCCGTTAATCGTGCTGCAGAAACCGAGTGTGATTTCCTATTTAGATTACAACGTGGTATGATATAGTTTTTTTTCTATTAGTTTTTTTTCTTCTTCTCACTCGTATTTTTTTCTTTCCCGCCCGATCAAGCGCGCACCGTAAAAGGCTTCTGATTTTATTTTGTTTTTTGTAAGAGTGTAAGTATTATACAATTCATACATGTATATATATATATATATATATATATATATATATGTATGTATATATACATATATATATATGTATTATTAGATTTTTTCTTCTTTTTCGTCGACTGATTTCTCCTCCCACCGCAGTGAATTCACAAAACCATTAAGTAATAACCGAAAATGCCGTGACCTTGTATTTATATTTATATATAATTTTTTTTAAATAGCAGATTCTTGTTGTATACGCAATAAATCACAGAAAATTGGTGTTTTGAAAACCTCCCTAGGGATCCCGAAGAATAATGGGTTCGGTACGATGTAGTATATATATACATAATATTTTGTGTGAAGAAAAGTAAAATAATTAAGTTATAAAAACTATTGCAGAAGAGATCTTTGTTTCGCGTTACTTGGTCGGGTGGTTTTTTCTCTTGCGAAGAAAACACCATTGGATATAATTTTAATGCTGTTAGTAATTAGTTGAAAAATTACAACCGCATGAAACTTTTCTTGTTAATAAATTTATATTATTACCAGCCGTCCGAGATGAGTTTGGTCTAACATTGATCTTCATCTGAAAACAATAATGATTTTATTCTTGTAGTTTTATGAAATCAAACTGCATAATTGGTGCTGTATAATGGTGATCGGATCTGCAACGATCTTACAATATGTGTGTAATATTCGTTAACGTGTTCTTACTGCTTTTATTCGGTTTTAAAAACACGATTATTTTATGTTGCCCAGAAAAACTTTTAGAAAATACGGCTGAAACGGTTCGGATTGAAAATTAATGTATAATACATTTTACGGTGCATTTAATCGCAATTTAAAATACGCACACGCGCAATAAAGCCGAACACTGTTGTTCGAGACGTAACTAAATCGACAAATTTAAATAATATATTTATCACATCATTGCAATGACTGTTTAGGACCATAATAATTTCACAACCGTATGTTATGTATATAGTATAATGACTTCTATTGGAATTCGTGCTACGTAAAATGAAATCGCCGTAATCAAATATTATTCTCGTCCGTATAATATGAAAATGCTAAAATATTGGTACCTACATCCATAACCACCACGTACATCAATCGTGTGTAGTGAACATAACTACACTGCATATTATTTTGTTCAACAACAAATTATTTTGTTTCAATGAAAGTATTGGTTGTTTTCACGCTCTTGAATCGCTGTTGACGTATAAACAAACAATCGTTGATTACTTACCCTTGTAAACTTAGCAGTACAACATTAGCAGTCTGAGTTCCAAGCATTCCAACAAATTTATTGGTGACTTGTTGGACACTGTTGAACAACTTTCAACATTTGTTGGACTTTATTTTCGCCAGGAAATCGATTTGAACTTTTGTACTGCCAAGTTTAGAAAAATGTTTCAACAAACACGTTGTAGATACTGCTACGTGAACTTGGCAGTACAAAATTTCAAATTTATCTCCTGGTGAAAATAAAGTCCAGCAAACGTTGAAAGTTTTCCAACAAACTCCAACAAGTTACCAACAAACTTGTTGGAACTCAGACTGCTAATATCATACTACTAAGTACACAATCGTTGCTTACATATTATATTATACCGTTCGGTTATTAATAGACCTCTAAATAAATACACCTCAAATCGAAAACATTGTATACATATTTCGTTTACACGTACTACACACAGTACCCATAATACGATATTATAGCTGATGTCTGATGCACACCCATTGATTGTTGCGCGCTTTTAAAATTATTTTCTATGCATGAAATATTATTGTAATATATTTATATTGCATGAATTCGTTTTATTGAGAACTCATATTAATATATTTAATCGTATCCGCAGTAAACAAAAAAAAAAAAAATTAAAATAAAAAGCAGGAAAAAATATGATGCACATAACGGTTGTATACCTGCTATACCGTCTTTGAAATATTATACCATTGTTTTCGTACTATACGCGACGGACGGACGGACTCGACTCATTATTATCCTAACGCGGCCCACCCGTGCGAAGCATTCTCTGCTCGCTGAGAGAATATTATTATAATGATAATAATACTGGGAACAAAATGTTATACGACTGTAGCACGTGCCCACGTTTCGATAATCTCTATTATGCATTAATGTACTGTTCGAAGTGGAGTGATCGGTATAATATCATTATTATCGTGTACTTACTTAAACATGTGGGATATTAAAATAATATTATAATCATTTATAATTATAACAATATACTGTTACGGGCAACAATAACGCGTACAAGGAGAAAAATCGGGATTTTATTATTTTTTTTTTTTTTTTTTTGATAGCGTTTGTCGAAATTACGGACCAATAGGGTAATTTAATTTAAATTTTTCAGGGTTTAATGTTTATTCCTGTTGTAAATTATTTGAAGAGTTTTGTAATATTTTGCTGGTGAATAACGGTTTTTGCACGTTTCGGCCTTGTAATAATTTTAAAAGAACGACGACGGTATGCACAAGATAAATCTAATCTATACCTACTGCAGCAACCTATATGCACGGGGAGTCCGCTAGAAAATTACTGCAAATATTCTCCGCTCTTTCAACGAATAACAAGATAATTGAATAATTAACAGTTATCGAAAATGAAACAATATATTAAATAGACTAAATTATTGTTTTAAACAAAAAGTATCTAAAATAATATTTTTTTACAATTATTTGAAACAATGATTTTTATAAGCTTCTAAAATAATATGTAATATATTGAACAATTTGAAAAAAAAAAACAATATAATACAATAAGTAATTATTTTATTCATACAAACATCAGTGACCAAGCAGATAATATAAGTGCGACGTTATACCTGAAATTCTATGATATGAGACCGTACACGGTTGAATGAAAAATAAGAAATGTGTGTGATATGCGGTATAAGCAAAAATAAGAATTATTGGCAAGTACAGAGTATGTACCTATGTAATATATACTGTACATCAGCGGTTCTGAAACATTTTTGTTTGTGAAGCACTTAAATTTCTAAAATAATTTACGGAGCCCCAAAAATCAGGAATGTCTATTTGAGACAACAATAATTCATAAACAATGATGTAAATCGTAAATAATTTTTAATTTCTTTAAATTTTTTGATCTTAGACTGCTAATGTTATACTGCTAAGTCCACAAGAGTCTCGCGGAGCACTGTTTGTGCACCGCTGCTGTACATAATACTACGACATAAGTCTGCCATTGGAAGTATGTCAGCATATATTACTATCATACATTGGTCATCTATCGAATAAACCGTAAATTAATCCGTATGAACACAGTTGAAGTATTTCGTGTGTACACTGTGTGGTGTATATAACTGCCAGTAACAACGTATAGAATTATTGGAATAATAATATAATAAGTAATGTTATATAATAATTAATATTATGTTGTCGCATCGTTAATTGATACTATATTATTGCGCGTATAGACGTATTATTATAATAACTCCTTTTGACTGATATAAAGGAGAAGAAAATTAGTTGAACACATCAATCGGATAGGTTGCATGCATAGATATTTACATAGGTATACACACCGGTCGGAGACACTTCGGCTTTCGTGTATTGTTATTGTAATAATAATATATTATTGTCGTCGATTGGTCGGAGGTATACCTATGTGTATTATTTCGTCGTAAGCAGTCGACACAGAATTTAATAACCGCATCACCACAACGACGTATATTATACTGCGTGGGTATATGTACCTACTTATAATATACACTTACGAGCGTATAATAATATATTATTTATATAAATATAAATATGTAATAAGGTTTGTGCTGTGTTTAAGTTTTTTTTTTCTTTTTTATTCTTGTGGTTAGAACCTTTGAACTAAAACGTTCATAATCTGCGTGCATATATACGAATATATATATAACGATAGTGTACATGCTTATATATACAATGTTTGAACAGAAAAAGAAAAAAAACCGTTTCGTATACGCAGTATATACCTATATAGAGGACGTGCGGCGTTATTCACGTTATTGTTAAGACGCTATTATATTATATTATATTACTATAGTAATACACGCCGGGGCGGTTGCAATCTGCGCGAGAAGGTACTTTTATAGGATAACATTTTTTTTTCTCTCTCTATTCCGTTCCGTACAAATTAATAAAAAGAAAAACATTTATCCGTGCTACAGAATAAAGCACCTTCTCGCGCGCAGATTGTAACCGTGCATCATATTAATTATAACATAGTATAACGTATAACAATAATGTGAACATACCACTATACGCATAATCGTACTGCGTTTTGGATCCAAGATTTTTTTCACTTCGTCTTAATATTATTATTATTTTGTGTACCGCGCACATTATTGTTGTTTGCGTAGTACGCAGAATGATGTCATAAAGATAAAGAGTACAACTAAATTATATACCTGGTAGAGGAATCATAATATTTACAAATTAAATATGCATCTATGTGCATCTGGAGATTGCAAATGTTAAAAACTAATATTTAATATTAAATAAATATTAAATAGTTTTTAATACGCTACTTGTGTTTTTGCTTTTTAAAATTATTGTGTAAGTGATCGATTCAACGGTACAGAACAGTGAAAGCCGCATTGTGTACTATTTCGTCATAATGATGTCCTTTTTTTCTTTTAACAACACTGCCAATTGTTCCGTTTGTGTGTTGCAGCAGTTACGGACTTTGTGCACTTGAATGCCGGATGCACATTTAGGATTCCGCGTATGTCTTGGAATGTCACCAACAATATTAATATTACTGTTCCATGATACGCGTGTAAACTGCGCATGATACGAATCGTTATATTGTTACCTATAATATGTACAGTTAATATATTACACCAACTTTGTACAATTACATTTTTTATACGTAAAATAACAAATAATATCGCTTATTGTACCTACTTAAATGTATTTTTTTTTTTTTTTATATGAATTCTTAAGCAACTAATTGATATTCCTAATTCATTAGAATATAACATAGTTCTATCACTAAATTTAGTTCAATTATTTATGTATTATGCATACAACAACTAAAATGTGGTAGTAATGAATTCTTATGCATTGTAAAGTGCAAAAATGTGCAACTCTTTTTTTCTTTTTATCTGATAGTAAATGTTATATTCTAGAAAATTAGGAATTTAAATTAGCTGTGCAAGACTGCGGAAAAAAAAAAGATTTAGAACTACAACAAATGGTATTACTTGTTGTATTACGTATATAAAAAAAAGTAATAGTCCAAAATTGGTTCAAAATATTAACTAAAAAATGTCATCAATACTTTTTTCGCCAAATGTAGATACAATTCGACTACCCACATGGCTAGCTTTGAAACATTTTTCATTTTCAATACGAAACGGGCCCCACTATAAGACCCCAAATTTATCGATAAATTAAAATGTTTTTCTAAAATCATTCAAATGACTGACTCTAAACTACATGTTTGATCAAAACATGCCAGTTTCTAAAATTATTGTTCACACCACCGTGGGACGTCCGCGCCGTGGTCTACTACATAATACGAGTATATTACCCCGTTCGAACGGGTAGCAGTCGTGGGTGTGTGTACCCGGATCAAAACTGGTAGCCGCCGCCGCCGTTGTGGCTGAGCGTTAACGGGGCACGTGTCGTGTCGTCCGAGTCCGATGCCGGTCGTCACTGGGCGCAGTTCAATTGTCCGGAAAATTATACATTCGTCACGGTGTCGTGCGCGTTTTTCCGTGCGCAATGACCACCCGGAGAGCTAATGTTTCGACTCGCATTTGACGCGCACGCAGGAACACACACAAACGCGCGCGCGCACACACACACACACACACACACACACACACACACGTGCGTCTTTTTTCCTGGTGAGGGTTTAGGTCTACAGTTATATGGCCGCAGTTCCGGACTTAATGTCTTTTAAATCATTCAAATTTGTGTACACCTTATGGTATACGTTTCTGAAAAAATTCGGTAAAGAAAAAAAAAATGAAATAATATTAAATGAAGAAGAAAAAAATACCTTATAAGTGTAACAAAAAAAAACATACGGCAAGAAAATTGTTCACCACATATTATGTACCTTCATGAATGGCGGGCGATTAGATTTTCACGCTCTCGGACCGGACCATAACAAACCAACAGTATAGGCACTAGAAATTATTTTTATTGCTGATGCGCATAAAATCAGTATCGTAAATTGGGTGGTGCAAGTATAGCACTTTCATCACTGCATTTGAAAAGTGACGGTACAAGTTTATATTTTTGCACAATCAGAAAATCGTAAAAATTTGTACACCCGAATTTTTTGTTTTCAAAAGTATAAGTACATATTTTGAAATATGTACAAAATTATAATTTTCGTAAAAGTACATTGTCTTTTTTATATTTTTTTATTAGTGGATTAAATGAAATGTTTAAGTCCGAAGAACTATCTGGAGTTTTATTAAAAATAATTAGTGACACATATAATTTCAGCATATATGACTTTATGACTGAGTTGGGAATTTTTATTAAAATTTTTAACTAAAAATATGGCAATACTTCAGTATCTGATAAATTAGAAGCAAAAATAGAATATAGAAAACAAAATGATATTTAAAAAGATTTTCTATTAATATCGGGGCCTTTAAAAATATTCTTAACCAACACAGCAAGTGGTGAACAATAATTTTTCTGTCCAAAGAAGTTGAAATCATATCTTAGTACGACAATGGGTCAAGATAAACCAAAATTACAAATTGAAAAAAAAATATTGCATTCATTTCGACCAAGTAATTGATGAGTTCTATGCAACATGTTTTGAAAAAGGACGTCTACTCAGTTTAAAATAGAAAAAATTAAAGTAGTATTTTTTTCTAATGTTATATAATTATTACTATTATAATAAAGTGTTACTATATTTAAGATAATTCAATACTTATTTATTAATCTAAAAAAAAAAAAATAAATATCATATTATATTTATTGAGCGGTGATTTTCAAAGAAGTAATAGCGTTGGTGGGTTAAATATTTCTCTGTTACACCACTAGAAATCAAGGCTGATTCTCCGGCACTGGATATAACCATCGGTCGTGCGGCTGCCCTTTGAAGTAATCGATCCTTGGAGATCCCCAGTTATTACCGCACTCGTCAATTCGCGTTTATACATATGTAACACGTAGTAGACGCTTACTGCAACGGGTAAAAACAACGGGTTACGACAAATCACGTTTTACACTAGATTTCACGTCAAACCCGTTGGGACGTGCTCGAACGATATCATTATTTCATATTGCAAGCGCGTATCCGAGAGCATATATAGGAGCACGCGAAATGACGTGTTACGGGAAAAGTAGATGAATAGGTAGGTGGTACTTATTCGAGCAGCGAGGACGGATCATACGCGGTTTCTCGGAAACGCATTTCTTTTGCTTTGATGCACACGTGCGGGTGGGCACGTTCTATGAGTCGGCGGTATTAACGCCGCTTTGCAACGAGAGCTGCGGATTGATATAACTATAATTAATATATGATTGTACCGTATCAACACGATTAACTCAATCGGATCCCAGTCGTTTTCGCGCGCTCTGACTGTAATAACATCGCGCAGTACATCTAAACGACCAACCGTATACACGAAGAACTGGAATGAATTAGACGTGACATATGGATCATGTACGCGTAAACTTTGCATTTTACACTCAACGTAATACTAAAATGTTGTTTCGGGGTAGGGGGAGGCATCTACATAGCATATTAATATATCATAAAGTGTGGAGGGGAAATGTTTTTATGGATTTACACAATTATTCGATTTAAATGAGTTCGCTATCATGTATAAACTCATTTTTATATGATAATAATAATTTTGTATAAAAATAAAATATCACTGAAAGTTTGTTTTATAATAATGTAAATATTAAGGCTATGCGGCTAATAATACGCAAATACGTGATGATGAGTGTGCAGTCGAAAAACGTGAGTTAGTTTTAATTTTGTGTAAACAATGTACTTACTGTATTTTTTTTTTTGCAAATCATTTATTATTTATTTGCGATCTATACATTGGTTTAAATACATAAATAAATATAAATCTATACAATAGGTGTAAATCGTTTGGACGTAATGCAATATAAAATAACTGTGAAATACGGAAAAAAAGGTGTTTCGCATTAGAAACGCCTGTAGTAGACGAGCGACAAATGTGTATTATTTGGGTTTGATTTTGACGTATAAACTAGACATTTAGAAGATCTCTGAGACAGTTCTGTTTGAGGCGTCTGACCGGATTTCCTGGAAGATTCTTGGAAAAATGTTGAGCAATGAGGCTGTCGTTGTGGTGTTCCGTTTTGGAGTGGAAGCGTGAGTAGTATGTGGCAGTTGTTTGATTAATGGTTGAGATTTTCAGACCAATATGCAAAGACATAATATATTATAACCAGTAGTTGAATTAGAATAAAATATAAAGACGGACTCTAAGTGTAGTTGGGCAATTGGCGTTCCAAAGCACGTGAATTTAAAAGTAACCAGAATAAAATAATGGGGTATGCTATATATGGAGAGAGTTGTCCCCGTTGCCCTGCGTCCCTTCTCAATTTGACCACTGATTATAATACATATTGATACCAGGGAGTATTGGCAAAACAATGTACTTACTATGTAAAAGCACGTATTGAAAATTGGAAAAGTTAATCTCAAGCAAAGCATTTATGTACTTATGGCTTGACTGTTGGGGAAGAGGGGGGCAAAATCTTAAATACTGCGATTACTCGGACGGAGGGGGCGGAGAGGCGTGGTTTGTAATAAATATTAATTATAATAAATAAATTCTAAAACTGTTTCTGAAATGTCGATTGATCGTACTCGCGCGTGCGTATTAATTTGCGGACAAAAAACACTGTTCTACCGTTAATAATGCGCTCATGGATAATATGATAATCTTATACGTATACACGACGCATACCGCCACGTAATAATGGGCCGAACGACGGTATAAGTACGCCGTGATGCTAGCCGACTGCTGGAGACTTGTTCGGAACAAACGAACATATTATTATAATATTATTATGTATTCGTCGCGTACTGCTACATAATATTATAATATTATAGCCAAACGGGGATGCTCGATGTCGAGTGCAAGCATAGTATATTAGATTGTGTGTGCATAATAATATAATATACGTTTAACCGCGCAATTTATCGCACCGCAATCGCTGTCCGATTATGTTTTATAATAATATTAATAATAATAATAATAATAATAATAATAATAATAATAATAATAATAATAATAATAATAATAATAATAATAATCATTATTATCTTATTGTATTCATGTCGTCGCTGCTGTTTACGTGTGTTTTAAGAGTTATTATTATTATTACTATACTACAGCTAATGTATATGATTATAATATAGTTGCACTGTGTGAAAACTGTGACAGATTTATCGCGAAAGTGAACGCGCGCGGAGAAAACGAGTCGCGTCAAAAACGTCATTTGCATAAATAGCACTCATACGAACAGGCGTTACATGCCGGTAAACCTGTATGAGTATGCTAGAACCGTGGGTAGGTACATTCAGGATGGTTTTCACAAAACTGCGTTTTTTTCAATCTCTCAACTGCAAAATTCGATATCAATTCGAACCTCTGTCACCGACTAGCATACGTATTTAGAATAGACGTATGTACAATAATTTATACGTAGGATTTTGTTCCCAGCAGATGCAGCTACAGGGGCGCACTCAGGATTTTTGTTTGGGGGCTTAAACATTTTCCTATTTTCTTTACACACAAGTAAATAATTACCACAAATTATAAATGGTAATTATTTTACTATTATTATTATATGTTATATTATATGTTTAATCAATCATCATTGTAGTACTATATTTGTGAAAATATGCTATAATAATGGATAATTAGTGAAAAATACATTTAGGGAGGGGGGGCTTCAGCCCCAAAGCCCCCCCTAGGTGCGCCACTGTGCAGCTATAATATTAAAATTATACTGCGAGTTGAGTTTGTTCTTGTCTCGCATTGCACTTCTCATTTTGTTTAATATTTTTAATACTCAATTGTCAACGATAATCGCAACGAAAAAATCCTTTAGGTTTTCATTCAGCGAATATAGTGCGAATGTTTTAAAAAAAAGATTCCCACCAAATGTTTGTTTAAACAAATTATTTTTGTAGGTGCGTATATTAAACAATTTTCTTAACAGGGTACTTTCACGGTACACAAATATATGTATACAACACGTGGAGTAGGAGTAATAGTATTTACTGTTAGGGGCGGCTTCATGGGGGGGTCAGCTAGGGGATGAGTCCCTCCAAGCTCATATTATTCTAAAAAAATTGTTTTTTATTAAAAACAAAATAAGATCAGACCTGGCTTCACATAAGAATGTCGATTGATATGTGAACAGCATTATGCCTAATAAATATTTATAATGGAATGGAATCTTTGTAATCAATTTGATATTATATGATTGATGTGTTTCCAAAATCTAAAAATAAATGGCTAGAATTTGTATGGAAAAATTGTTGTTTTTTTTTTTTGTTGTTATAAATTTTTTTGAAAATTATGACTTAGCCACCTCCTAACCAAGTCTTTGGAGCCACCCCTGTTTACTGTCGACTGTTATATGGTTTTAGAACAACCGTTTGGACGCATGCAATATCAACGCTGCATTCGTTTCACGCGCATTATTTCGTCTTCCTATGTATGTTACGTTATTGCATGCATATATTTTGTATCCGTCATAGCTTTTGGTTCACTTTATACACGTTTGCGGGTTTCTCGTGCGTTATTATTCAGTGGGTTTGCTTTCGTAGCCGACCCGTTGCATGCCAACCCGCGCGTTCGAAAGGAACTCAACATGAATGATTGTAACACATCATAATATGCGCACGCGCATTATAACAATAATAAATTTAGAAAACATTAAGTACAATGCAAGCGCATTTTAACATTATTACTATATTATACGGTCCATTTTCGGTTTGCACTGGCTGTTTGCAGTTTGGTTTGCACGAGCCGGTCGCGCACGAACCAGCGTACAGCGTGTGTGCGTGTGTGCGCGTGCGTGTGTGTGTGTGTGTGTGCGTGTGCGAGTATGTGTGCGCGCGCGTGAAAGTATTAACTCGACCGTCGCTGCCGTTTTAGCATAAATTATTTGACCGGAGAAGAAGAGATGAAGAAGACGAACAGACGATTGAGTTGTCCAAACGCCGTGACACAACAGTCATTATGAAAAAAAAAAAAAAAAAAACACGGCCGTCGTCCATTGTTCGGCGCCGCTCCTAAGAAATATACAATACACACACGCACACACACACACATACACAATATATATATATATATATATATATATATATATATATGTATATAAACATTTTATATAGAAAACGATGACACGTTGAATTCGGGTTTTTTTTTGTTTTATACATACACACACACACACACACACACACACACACACACACACACACACACACATACACATTACACTGTTGCACACAGGCACTCATACACGTTTGCGATGAACACGAGCTGAATAATATCAAAACGTCGGTCGTGTCCGAAGAACAGGACACGACGACGACGCGCGACGGGGGCGTGACGTGTCCGGGGTGGGTGCGAAAAAACAGAATATTATGATATCATGAGCTCTTATTATTTATGTACGCGCACGTCCTCGCGTCGTCGCCGCGCCGCCGTCGTTGACATCGCGTAGGAACTTTGCGCGCATAGTAATATATAGGTCATGATGACGACGACACGATTATCGGTACATTATTAGTACAATATAATAATATCACAACAATGTACGATGCTACAGTTCATGTACGACGTTAATAACGTAATATTATTATTATATTTTGCGCTCATCAACTTTCGGCTGGATACAATAATAATAATAATAATAATAATAATAATAATAATAATAATAGTAATGTTACGACAACGACTACGAGGTCCTAAAATCGAAATCGGATATATTATTATTATTATTATTATTATTATTGTTACCTATCCACTATTATTGTTACAAAACCAAAGCGTGTAAGCTCGCACGCGTATTTAATATTTTACACGCCGTACATTAGTCAAACTGATATATGTATAAATATAAAATTTAGAATATGTATGTTATTATTAGGGTGTGGATTTCAATGTAAAATACATCGTTTTTCCTAAATCTTTACGTAATAATGCTCAGTTTGACAAAAATCTGTTTCAAATGGTGTAGATTCATATGATTAAATTTTTATTTTGTATTTTTTTTTTGTATTTTTGTCGTATATACTTCTTCAGTGCATCTTTGGTCATTTTCAATAATTTTAAGGACTTTTATTTTCATATTTTTTTTTAAAAAATTTAGGATTTTTGGAAAGAATTGAAAAAAATTTCAAATATTCTATATTTTTCTTAAATTAAATGATCGACAACTACACCTTATCTTCTTGTTATCGTTATGTCATTAAATTATGGTAAATGACAATTTACTAGTTTAGAATTAATTTTCCGTTTATCATGATCATTGAAATACATAAAACATGTAATCGAAAAACTGCTGAAAAGCATTGATCAAATAAAATAAATGTAGTTAATTTTTTGTAGATATTTTTCACATTTTAATACATTTTTTTACGTTATTAATTAAATTGTTCACATTTTAATACGTTTTTTTACGTCAATAATTAAATTTTTAAGTTCATAACTGCATTTTTTCTAAGATACTTTTAGGTGATTTTTAGGACATTAAAATCTGCGCCCTAGTTATTATAGGTAACCATTTTACTCTGGGCAAGTTAATTGTCTTATAATATACATCATCACGTAAAGATTTCCTAGTAAAAACGTACACGAGTGCATCATACGCACGTCACAACGATTCGTGTTAATTTTTACTCGGTAATCAGTCGACGGCGCGTTTAAAGAATATATGTTTTCTCATATAAAATACGAAAAAAGTGATCGCCAAAAATCCCGTATTAATATATTATCATCCACCGACTGCGGCCCATAGTATTATTGTATTATGAGCACGTAGCGGTGATGGGATGAGCAACAGTGCACGTATTATATTTTATACAGGCGTATGTCAAACGGGTTTCTTGGCGTGGACGGCGGTCATAACATTTTGATAATATAATCGAAATTCTAACAATGATAATGCGCTCGCCTATTATTAAAATGCAAATCGCAAGAGATGCGACGTAAACGCGTGTGGGCTGAGTAAAGATACATATAATAATATAAGAAATACAATATTTATCAACAGGCGTCGTCCAGCGATGAAACGCTGTAGTTGTATAAGCACTGTAAATATCATCATATATTATACATTATATTCATGATATATAGAGTGGTAGACAAACATGCGTTAGATTGAAATCCGGACGGCATATCGATCAATGGGATGTTCATATATAGAACAGTGCTATTATTTGGCGGGAGGGATTAGAGCCCTCTAAATTTTTTAATAGCCCTTCCATAATTGAAGTTGTATTAAAAATGTTATTCGTTGTTTTTATAATTCATCATTTATTTACATTAGATTATTATAGTGCCCTTAAAAATTCAACCAAATATCCGTCTATGACTGTTATAGTTATACAAAATTCTTTGTTGTCACTTGGGCTGTATACCTATAATATGATATTATAGCTTTCTGTCAATTGCTTTTACGCTGACCTCCTCTCTTCTTTGGATTATATTATAAGTTTTTGAAACACATCACCTCAATGCTTTTAAACCAGTATTTTTAGTGCACCATATTAAAGTGTATTATTTAACATTTAATTAAACTGGATTACCCATAAATATGGTTAACAGCATTTTTTTTTTTGCTATTTTTGTCCCAGTAATCTATATTCATCTATGTTCATCCTTGTATAATATAGTATAATTATACATCAATGTTTCGCCCTTAGAAAAAGAAATAATTGAAATACAAATTTAAGGATATAAATTGATATTATACCTACTTAGGTGATTAGCAAACCACTAATTAAGGGCAATAAACGCTGCACTCGATCGAGATAATTCAAGTTAAAAAAGCTTAACAGTCTATCTCGGTCCGAGATCATCTACCATGAATAATGTAATCCTTAATATTTTGACTGATAAATTAAGTTAAAATAAAATTCATATAAGTATAAACTAAATTTTAAAATAAAACACAATAATCATTTTAGTAATATTACTGTACTGTGAATTATTATGCGGATTGGTAAAAAAGGAAATGGACGGTTAGACTTTAGATTCGTAGATAAACTGCAGAATACTAAAGCACATATATATTTAACATATTTACCATACATAATTCACCTTTCCTTCGTCCCTCTTTTGAAATAAGGCATATTAAATTATAAAAATGATGCATACTCGTATAATAGGTCCTTTGGTGATGCGCGTAAGTACGTCACTACGGAGACGTTGAAAAACAAAGTGTTGTCGAGATTGAACGTCATTACATAGTTCTCGTTTAAAAATCAAAATGCGTACGATAAACGTTTTATGTTTTCCCCTCTCGTTATAATATATCATATATGCACCACACCTAATGTTGTTTATAATTTATTGTCATCCCTACGTATGGTCGATGACACCTCGCGGAAAACGCACGCTCATATATTCCTGGCGTAAATGTATATATAATATAGTGTTTCTCAGTCGAGACCGACTCGGCCTTAATTAATTTATTATTATTATTATTATTATTATTATTATTATTATTATTACTTTCACGTAAAAGAACGTTAATTTTGTGTTTGCGTACGTGTGTACATCGTACACTCACGCGCACGTAAGTATTCCTACACATGCACACACACACACACACACACGCACGTTACGCTCCTGGTTGTAATTAAGTCTTACTTTTGATCCTGCAACAGCACATACGTCACCGCGGTATACGACCACGACCCCCTCCCCTCACAGTGAGACTCAAAGACTCTCCGCAAAAGTTATACATAGGTGCATGGGGTGGTGTACGCGCACCACCTCGTCGAAAGTTGCAACGTTTGCCGTTCGCCTTTTAATTTGGAACCGTCTCACGTTTGTGCCGAAACACATATTATATAAACGACCGAGCCGCGCACAAACTAAGCGAAAAGTTGGTCTTTACGAACCAAATTATTTCGTATACACACAAGAGTACGGCATATACACGATCGAGAGAAAGAGAAAAAACACTACAACTGCGGCTACACACACACACACATATATATATATATATATACGCGCCATTACAATAGGCGTATACGCGTGTGTTTTTGCCAAAAGTACACACACACACACATATATAAATAAAATATAATACCATATAGCCAACAAAAAGCGCGCAGAGTCGAATAAATTATTTCGACGAGAACTACGAAAATAAATCAATTTGCTGACATTATTACGTTATTATCATATGAGTTTTTTTTCCCCACATTCAACGCATTTTTTTTTATTTTTAAATATTTTAATAAAGCACCGCAAAAGTATAAGCGGCCGCGGTCGTCTTCCACGTAGGTATATACATACGTTTTCGAGCGTCTCAATTTTTCGACGTTTATACCGCAACCATTATTTACTATTATAATTTATAATGTGTTATATGTGTACACTGCGTACTACGTATATATATATTATAATAATAGGCGACGGGCACGCGTTCCGCGTTAGCGGATCGTCGACGATCTTAACAATGCGGAATAACGCGTAGAAAACTGAAAACGAAAACGGTGCGCACTGCGTGTACACATCATCACCTACCTACATGATATTATATATACATACATAATTGGTATGCTGGTATATACCTTGCTTACCGCGCATTGTTGATCAATCCGCGTCCTTATTAATTTGTTTATTACGTGCTGTACAAGTATGTGCATGGCTGTAAAACGTACACGAAAATCAATAGTGGTCGCTGGATCAGGCCTGCAGAGACGTATGTGTATACCTACGGTTGAACGACTCATATAAAGTGGGCATATCGTAATATACCGCATGTGTATAGGTACTTTTTACTTTCTGGCTGTTGTTATAATACGGACGACGCGTCGTTATGTGCTGCGGCCGAGAGAAAACTATTTTTCCTACGTCGTTCATCGCTATCGTTTGGTGTGCGTGTGCGTGCGTGAATATTGATAAAAATGTAAGTAAAAATATTATATCATATACCTTTAATATGAAATGATCACGAAATTTAAACGTTGAATTCTCGATAGTTCATTCCAGTTTACAAATTACAGTACACACCAGTGGCGGCTCGATGAAGGTATTTTTGATTCACGTGTTTCACGGAAAATTTTCCAACTTTAAAAAATAATTTTAAGAACACCTTTTTAGTAAATTTTTTATAAATAAAACTCTGTTTTAAGTGTATAAAATCGTGTTTTTTCAGGGTGGGCGATGTAAAAATATTAGAATATGTGAATTAAAAGAAAAATAGTTCAACTCACCACTGGTATCCACTGGTTAGTAGACGAGAGAACAGACATTGAACTCTTCTTCCAGTTAATACCACGTATTTTAATATTGTATTCCAATTGCGTCTAATTACGAATCCAATGTACTGGATAATACTTTTAATGTAATAGCTAATAAATACGAGTAGAACAATAAGAAACAAAATGCATAAAAAGTACCATCGAATAGTATACTTATATATAGGTATTATTTTAAAACTTTTATTACGTATATTTCCGTTGTATTATAATTACCTTTTACTATTCTTTAGCTGTAAGATGTTTCATAATGATTATAGTTTAATTGTATTATACCCGATACCTGATAATTGTTCTCATTTAATATTGTTCGTCATTGAAATGTAAATTTGTCCGTATTTATAATTAAGTTAAAAGCACTGTAATATAGTATTGTATAGCTTTAATAGTTTTTTTCTGAAAGCACTTAAATGGAATATAATAAAAATATAGATGTTGGTGAGTTCATTTTCCATACACTTACTTCACGTAGTACGTTATACAGTGAATTTCCGTGTTCGTTCGGATGACGTTTATGAGTTGATTCTTAGTAAACCTGTACCTAGCTTATTATTCCTATGCCATTATACACATGAGTCACCACGGAAAATTTCGATCACAAATCTATCAAAAACGTCCTTTAAATTATTGTTGTACCTTAAGTTATCATTATTATATCAGCATTGGAATTTTCGAATAGGATCATCGTCACTTAATCTGTTGGAATATAGTCATAGTTTTTCGTCATATATAGGGGGCAATACGCACAGAGGAGCCGACTCACATCATACATACCTCTTAATTTCTACGTAATGGGTTCGCCGAGGTCTCGATGTAGGAGGTAAACAGCTGGCACCTGCTGGGAATCAACTCGTTAAATGCGAATATTTCGTTTGGAAATTGAAAAAAATTAAAAATTAATTCATTGAACTTACAGATGCATATAAAATAGATAACAAACAATTACGAAAAGGTGCATACTTGAAAGTTTATCACCTTCCCGGAATAGTTCACGTGCCACACGCAGAGTTTGCATTTCGTGTTCAAGTTTTGCAAAGTATATACCTTACTTGTTGCAACTGTACGTAACTATTTTGATAGTAAGTTGTTGTGCCGCGAAAACGCTTGTCAATCAACTTTAATTGAAACCGTTGCATATTATTATTATATTATAGTACGACGCGCGGAATCAGAAAAGCGAACAAAAATCACATTGCACATGGAACGGTCCAACCCACACAATATACCGTTTTATAGCTTTGCTCAAGTTAAGGTTTACGAAAAAAAAAATAATAATAAATCTAATACAATAGGTTCATAGGCATGATGCCCACGTGTTTCTAAACCGCCGTTTTAATGCGGACGATAATAACCGTCGCAGCATTCACGACGTCCACGGAAATCCGCACAATATACGGCGGCGATGTTACGATTAACATAATAGCATTGCGTAGAAAAATTATGCAAACAACGCGATACCGTTTTGGAATAACGCCGTGTCATCAGCTCGTCCACAGCATAATAATAATAATAATAACCACGATGAATTAAACGCTTGTCCTAATGACGATTACGTATACAAAATAGTACGTGTACATTTAACGCAGTTGAACGCGAGCGGTCCTAATCGATTATTATAATATTATTGTTTCTTAAATATGGCGTGGGATCACGCGTAATTATTATGTCACGTTCTATTCAGTTTTCTTTCGAACCGTCGATGTCGTCGTCGTCGGTATATAAAACTGTGCATACATAATTTAATAGTGATTTATATTTTATACATTTCGTCTTGGTATACGTCGACGGCGATAATGACAAAAAAAAAAAAAAAACACATCCAAGATTAATTATATATTATATTAATATAATATGTATAATATTGCTATGAGTTGGAAATGTTTTTTTTCCTTCCATTCGTATATACATCGTTTACATTGTGTACGTGGTCCGCATATGTGGTCCTTATGAAAATAATAATAATAACATTCTCTCGCGTATCAATGATTTATATAAATGGTGTGCGCACGTAATTCGTCTAGAAATAACAAACGTGTATATTGTTACGTCGGCGGCGGTGCGGTGAATTTACCCGTGTATATATGTATATATTATGATGATACGCTGCAACAAGTGGTCTACTCGGTTGTAAAAATGTACGGTTAAGTTTTTTCTTAACAATATGTTCGCGAATCCCCGCGCACGTACGAAATTTATTGCACGAAAAGGGCATGTGACATGAAAAAAAAAAAAAAAATTGAAGCCATTGCGAAGCATCGCTGGCGCCAGTGTTTTATAACATATTACAATGTTAATATATTTATATTTTCTTTTAACGCTCAACACAATATTAATATTTCGTGGTATCAAAGTTGTATTACAAAAATATTACACGACGTTGGTTTTTGCACATTTGTTTTCAGTCATACTTTATATCGCCATGATGACCTCTTAAGTTTTCCACGTCATCATATACCGAAATGTCGACGTACAATGATCTTAACCCTTGCATACCCAAATGTTTATTTGTTTCGTTTAATTAGTTCGCTATTGTAACCGGGTTCTATTTAAGTAATTTCAGAGCCCTTTGAATTATATTTAAACCGTAGCAAAAGAGCGTGATAAGAAATGCAATACAAACAAAGAATAGTAATTAGTCTTTTTATTTAGTTAATTTTTAATATTAAACAACAGTATATAATTTATGGTATTTATGGAAAATAGTCATCTGGAGTTCATAATTTGTATTTGGTAGTTTGGTGTTGATAATGAACTGATGAACTTGTACATGGTGTGTCTTTTATATTTACAATTCATTTGTGTTATATTTATGCGGATGACTATTTCCTGATTAATGTTACCTAGTAAATAATATTATACTTATTTTGTAAAACATTTCTTATTCGTAATCATGTTGTGAATGTACCAATATGATTTACATCCGCTACACTATACTATACCAAAATAATCGAATTTATCTTTTTCGAAAAATGTGAGCAATTCGCCTTTAGTGAAATAAATCATCATACATTCATACATCATATTATAATATACACGTCACCTTTAGGAATCCAACGGAATGATTTAAACACGTAATTATTGCACTTTAGGAGGTACTTTATTAGAATTCTTCTCTCTTTTTGTACATATAAAGAAGATAGACTATACAAATTTAAAAAATATTTATATACAAAATATGTAGTATTAGTAAGTAATTATAGTTTATTTATTAGTTTTATACTTATAAAGTAATAACTAATAAATGATGAGCTGATTGTAATTTAAACTCTCATCGTAAGCCAATCGTAGTAAGGTTAACTGTAATATTACATATAGTTAGTGTAAAGTGCATCAGGTAACAAGTTTTCAGACGAGCCGAGTGGAAAAGTGGCTGACAGACAAAACTTGCATCACGTGTAATGATGTCGTCGGTGGCACAGATCGATTTTTCGCTTCGGAACACGAAACAGTGCACTAAACGTACACGGCATGGTGATAAGAAAATGATATAGAAAATACGTTTCGATAAAATGTATTACACATATATGGACTTTTCGAAAAGTGACGACTGCTGTGCGTTCGAAACGAAAATCATTTGTCACGTTATTTCGGTGAACGCAGTGCCATAAATACTTAAACATAAAATATTTTATTTTTTCATAAAAACCCATAAACCTATACATCGATATAGACCACGAGCGTTCATTTAACGTCGAGGAAAAGCTCACCTTGTACTACATTATATTTATTATTGTAGACGATGTGTACACAATATAGTGTGCGCTATGTCCGCATAAGATACAATAATCGCGATGTTATTATTTTATCGTGATTGTATGCTCGCCGCAACGAAGTACCTAGTATATAATAGTATGTAGGTACATTATCAAAACGGTATTCCGTGCATAATATATTATGTACTAATTTCTGCAGATATCAATCGGTGGCGACGGCGGCGGACGGTGTTTAGACAATAGGTACCGACGACACTACAGTTTCACCACGCAGTGCGATTCTAATTTTGACGCACCGCGCGTGTTCTTTTATAATATATGCGAGTGTTTTTTTTTTTTTTTTTTTTCAAACTTATTAATTATCTCCCTCTCCCCTCTCCCGGCTATGGCTTACGCTTGCACAGTTTTCTTCGTAGCGACCGACCGACAACCCCGGTGACAATAGTTCACCGCAAGTCGACGACCGATATCATTATTATTATTATTATAATTATTATGCAATTTTTGACCTCGGCTACGAAGTGGACTCGGTAAAAGAGGACATAACGTATATATAACAACAACGATAGTATTGTTACAACGACGCTTGGCCCGAGTCAATGCGCTCTGCAGGATATTGCGCACGATGTCGTAGGGCACACACTACCATGCGTATTACAATACGTACGTATATACGATCGCATTATTATAATGTAGTTGAGACGACAACTGTTTGCATCTCTTGGTATCCTATTTTTATTTAAAACACACCATATATAGGTACGTCTTAACTACAGACTCGGCGCGGTGATCGGTCGGAAATCTTCGAGCCTGGAGTATTATTATTTCATTGTTAATATTTCGAACCAGTTCGATTATTTGAATAGTGTTCGGTTATAATAAGACAAAAATTAGTGGACTTGGAAAAATAGAACATCTCTTGTAAATCGCAAATAAAAAACAGAACATACAAAAATGTGAACAGAGTCTTACTGATAATAATGATAATATGTGGATTACACAATATAGTGATTAATAATTATTCGCTATACGTTTTAAACTAATGATGACTGCGTTCTTAAAAGGTGAATTTTATTTGTTACATAATATAGGTGGTAAAAATGTTGTCAAATGACAGACACAACAATATATATATATATCAATATAGTGTACGGCGGACACATGTAATTTGATTTATACGTTACGTAACGAACTCGAAGAAAAATCTATTGTGTTTGGTGGATGAACGAATTTGAATTTTAAATATTTTTCATACGTCTTGGATTTCCAGAAAAATGTTTGGTTGATTTGTATAATTTATTTAAAATCCTCTTGTGCACTCTATCGCACGGGAGTGTAAAAAAAGGTTTCACGAGTTTGTAAATATTGAGTATATTCTTATGAAGTTCCGCGTTGAGAAACTTTTCCCCTGGAATTTATACTTTTATCGCGATGAACTTATTCGGCAACATGGTTTTGTACTTTCTGATTTTATATTATATATACCAAGTAACGGGAGGGGGGACGTATCGTATTTTCGATTTATTTTAAATTCCGTTGCACTCGTATGTGCGCATACACCCGGATAATCGGATGTATTTTATTTATTTGTTTATTATTGAATTTATTCGACATATGATGGGTGCTATTGTCCGATTTACGATGGTTGCAGTAACTACGCATATTATATTATAATTATATTGTAATATAAGTACCAGAATATTGGCCGATAAATTCGCTGTATAGGTATAAATTAAATGTTGAAACAGCGCGTGGTAGCGCTTCATCAACACCAAACGGAGGTAGGAAGCGAAAAACAAACCGTGTGCGACAACGGGTCGTTGAACGTTCGATAATAAACTGTAGAATTTAAAAGAGAAAATAAGGTAAACCAACACGCCCGTCCCTGGAATACAGGTAAGTCGGCGAAAAGCGGATGCTCGCAGCACACCGTGTTCGGTGTTAAAATCCGCGGAGGACCACGACGGTGCATATCGTCTGTGATGGTTGTATACGCGCGTTGTATTTGAGTTGTGTCGTCGGCGCGCGATTTGTACAAGCCGAACACAATAATACGCGTTAGAAATACTAACTTACGTATACGACCAGTGGCCAAATAATTTTACTGCCCCTCCTCCCCAATTCCCCGGCAACCATTAACTTGTCACTACTCTTCTACCTCCCCTCTTCAATAAAAAATGTGCCCCTTGCTTGTTTTCAATAACATTAATATAATATCATAACATGACAATTATTCGTTAAAATTCGTATATCAGCAGTATTCATATGACTATCAAAACAAAACGATTTGATACGATGATCCGTTGTCCAAGAATAAAATCATTTATTAATCAAAAAATACTTTACAATACTTACGTCATGTAAATCAATGTTATTCATTTTGTGTATATATTTATTAAAAAAAAAAAATCACAATAAAATTTCCGCCCCTAAAACCGTTAAAATGTTGCCACTGTTGTGGGTTACAAATGAATTACAAAAACCTGAAATTGGTTCGGAGTTAAAATGTTTGGGCACCAAGACGACTCATCTATAAAAATACAATTCGTGGGCAAGCATACGCAGTATAAATAGTAGACGCGTGATATACGTATATACATATGATGCGGCAAAACGGTTTGTCGGACGAAGAGCCCTTGGCATCGCGTGTATTTTGTGTAGGATAATAATATATTATTCTATACGGTACGTTGCGTCTAAGTCGGACGTAACGTGGAGAGGGTGGTGATGGAGAGAGGGAGAGAGGGAGAGAGAGAGCTAGAGAAAAAGACGTTTCTAAGATAATAATGGAAACGTATGTGGTCCGTCTGCGCGGGAGACGAGCCACAAGACGAGAACGACGCCTGCAGGGACGGGAGCCGGTTCAATTACCCCCGGAAAAGCGGTCGTCTGTCTATACAGTCGGTCCAGCAATACGTATGCGCAAAGGGATGGCCGAGAAGAGATCCGAAGGGACCGCGTGGCGGCGACGGCGACGGTGAAGGGATCGCGCGTCGGCGTCTGCGTCGGTGTGTGCGCGCGTGTGTGCATGTGTGGGCATATGTTTGTGCATATGTGGGCATGTGTGTGTGTGTGTGTGTGACAGTAAAGCATTAGAGAGCCTACACGCACTGCACACGTGGTCGCCGTTCGTCCGTCCGTCCGCCGTCTAACCGTGTATATAATATTATGTAACCGGACTGTGCGAGCTCGTCACTCTCTATATCTCTCTCTCTCTCTCTCTCTCTCACTCCTTCAGACAGACACTGCCGGCCACCTGGTTCCCGCCACCGTTCGCGCATCCGCCTCCCCCTGTACCACGTTCTTCCTGTGGGACACCACGTGCACGTACATACGCACGTACCCTGTTTAAGCCCAGAGTCATATAATATATAGTACACACACGCTCGTGTGCGCTTGTGCGTCTGAGTATAACTATTATTATTGTATATATATATATGTATACTATAAGCGAGATGTACAATAATAATTCGGTCTACGCGGCCGTCATCGTAAATCTCGCGACGTCTTACACACGCACACCCGCACACGCATGTTCTTGATAGTTTATAGAAGTCATCGGCTGCCGACGAAGGGGCTGTGAACTGTACCGTGCAGCGCAGATGACGCGTGGTTTCAGGAACCCCGGGGATGGGCAAGGTACTCGAAAATAAGTGTCTAGATACTGTAGTTACCAGGTACATCGATTTTCAGCCGAAGATACGATAGATACAAAATACATTCAACATATTTTTAATAAGATCACAAAAAAAATTAATTTAAATTTAAACAATTACATCACCTATTACTTTATTTTAAATTTTTAAATACAACATTATCTCATCAAGTGTGTTCATTCTCAATAATACATTTTTTTTTTTGTCGTTATAAATTCAATGATAAATTATTCTGGATATAAAGCCAAAGTAGTATCTACTATTATATTAATAACTGATTATTTAATAAAAGACGAGTTGGATCCGTAATGTTATATTATGATAGTACTCGAATTTGGTCTGCGGTAATATTTTTCGACTTTTTACCCAAAACGTATTTACCTATCTTATTTCTATTACCTATCCGATGTGGTTTTTCATAACAAATCAGAAGATTTTTTTTGATTTGAGTTCTCCGATGAGTTTGCGTTGCGAGCAAGATACCCCATACCCCAAGTTGTTACCTACATTTTCGTTTTTACTTGCGTTTTTAAAATATATCGATTTTAAAGAAAAATAAAATACAAAAATTTAGGGTGTCCGGTAAAGTAAAAAAGTTCCGGAAATAATTACATTTATTATTCATTTTTTCAATTTACGTGGATGACTCTAGTACAAACATAATATACCGGACATACTTTAGCAATGCATGTACTCGAAAAAATATACCGGGCCCAACTCATCTACTCGATAAAATACGCCGACACAACACGTGTCATTTTATCAATTTGGCACCAAACTCGAGATTATCCCTCACCGTGGTTATACTTTGAGTTACCTCGACCAACCAAACTTATAACCCCCACGTGTGATATGTATATTTTAATATATATATATATATATATATATCAGGGGTTTCCAAACTACGGCTGGTTAAGCTTTTTTAACTGACCCGCCAAGCTAACTTATGTTTTAAAAATATTATAATATTGTTCGAATTATTAATTTGCTATATGAAAAATAATTCATTAGGTTTTAAATTATTGAATAGGTACATTTGTATTTTCAGGTGTTGTTTTCTACAATTATATAAAAATAAAATTTAAAATTATAAAATGGTCATATAAAATAATTCTTGTCCATCCTGGATTAAATTTCCTATCTATGTATCTCTAAGTAATTTTGGCCCGCGATTCCAAAGCAAATTTAAAATTTGGCCCTCCGTGAAAAAAATATCGGAGTCCCCTGTTATATATCATACGTAAGCGTGGAATAATCACAAACAGTCGTAGTTCTGTGGAAATGAAAGGGAAAATGGATTTATGAAATATGTATCTACACGGCATACAACTATGGCGGTAGTTTAAGCCATACTACACATAATAATGTTTTTGGCCAAAACGGATTGCAACATTTTCTAAATCACGCACAGGCCCTGCAACAGCTGGATACTATGCGCTACACACGGCGTGTGATCTAAACGGAAATCTTGGTTGGGACACTTTTCTGTCGCTCATCTCGCGTCGTTTTCGTCACAGACAGAGCCGGAGGGACGCGTAGCAGATACCTACACACCGCAGACGTGTGCGATTGTCGAAGTTGGAAAGTCTTGGTTCGCGATCGCTGCACTATACGGATATCATCGAACTATGTAGCCCACGGTGGTACTCGCGGACATATAGCCACCGGCGAAAAAGACAACGGTCGTAGGACGCACGTGTGTAATAATAGTACAGCGTATACCGTGCTTATGGATTTTATATAAAATATAACGTCATCATGTGTGCAGAAGGGGGGTTTACCATTTTTCATTGTTTGCCACTCCACCGACGCGCATACGAGCCGATCTACATACTTTCGGAGAAGGCTGGACAAACGGCAAAAACCACAAGATAATATGAGCGCATGCACGCTCGCACACACACACACATACACGCACACGCACACACGCAAATACACATATACACAAATATATGCACATATACACACATACACATGCAAACACACGCATACACATACACGCGCACATTATACGCATGTGCATAAGAGATGTGCCGGGGTGTGGAGAGGCGCAGAAAGAGCGCAGCAGCAAAACGGCAGCAGCAGCAGGATGACGGAGAAAAAGAAACCGTATAGCGATGACAGGTCGTCCACTCTCGGCGGCGGAGAAGACGCCCAGGTGGCCGGGCGACCGGATCGCGATGACTCGACGACTTTCATTGTGCGCGCGACAGAAATCTTTATTATTATTATTATTATTATTATTACTATTATTACTATTGTACATATATATTTTTTTCTTCTTTCCCCGGGACGTGTAATTTTTGGATTCTTTTTTTTTCCCGTATTATTTTCATTCTTTTCTATCCTCCTCCTCCTTGTGCTCCATCACTATATATATATATATATATACATGGATCGCTTCTCCATTATTTATATACGTATACATAAACTGCACGTCGACCGTATCGGTTTTTTCGGACGCGCAAACGGAAGCACACCGGTGCAGCTGACCCGTTTATCCATTGGCGCGCGCGCGCGCGCGCGCGACCGAAAAATACGCATCATTAACAACCGGCGTCGGTCGTGTAATAATAATAATAATAATAATAATAATAATAATAATAATAATAATAATAATAATAATAATAATAGTAATAATAATAATAATCGCAATGATAATCGCCAGTGACATTTCGAAAAAACCGACGACAACTGCCGTATAACGTATAGTCTATATATTCAAGGCGGCGGCGATGGCAGCGTGTGCGCACTATGTGAAAATATGTTACGCCCGATATCGGACCTCAACAATACCGTGATAAAGCGCATTATGTAATACCATTTATTATAATATACGGTACGGGTGCATATACAATATATATATATATATATATATGTGTATCTAAATACATATGATGCGAAAACACTATTATTGGTGGTTAGTCGCATGCCACCGTTCAGAGCTGTTAGTATATACAACCTTTGTACCAGGCACTATTTTTATATGCACCACGAATGTGCAAGCCGTGTGCACTACAGTTCGCAAAACAAAAATTAAATAATATACCAGCCAGTTACGGATTTTCAATATTTTCTTGGGGGGATCCTGAAAAATGATATGTATTTCTAACGTATATAACATGTCAAATACTCAATTATAATCATAGGATATAATCCGTATGATATACAACCATCATCCATCGATCATTGTTATTATGATAAAATTTAAATAAAACTGAATATTTATATATAATATAAAAATAAATATGTAATATATATATATATATAAGATTACATCGGCGTCTGCGGGGGTCAATCCCCATGGACCCCCTCCCCGTAAATCCGTCACTGATATCAGCTACTAAGAAATACGAGTGTTTCCTGAATTTTTTTAAATTTAAGTTTTACTGAATTATAATTTCTTTTTATCAATTTTTAAACATTGTAATCAGTTAAAATATTTTCTAGAAACTATCAAAAATGCATTTTACATATTATATAAAAATAAATATGCCTGTTGTAGCTGAATTCGATCCACAACCAGCACTATTAAACTAGTTAAATATTAAATATTAAATATTAAAATAAGGCATTCGAAATTTCATTCACTAGGTAGAAAACAGGTACAAAGGTATCTTCCCAGATGCCATCGTTGTTCAGCGATAAAGTTTCGTTTTAACTACATATTTCATAACACATATGCATTTCTATGATTATAATTATTAAAAAGTTGAATTTATGTTTTAATCATTATATGCTATTTGATTTTTATTGATTTTGATTGAAAGATAAGTATATTTTGTTTTTTTGATTAATTGCATTGTTAAATTATTATATACATATTACATAAATGTAACAGATTTCTTTTTTTAAGAGAGCAAGAGTAAGATTTCCGTTTAGAGTAATAAAATTAAGCGTGCGAAATTTTACAAATAATAGGGCTTAGTGTACTAATAATTTACTGTACGCTAATTGCAATGTAAAAACCTATTTGGACTTGCTGCCCATTCAACCACTTCCGTGATGTATACAGTGGTATATTTTCAAATTGTTTGTTAGTGGGGGAGGGTCTAAGAAATAGTTAGGTTTAAAATATTTATATAAATTAATGTTCTTTATACCTATAGAGTTAGTCATTTATGATTTTCATCGAAACTAGTTGGTAATTCGTAATATTCTTGTGTACACTATTTTTTTATAATTTCATTTCATTGTCCTCGGAAACCGACGTTTTCGTTTTCGTCGACACTACACTGTCATTGTTCGCTATAATAGATCATCGATCGATCATGTGTATGACAAATATGATTATTATGTTATTGCACGTCGTGACTTAAGTGGAACGGTGGTGAGGGGACGTCCGTTACCCTCCCCCCCATCAAGAAATTTATAATGATTTTCATGCATACAATTAGTACGCAATTTGTATGAATTTGTATACGATAAATTTCAGAATTTATACGCAACTCGTTCACCGGGGTTCATCGTGAAAATCTTTTTGAAGCGACCGTGATATGGAGAAGAACAAGGGGTTGTACGCGTACCTTAATAACTATGAACGCTGTTTTTTGTTGTTTTTATTATTATTATTTTTTTTTTTAGCGCTTTTCGGGCGGAATACTTTTAGTTTTTAACGACCTTATGAATACCATTATATCTACACCGTGTAGACTACACGTCGGTTTAAAAACGTAAACACAATAACGCACGTACACACCACGCTATATATTATTACGATATTAATATTATTGGTGCTCAGGCGCACATATTGTTTCGATTTAAACATCCAAAGTACTTTTTACGCACAACACACACATGGACCGTATTGAGTATAGGCAGTGTTTACGATGAGTACTCAGAGCCCATTTTTTTTTTGTATTCGATTTTTGAATGTATATTTTATCACGTGCTATATATATATTATAGGTATACGCGTTTATAATATAGTAACCGTATCTATATTTTCTCTCTGGGTCCGTGGAAAAATAATTGTTATCCCGTCGTCGTCCCGTAGCACATACACCGTGCGGTATAGCATATGTATATTATGTAGTAATAATCTTTTGCTCGTTATTATTAACATTTTGCTTTCGTTTCTTCTCGCCCTACCCCGTGCTGGTGCAGGTACATATAATATCGTGTTATATAATATTCAATATAATTTCTAGTACATCCTATGCACACCAAACTAAAGATACATTTATACGTATATAATACACGTATATACGGTTCGCGTGTGTTATCCCCCGGGACCGTCTTAGCCAAATATAATAATAATAATAATAATAATAATAATAATAATTATATATATATATATATATATTGTTTCGGTGAAAATGACTTATTTCTCCATTATCCTCGCCGCGATGCTCCGGGTGAAGACGTCCCTCGTCGCGTTCTATATAGTATAGTGCGTATACCCGCCGGCTATTGTATTAATGAGTACCATGTGATTTCGCATTTTTCGTCTTGCTGCACACGCAAACTGTTATGGTTCTATAGTTTCCAGATATACGCCTAATACGTATAATACCTATATACGCGTATATAATAGTAATTGCTGCGCGGACGTCATCTGTTCCCGTTCGAATTTCATTTTGACATGATAGAACAGACGCTCGAGTCGAATCGAGATTTTCCGTATACGGACGCAACGTTAAGCCGTCGCCCGTGCTATAACATATAATAATGAATACATCCCAAGTAGTATCTCTCTCTCTATATATATATATTTATATATGTATTAATATTATTATATTGTATTGGCGTTGATGTTCCATATACAATCATTCTATATGTACAGAGGTTGCATAACGGTGTAGTAATTAATACGTTTTGGTTTCAAATTATGTACGTAATCCAACATTTTACATTATATTATTTTTCCCCAAAAAATACACGATCATTTGGAATTATTAAGTTTGACCATTCACTGTACAACAATTTCGATGTTAAAACTTTCAGCTGAAACCATCATTCCGCATTGTTCCACGTTGTAACGTTAAAAAAAATCCTTTTTTTTAATTATTTTACATTTATATTTAAATTTCACCTTAGGATAGGGTGATCCTACGTTACCGTTTAAAACGGGATTGTCCCTCTTTTGGTAATCATAATCCGTTGTTCCGACAGAATTTAAACGTAACGTAACGTAAAATTTCATTTTTAGAAAAAAGTCCCGTTTTAATCCCGTCATGCCCATATTATTATTTGTAATTCCATTTTATTTGTAAAAGAGAAAAAAGTAATTTTTTTTAATAGAAGGATGATTAAATTTATAAATAGTAAAGATAATAGCAAATTTTCCTCATTTATAGTTAAAAAAATATCAATCACTATTGATGTATAACAATTTGTAGCTTATGCTTAATATTTTAATATTAAAAAGTACCTAGTAAATAATTTATTGTTAGTAAAATGTTTAAAAATTATTGTATTAAATTTATAATTATAAGTATTGTTTTGAAATACAATTTTTTTTTCAGTGAAGGACGGGGGAGTAACAACTTTTCCGTGTTTTTCTTTCCCAAAATGGTCATTCCACATTAAGGGGACCATTGAAATTCCTTTATAATGATACATCAGGCGTTGAGGGAAAACGAAATACAAAAGTTGACTGCACAATAAGACTTAATTTCTTTAAAATATTAAGGCATAATACAGCAATTCTCAATCGGAGGGGGGGGAGGGGGAATAAACCTCCCAGAGGGGAATTTAGTTACTGCTCGGGGGGAATATAGTGATATGAAATAATGAGAATTATGTTATAAAAATTGATCACCATTTTAAAATCGATAATATCGAAAACAATAAATTAATTTTTAGACGATCACCGTTTTTTAAATGTAAACTGTAATTAAGAATGGGGGGGGGTAAGATTTTTGAAAATTGTACAAGGGGTGAATGAAATAAATAAATTTTGGAACTACTGATATAATATACTCGTATTATCATTTATTTAACTTATTTGAATCACGTTTAGAATTAGTTTTTAAACTTATATTCAACGAAATAATTGTTTAATTAAACATTTTGTAATCGTCATCAGTTTATTATCTATGAAATAATTAAATAAAAATTTAAATTACTTACTGTCAACGATCCATGCTCTTCACTAGATGTTTTTCTTTGGATTTTTACCCTGTATGCGTACCATAAGTATTTTAAATGCGGTCAATGTGAACTTAATTTTACCCACCATAAATCCACGATCGACTATAATAATCACAGAATGCTTTCTCATACACTACGTATACATGTGCGCGTGGCTAATATAGTTTGTACTGTATAAATAATCGATCTAATAAAATATCTAATTTTGAAAATCGTTTAGTTTTTTATTACATTCGTTGAAAAATAAGTTCGAGGAAGATACTTATACTGATGTTCAATCGGATTAAATAACGTACCCTAATTTAGATAATAGAATGAATAAATTATAGTTTTTTATGAACACCAGATAACATGGTAATGACAGATACGATTTTGTTTAATGTAAGTTTTATAGTAATTTGTCTCGTAATTATTACATGTTAATTCACAGTGAATAATATTTAATTAACATTTTTAAGAATATTGTTTATCGTTTCCTAAAATAAATATTTTAAATCCACTTAATTGATGATCCGGCAAATAGCTTTTAACTTTTCAAGTAAATAAAATTTCGAAAATATTCAACAACTGTGTTGTTTGAACTCGAAAATAATTATGCGGAAATAAAAAGCGCATTTCTGTTTTTCATTCTTTTTTTTCCCCCCATCAAACAAGGCTTAAGTATTTGTTTTATGTTTTAAAATGTTGTAATTGTTACGATCTTCATTCATCTTTTAACAAAGTAATGCCGTTAATTAATGTTTTAACTGTCAGCCCTTTTATTTTTCCAGACCGTTTTTAATTTATATTCAAATAACAAGAGTCACACTCTTTGCACCCTCCTCCACTCTCTTTTCAAATGTTTGTATCTTTTATAATATTACTCGTGTTATCCGTAATTAGATTTTACTTCATTAAAATATGAATTAAACGAATACGTGAAACAATCGAGCCGCAAGTGTTGAACGTTAACGCGTTATTATATCTACTGCTATAGAATTCGAATTATTATTCTTATTTGACATTTTATTTTGTTAAAACGTACACAAAACCAATAGAATTAGTAATTACAATTCATACTTGTACAAGTAGGTACAATAATTATGACTGAAAACTGTAATTTATATAGTAAATTTATATAAATGGCATAATTAAAAAATATTGTTTATTTTTTAAATATTTATTGTTTTAAAATTAAATAACTGTAATGTATAAATGATGTACCTATTTAAAATATGTATGTTAAAATGTATTTATTGATTTTATTAGATGGTGAAATTTTTAAATTTTTAAACCAACTCAAGATTTATTTTTTATTTTCTGACTGAATCATAGAATTTTTAATGAAAATTTTCTTTGTCTACATCCTTCGTTATTTGTTTTGTTTGAGCTGCAAAAATAATTTCATATTCGTTTTTAAGAACTGTAGACGGACCAACGATTTGAATTTTTATCCAGATTTTTTATCCTAGGTGAAATAAATCTACAGTATTTGAGAATAATTATAGCTTGTTCGCATAAATCTACGAGTTTATCACCAAACGCATATAAATGGAATAACGATAGTTATTCTTTCGGGCACAACTCTTAACAGTCGGCGAAAACCCGTGGACGCCACTCGGCTGTCGCGATGTACATTTTCGTGTTTCAGGGACGCAATAATTCGTACGCAGCCATAGAATCGACCAAACGCGAACACGTTTCCCCTCCCCCCCCCCCCGAAAAAAAAAATAGAAGTAAAAACGTACACCCGATATATTTACACTGAATATATATTTAAATATATTGTATGCGTCCCGGTGTGCTTTTATAAGGGGCTGATGATCTATTTTTAGAACAATAAGGGTCGACCGTGCAGCGCAGCACATGCGACTCGATTTCTCGGCTGCGGCGGCTCCCGCCGTCAAGTGTCCAGTGACCGGAAACTTGGAATTCGGTACACACATATAATATTATATATATATATATATATATATATATTATTACGGGAGGGTAGAGCCGCACTCATCTTTTTTTGCACCCTGTGCGCGACCGATGTGTGCGTACCACGCCGTTATAACTCAAGAAACAAAAAAAAAAAATAAATAAAAAACCCGTATCCGTATGAGAAAAAAATCGAAAAAAAAAAAACATCTTTCCGTGCAGTAAAGTCTAATTTTACATTATTAACTTTGGAACCGTGAACACGCGCACACACACACGACGTACGTTATTATAATAAGTGCCTATAGCCGACGACGACCAGATGTTGCGTGTTACTCTGCGACTGTGACGCGACGAGACCCAAAACCCCTCGTCGTCTCCTATCGTTCAACCCCCATGTAAGAGACGCGTTCGTTTCGTCGTGGCTGCAACTTGATTGGACACAAACAACACATTTTTACCTGAAACGTTACGGAACTAGTTCGGGCAACACGTATGTACATGCATACCGTCCATTGTCCTATAGAGACCCATAGGAAGTCAATGGCTCTCGTTGGCTGTACTGCGTTTGTGATAACGTCGTAAAATTATTAACATTCACAATGTTTTGATCATTTCAGTTTACTTTTTATTTATTATTGAAAGAAAACTTCGACATCTAGAGCCATTAGCTTATAGGTACGTATATATACAAATATACAGGTTTTTTGATTATTATCAACCTTTCCTATTTGTTTTTTTTTTTTTTTTGTACTCGATTACATCGACTACTTAATCAATTTAACTTTTATATCATATCTAACACCCATTGACCAATTTATATAGAAAATTATAATTATAATACCTATATAAATAATCCTGAAAAAAAAACAAAAAAAGCAATTACAAAAATGCATAAGCTACGTATTTTACTCACGATTAAGATGAAAATAATAATAATATAATATATCACCATGGATGATCTGAATGAATTCACTAATTTACAAGCTAAACAAAAAAACATTAATTATAAGTTTGTATAATGTAAATATACCTTAATAAACGGATCTTTCTTGTTTTTTAGATACAGAAGTGTCTAGATTTATAACGAATTTTACGCTTGCTGGACTTAAGCTTTTTTCACCTTTGACAATTTCATATTTAAATAATGCTGGTTAAATCATATTTAAAATAAAATTATATTAAAGAAATCAGTCAGTTAAAAAAGAAATTCAAATAATTATATTATATATTATATACATATAGTAAAAAAATAAACATAATTAGAAAACATTTATGATAGTCAAAACATAAAATGTTGATGATTTTATAATGTTATTACAAATGAAATATAACCAATGAGAGCTCTTGATTTTCTATGGGTCTCTATATGAAATGTATAGTATGTCTTAATGCGTTGGGGCCCACGATGAAATGTTAAATGTATGTTTTGTAAACGGTTAATCTTGTTGTACGAATTAGTTACCAGTTACGTGTTACATAGTTAGTTGATTTAAAATGTAATCAAAATAAATGATTTTGTTTCAAGAAATTATAATTTTTAATTTTTTTCAATTTTTTTCAAATTTCAATATATTCTTTGAAATTCTGAATTAAATTTATGTCAATAATTTATAAATTATAGTATTGTTTTCTATCATATTATTATTATGTATCTATTATAATATTATTATGCGTGTGCGTATGCTGTACTCGTATATGCTGTGCGCCATGCACATTCATACATGCACTTCAAAAATGGATAAAACAATTTTATTTTACACTATTGAAAAATTAAAATTTTACACTATAATATTTTGTTGATTTTATGACATTAGTAAATATCGAAAAAATAAAAATAAATACAATATACCTATTAGAATCGACGACCGTCGCATACGTACGTTTCAAACCCCGTGCGCAATTTATATCGTTACGTAATATTATATTTATACAACTATACAATATTATACAAAACTACTGCGTATCCGAGAAAAAGCGCTTTGATAGTTTAACTATATATACACATACATAATATACGCCTACTCTACGGCAGCCGGTATAGTGTTGTTCGCCTTTGTGTAGTGTAGCGTTGTGGTAATTGGCATAAAGGTACTTTTGGCGTACTTTTCTCCTCCTCCTACCATTCGCCATCCCTTGCATCGAGAGACTATTTACCGTTCGAGCGTCGATAAATCACGAGACGAAGGAATATTATATAACCCTCTTTCTCTTTATTATATTCCTCGCATCCTCCTCCTCTTCCTCCGGTTGTACTGCAAGGCATGATGTGATACGTCTCGTAAAAGTTGATAATTTTCTGTTTATTAGCGATCAAACGGCCGTGTGTGTGTGTTTGTACGTCAAACGTTTGCATCATCATAAATAACTCCTCGGGGAGGAAAAGGTTAAAACCTATATATGCGTCAAAGACGAAGTTTTCATTTGCGATTGCTTCAAAGAATATAGGTATAATACATCATACCGAATAAAGTTTTTAACCGACCCTGCGCCGTCGTGTACCACGATGTATATGGGTGGGTACGTGCGAGAACGAACTCACACGTGCGATTTTGTAAAACTCTACATAAATATAATATACAACTCTGCGCGTGTGACGAACGCGTTTCCCTTTGAACTTTGTTCGAAACGATGATCCGTAAGTGTATATGATATTATATTATTAAAAGCGTATCAAATCATAATGTGTACGTTGTAGTATATACTTTGTGACGGGTTTATATAGAGACGCATAATATTATATGTCTATAAGTGCGCGCGATTGCAATAACACTCACGATTTAATCGTTATGCATCATCATTTGACGTGTATATTCCGTACAATACCACCACCGTTCACGTTTTTGGGTTAGAATCGTTATTTATTTTTTTTTTTTTCACAATATTATATGAACCCGGTATGATGACATACAATAATATACAATGTATTAAATAAACGAAAAAAAAAATGATCTATTCCTTCAAGCTTGACTTATTGCAGTAGTGGTGTTTGGAGTTACTGCAGTATAGGTATGTATAATATACTTATACTCGTACATCTGATTGAATTTGATTTCAAGTAACTAATACATTTGATTAATACATTGAGATAATACTGTACCACCGGGACGAAAAACGCCTGAAAACCGCGGGACTAATTAATATTATATTTGATTGTGCAAGTTAAAATAATAAAAACCTAAAGACGTAAGGTTCTAATGGTTTTCTATAAATTATTCTGTGTTATAATAACGACAATATGTACTGTCAATTTGTTAACGGTTAATTATTTTAGTGTATTATTATTACAGATTAAATATCAAAATTTTCAAATTTTCTTAACTTTGGCATCAGCGATTCGGTATTTATTTAAGCGTTAAGAATAAGATTATTATAATATATTTCCATTCTGTTATACATTTTATCTTGATGTCTTTACACTAATAAATTACATTGAAATATTTAGTGAATTGTTTATTTTAACAAATTCAATTAAAACTTACCTTTTTTGGCACTTAGCCCAAATTTATTTTGTGTTGAATCGTAAATGGCGCTTATAAGACTGTTCAGTATAGACTTTTAATCACTGTACATAGTACATAAATGTAGTAGGTACATATAAGAACTTTACTCGTGTTATCAATATCAATCAATAATGATTAGATGTTCCTAAGTCATAAATCGCATTATTATTATTATTATGAAAGTTGATAGGCGACAATATAGTGGAGGGGCGAATTTGTCGCTTATTATAAGCCCATAAAATGTTCAACAATGTCATACCTATATACCCTTAAAAAAAGACGCTTTTCCCAAAAAATGCAATTTCCAATAAATACTATATACATAATATGTCGCATTAACAACTAGTCAGCTCTGAACACCAGCGCTAGTGCGATCGAAAGATCTAACTGTCGGTTATCCCGTGGTATACACACACACACCGTGTTGCTTAGGCCCTTTTGCCTTTTACCAGTCGATACACCGTTTGTACTCGCACAATAATACGTACGAATAACAATGCTCCGATGATTTTACACGCGACGGTTCATAATTTATTAATGTTATCCAACAGCATGTCTTCGCTGTATTAACATAATAACATAATTTATGTTGCAAAAATCTCGCAGGCGATTGCAATACACGCTCCAAAGTCATTTTACGGTTGCCATGTTCGTTTTTAGGTCACGTACGCGCGCGATGGTTAAACTTATACATTATTTTTCAGTCAAACGATTTATTTCACGTCGTTCCGTGTTATTGGTGTGTAGAGCCGCGCACGTATGTACGTATATAATACTATACATGCACTGTTTAATGGAACAGTAGGTTAAAGCTGATAAGGTGTATTAATAAAATATACGACAACAATTGGACGTAAAACTGTTTTTTTTTTTTTCATTCAATTAAACCGGTTTAATTGTTTCACGGATCGATTTGTTTTACAAACCAAACAAATTACAAACAAACCGTATTTTTCTCGGTCGTGTACCTATATATTATTACTTTTCCATGTGCATGTGTGTGTGTGTGTGTGTATGTGTTTTTTGTAAACGTCATTCGCAATTTAACAGCCGACTTTATATTATAATATTATTTTAACATGTTTTTCCTATAGTACATTTTATGGTTATTCACGTGTACGCGAACTTATATCAAGATTAGAATGTATGTGTGTGTGTGTGTGTTTGTGTGTGCGTGTATAGGTAACTATAATATACTAGCTGTGTACGCTAGATCCATTATATTATAAGCACATGCGTGTTTTGTAAAAGGTTTTAGAATAATATTATGCTTGTCGTACGATATGGTAACGGTGTACAGCTATTGGTAGTTTGAAGAGGAAAAAAGAAAATATTTTATACAAGTCATTTATATATATATATATATATATATATATATATATATATACAAACATTATATTATACGACGATAAAACTAAAAACTATTGTTAGTTATGTACGATAGAATTGTTGCATTCATCGTGTTACATATAAACAAATAATATATATATATATATATATATATATGGTATGACGTAACGAATATCTTAATTATTGCATTATTGCAATGTTAGTAAAAATAATAATTATAAATATGGAAAGAAAATGTTTGATGCTACGAATGCGTATGTTTTTCTGAACACTTTTCGGTTTCGAATATCAACTGCAATTTTTTGGTGCAATCACAAACAATTAAGTACTTTTAAAAATTGGCCATATATTTTAAAAAAATCAATCTTATGTTGTAATGGTTGGTGCAAGAGAAAAAATACAACACTGCCAAAGTGCCAAACCGTTATGATGATACAACTCCGACAAAAATCTCGAGTCGACCGTTCAAAAACGTTTTTCATAAAATATTGTACACCGTGGAATAGTTACATACCTTTTATATAATATACGTAATGGTTAGCGTGGGCTACAGCGTATAATATTTGATTGCCATCGTTGCGTGAAGAATATTTTGAATATGTTTAAAGTTGTATAACGTAATATGATAATGGTTTGATAATAGTATTCAATTTCGAAGTCATGACTCACAGAGTTAATACTTGGTTATTACGAAGAAACGTAAAAGTAATATCACCGCACGATCAAATTAATAAACCTTCCCATTTTTCATTTTAAATATTATATATACGTGCTTATATGCAGTAAAAATGTATTTACAGGCTTTCCGACGTGTTTCAAAGCAATAATATGGTCTTCAATAGAAATGCTTTAATCAACTTCCAAATATTAAAACTCACATCTATACCAATTTGCAAGTGTAACATTTAAAAATGATGTATTAATAAAATCACTACGTAAATTTTTACAAGATTAATACATTTTTATTATATTATTGTACTTCAAAGTTCAATGTTTGGTATTGCTACAAAATTATTGAATTCAAAATTCTAAGCAGTGCGTGTAGGTTTAGTATTCAGCCAGCTCATTCGATAAAATTTATATTCATAGAAAATATTAGTGTATATCAAGTACATATACGTTTTACGAGAAAAACAAATATTTAATCAAAACTTAATATACACATAGAGAGATAAATGTTATAGAATTAAATGAGAACAAAAAATCGTGGTGTTAATAGTTCAATAATCTCAAAAAAAAAAAAAAAAATCGTTCAAAAAACGTTCAGGGAATTTATTAAGTATTATTTCAATTTTTTCCTATACCCTGAGAGTAGCGGTTCGAAAAAGCAGAGTATCGGAAATGGCCTAAAGATGTGACGTTACGACGTCTTTGAGAACTAAACTGTGGAATTCTACGTGAATCTTTATCGGTTCCGGCTAAATTTTTTATCTAAACAAATTATGCCTATGCATAGATGAATTTTATAAATTAAATATTAAATACTATCAACACAAACGAGTGAAACACACTCTACCATTTTCCTAACAACGATTTGGTTTTCATATATATATATGTGTGTGTGTACAGTTAATGCATATGGCAGAAGCATATGTAAAATTGACGTAGGTACGGTATGAACCGCGATTATGTTCTTGTTGGAAAACATTACACAGCGATTAACTATGATTTTGACTACGATTTTACCACAAAATCGACCGGGAAACGTTGCATTTTAATCTCGTTTGCACTATTTGCAGTATTTTTTACAGTCGGCGTACGGACGATTCCAGACACTATAATATATAGTTAGCACAATATGACCTCCAGGCGATAAAACGCCTATTATTGTCCATGATAAAATGCTCGGGCCCAATTGATGTACTACAATATTATTAGATATATCTTTTTCGTACGCATTTATTATTTTTAATTTTTTTTTTCACTGGCGGCACAACAGAAGACGTACAAAATGTTACATTATAATGTGTCCGAATTTCGGCTCAGTTGACAAACGTTGACACTGAACAATGGAACGGAACAAAACGACGAAAACCGTGGATGATTATGATGATGATGGTGATGGTAAAAACGGCATAACGCGCGGTAATATAATATATATATATATATATATATATATATATATATACATATATATAAGCCGGTGGCGTGACGAAACCGAGGACAGGACGAAAGCGTCGGCGCGCGCGAGGACTTATAATAATAATAATATATAATAATATTCGCTTATTATAACGTCGCGTAGAACATTATTGTTTTCGGTGCTAGTGCCTGCAGGCGAACAACTATATATTGTGTACACCTCGCGCACGTGCGTAAATCGTATTAAATAACAGTGGACGTGTGCGTCTATTAGACCAGTGTTTTTAAACTGGTGTTCCGTGGGACTCAAAGGTTCCGTGATCCGTTTCCAAGAGTTCCATGAGAAATTTTAGTCTGTTCCAGAATTGGTGGACTGCCCGCTAATTTAAATGTACGAAAAATATGCCTGTGTTACACTGTTACTATGATCATGGAAAAAAAGAAAACTAGTGTTCCTTAAAATGATTAAATTCTCGCAAAGGTTCCATGAGTAAAATAAGTTAGGAAACACTGTATGACACACGTAACGAGTGACGTAGGTGCGTATACCTGTAGCAGGTACGGTAAAATAATAATAATAATAAAATGGAACGCGTACACACATCGGTATAGTGTGTGTGTGTGTGTGTGTGTGTGTGTGTGTGTGTGTGTGTCTTTCAACCGAAACATCCGATGTACATATTATTTGTAATATTATATAATTTATAATAATAATTACGCGCCGCGCAGACGTGCAGGAAAAAACAAAACGACAGAGGAAAAACAACGTCATGATATAATGAAACGACGAAAACCCCGTCGGCCGGCCGGGTGTGTGCACGGCGCGTGTGTGTTTTATTAGATTTATGTATGTTTGTAATAACGCAGCATATTATTTTCACCGTTTAATTCTCGTTTCTCTCCATCGAGCCCGGAAACCCTAAAACAATACGGCGGTAATAAATACGCGCGCACACGCCACTGCCGTCGTCGTCGGCCACCTATCTGACAAACGGTACAAATTAGTGTTTTGTCGCGGGTTCGGTCGGTTTTTGTTCTTGTTCGCGTCCGACGAGACCTCTCTCTCTTTCTCTCTCACTCTCTCTTGTATATATGAGAATGCACACACGAGCCAGAGATAATATTATAAACACATAATATAATTTGTATAAGTATGTGTCATGTTATATATGCGCACGTATTACACAATATTATATGCCTAAAGTAATAACCCGGGTACAAGGTGTGCTGCGTTAACCGGTAAGCGGTTACACGTGGATACCTATACGTATGTATACAGCTCGTATTCACACGCGTGCACAGGACGTGGTTGCCCAGGTGGTTCTGCTCTTTATCTATTCATTTTCCGTTTCGCTTCGTCCGCCCCCGCAGCACCAAACGCATCGCGGTACGGTACGTATACTTTTCCATGTAAATACGCACGCGCACACAATAATATACACAAATGGCGATGACGATAATAATAATACGTACTGCAAGATATATACGATTTGGACGGTTTTGTTTTTTTTTTTTCCTCTCTTTGTTTCTCGTCTTTCCTGTGAATGTCATTCACTCCCTCTCTCTCTATTTCTATCTTTGTTTTCGGTGACCTGGCGGAACGATTCCCCGTTCACGTCGTCGGTCGTTACACGTCGATTGTGTTTGTCCGACGGATTCGAACCGACGTCGTGTAATACACGCGTCGGCTGCCGGCGACAAACCGTCGACGCGATGACACGAAATGTACATTTGTCTCGTATACACACCCGTACATACACACACGCACGCGCGCGCGCACGCGTGCTTTTCTGCGGGCAAAACTGGTTCTCGTGTGTGAACAATAATGTCCTTAAGGAGTAAGAACCGTATATAGTCGGCAAGACGAAAAAATCGGTCGCGTTGCGATAAACGACGTATAGAGTATATACTGCGTTGTGCGTCTGCAGGGAAACGTGAAAAACAATGCAACTGCTGCACGTACTAATTACGTCGTGGTGATAAGCGGTAACCTTTTTCGACTTTTCGGGCAGATCAAAAATTCGTATTCGAGAGTAGGTTCATGTTCTGTCGTATCTATAGGCTGTTCATTAAACTCGAATTTCGCCTCGAGCGTCAGTGAAACCGCAAAACACACATGCGTATTAATTGTGTGCTCGTATAGGAAGACACTTTAAAATTAACCTAAATACAAAATTGCTCAAAAATCTCCTAAAGGGGACTGTAAGCCATTATTTTCTGTCTCTGTCTATCACATGTGTGACGTACGAATTTAGACGTACTTTATTACAGATCGTTCAATTAATGCGATAACAATTTCGGAAACTGATTTAAATTAGTAGACAAATCTACTTTAAATCGACCATCTCATATTTTTGATTTTTATCCCCCAAAATTTTATAAAATAGAATCAAACAAATTGGTAACATAAAAATCAGCAAAAGTTCATTTTTGGGTGTATAAAGTACAAAATACAAAAATGTGAGTAAGTGTAAAGAAGACTTCACAATGAATAAAAATCAGTTTTCAAAATTCTTATTGCATTAATTTATTGATCGGTAAGTCGAAAATAGAAAACGTCAAAAATTCCTATGATTCGCGTGTAATAGATAGAGACAGAAAATCATGACTTACAATTTCCTTAAGCTATTTTGGTTGTATTATGGTATCCATCTGTGGGAGGGAGCAGCTAAAAACCAAATTACAACAAAATCCTAACATTCTAATCAATCACATTACGAATGATTACACGTGCTCCATTTCATGTATCAGATCACACCTTGTATTCAGTTGATACAAAATCACCCTTTAAACATTGGAAATAATTAGAAAAAAAATGTTGATCCTTAACATAGATAAACAATTGCTGATTGGCCGATATTCTATTAGATCCTTATTCCTTATTATGTTGTCTAAAAATATATTAAAATGTGCATTCGTAAACTACAATAATTATACAAGATTAATGCGAACCTATAGTGAATGGAACGCTCAACACAATAAGTGATGCGCTTGCAACGAGGTCATTGACTTCAAAATAAAACATACATTGTGTGTCACATTATAGTATTATACTCTGTATGTTGCGCATTGAATATTATTTATTATGGCAAGAGACCTTATAGGATATCGGACTAACACGGAAAAACCATTCGTGTGCCGCATCTTTCGATAGGATGACAAAAAATATAATATTCTAAATGGAAATAATGTCAACGATACGTCATTATTAGAGTTTGGCAACAATCCACGCCCGAGGGACGTGCAAGACCTTGAGTTCGATCGACAACGTATAAGAAAAAAATAAAAAATTTGAAGTATTTTCCAAGTTTATACAGTGGTGTTGCGGTTATTATTATTATTATAATATCATATTATGGCGAAAGCAGCGAATCATATCCGAAGGGATTAAATACACGTTAACAGGCGTATATTGTTTTATTCTTCCATCCGTAAATGCACGTACGTTATAAATACGCGCGTATCCCATAGTACCTATATATAGTATATATATATATATATATTATCGTACTAAATTTACGATTAAAACACGGTAATATTTATGTATAGCTGGCAACATAAAACGATTATTATTATCATCATCATCACACACGTCAAGATAAAATAATCAATAATGTTTAAACGTTAAAATAACCATAAATGATATTATAACATAAACTATGTGCATGATGTACCTATACATGTCAAACGTTGAACGTATTTCGTTCACGGGTCGTGAATGTATAGGTACGTATTAATACCGAAACGTCTACTTCCAGTCATAATCGTTTACGACACACGATGTCCATTCGGATTAAGACCATATTATTATCATCGGAAAACGCGTGCGCGTGCGGTGTGCGGTATAGCTAGATGATATAATAATATGGTGGTTTTCGCCGTTAACACACGTAGACGACTATGGTACAGCAACGACGTGCGATCATGACGTATTTGGTGTTATTTTTTTTTTTTTCACCAATAATTACATTTTACATCAACGAAAAAAAAAACAAAATAAAAACTAACATAAGAAAAAAATTTATTCACATTGTTTATTGTATGATAATATTTATGTTTCATTCCAAACTTTTTTAAATTTAAGTAATTGTTCTTACACTTTAGAATTAATGACGCAAAAAAGGAAAAAAAAACCCCGGAACCTTAGGGAGAATCTTTGTAATGGATTGCGCAACTGTGGTCGCAGCATTCGATTGAAGGAATGTTCAACCATATAGATTTAAACGCCACTGTTTCAGCCGTAGTATAATTTTGGAAACAAGGATTCTGAAAAAAGATTAAAAGAAACTAATAAGGTAATTAATTTCTACAAAATTGTTAAAATATAGTGAAAAAAATGATAATAAATCGTGCAGACACGTCTAACTTAGGAACAAAATATGTGTAACTCCCCTCACGGTAAAATAAAATAAAAGTTCTATAACAGATTGATAATATTTTTTTTAATATTTGATAAAAATATAGTATGTACAATGTACATGCAATTTCTGATCTACTCATAGTTTTGTAACTTGGTCAGTCTAATAAACCCAGTAACTGTTGCTGTATATTATTTTGGAGCCCGGATCTGAATTAATCTATAATGCGATTTCCTAGAAATGTCAACCATCTAATTGACGAATGATTTATTTACTTATTATGATTATTATTATTATAATTTTTTCGAAAATCAAATATAATTGGTTATAGATTTGTTGAACCTACAGCCTGTAACCCTATAAGCTTAAGTGGCTTATAGTGGAGATAGAAAGTTATGAGTTACTAGAACTACTAATGTAATAAAAACATAAAATGAAATGGTAATATACTTATATACAATATTACCAATTAAATAATATTCGAAATAAATTAAATTGAATTAATGATTATAATAAATTGATAAAAACAAAACTTTAAAATTACTTTTACAATAATATTTTAGAGAAATTAATGCATATCATTCTATAATTCTGAAAATAAATATTTATATACCAAGCATTTAATATTTTAAATTTCCACCCTCCCTCTAATTATTTTCTTTTTAAATTCAAAAGGCATAAAATTGAAGAAATTTGGACCCAAATAATCAATAAAAGATTGACCAATAGATTTATTTTCCTATTTTTATATATTTTTATATATTATTTATTATTTATTACTAGGTATTTTAAATGGGCTGTGCTTTAATATTACATTGTTCCTATTTTGGTAGATTTTTTAATCGAATTCTATATTATGTATTGTAATATATTTTGATAAAATGAAATTTCAAAAATTATCGGTGGGATTATAATATTTCGGACAAACGTTTGTACTCATTTCACTAATCCAATCTCAAAATGTTATTGAATCGACATGACTTCATTCATAAAGAATCTATGATTACGCAGTAGGTAAAGTGTATTATTATTGTATACTACAGTATAGGTGTGTGTGTGCAGTTGTTATTTTTCGAAATAATTGATAAGCTCCTTATACATATATTATAATGCGTATTCGTCTAGTTAATAAACAGTAATGATTACTCAAAACTGGGTGGAAAAAGATTCTGCGAGTTATCAACAAGTATTTAGTTTAATATTTATAGTGTAAAAAAAGATGTTTAAAATAAAAATGTAAATAAATCAAAATTTTAAGACAAGTTAATGCCAACAATGAATTCAAGCTATCATATTATGGTTCGATTGTACAGCGATTATTATTGTATATTATTATATTTACTTGCGGTGGCTGCCACATGGCGTCTATAGCCTCTTCCGAGGTTTGAGATATACTGGAGATAGAGTCAATGTTGGATCCGAGACAGATCTAATTAAAAATTTAAGAATGAAATGTAATTGTATTATTATTTAATCACTCGAATTTTTCAACTAGATATCTAAACGTCGTATCCGTATTGTATATCGTACGTATACGCAATATTCAATAAATTTAACATTAGTAAAACGTTGGAAATTAATTAATTAATTCATATACATATTATTACAGTAAAGTTTAAAGAATATTCTTAAAATATATAAACATGTACGATGTTCTCGGGACCACATTCTTCGCTGAACTCTATAGGAAATATTTCACCCAATCGTAACAATTTCTCATGGAGGTCGTTTCCTCCTCGTTGTATTGTAGTTTCTTTGAAATTAATTTCAAATCAGATGACGTATGCTTTTCCAAACAGTCTTATACTAGTGACTTTTTCTGCTGTTGCACAATTTTAGAATTTTTTTTTTGGTTTTTTTTTTTTTTTTGTAAACGAGACGAGCGCGCAGGTGGAGCCGCCGCGTCGACATCTTCTGCCGTCGGGGTCGTGTTGACGAAATACATTAGTCAGCCGGAACAGGCGACAACGATGCGCGCGGACCAACAATGTATAATATACGCTATAAATAACCGAACAATAATAGTACTGCGACGGTACACGGACAATTAGTGGGCGATAAAACCGATTTGGCGTGGATTCACTGTATACGGACCAGAAAATAGCGCATACACACTCCCATCGGGTTCCTATCGGCAACCGGATAAACAATTATTTCGCTGCAGTTCCAACTGGAGTTTGAAACTCAGCATTGATAAATTATTATTATTATTATTTTTTTTTTTAAAAGAAAGAATATACCTACATAAATTATTATTGAAGATAAGATTTTCGATTAGGTATCTATCTCCTTTAAGCATAGCTTGTGTTGGAGATAGAGAGTTATTAAATTATATTATAAAATGAATTATTAATAAAAAATAAATGTATTAAATTAACATTTTAAGATTCAAGTAAGATTCGAAATACGTCATATAAAACTAAATAAACAATAGTAATATACATTTTTTAGTAATTGTACTTACATATTGAAAGAAAAACTATAAAATTAACATTATATTCAAACATACACGAATAAAACAAACATAGATTAAAATTATTTACATAGCTTAAAATATAAAAAAAAAGTTTAATTTAAGGTAAATTGCACAATAACCATTTAATATATTTATTTTTTTTTTTTAATTTTGTATTTATAGTATAATAATTTTTGTTTTATATCATAATTTAATGAATTGAATATAGAAGGCCCAAGGTAATCTATGAATTTTTGACCATACTGTTAATTATTATTAACATCAATAATGTATTGTACAATTTAAATACAACTGCGACATAACGGCGGCTCTTCCAGCGTGTACGCGTTGTAAAGCTTGTGTTGTGAAGAAAATGTAATGATAATAATAATAATAATAACATTAATAGATCTACTGACGACCAATGGCCTCATGCTGTGGACGTATGGGTTTCATAGGTGTACATTTACGAGTGAAAAATTATGCGATGGACACCGACTTGAACCCGTGACCCTACGCGCCATAAGTCTACACGTAATCACTATGATTGAGTTAAAGCAAAATAGAAAAATAATAATAAAAAAGAAATACACATCATTGTAAAATCAATACATTAATCACTTAATTCAGAATCTAAAACATTAAATACGCAAAAATATGTAACATAAAACTTGAAATTTAAACTTTAGAGATCGTTACTTGAATTCATCTCAAGCTATTTCAAATATGTGTATGCAAATACATAAGGACTGGAGTCTTGTTGATATAGAGTATACATATATGTGTATAGCATATAGAGTAAACGTTTCGCTATTATATAAGTATTATAACTAATTTTTACTCGCGCCTTAGTTTTATAATTTCTAAAGGCGATTAAAAATAAATAGCATCGTAATTTGGACCCTTGTTCGGACTATTTTAATTTATAAAATTTTTAAAATAATATAGTTTTATATTATGAAAAACCATTTTGTTCAATATTTTTGATCACCCTCAAACCATCATTCCCGGGTTCAAAACCACTGCTCTACATGATTCTACAGTAATTGAAAAAAATATGTCAAGTCGCTATACAGTTCATATCATAGTTGTAGCTGTGCTTTGATTATGAACATTAGTCGAACTTTTTTTTTATATAAAATATTATACAGATTAATCTTTTTTTTTTTTTTTAGACCGAAATATTTATAGTCGAAATTAGAAGTATAAATACTTAGACATGCGCGAAGATTAACGAACCAAAAAGTGTCTAGATGTCGTTTTGTAACCGTGAAACAAATTTGTGAGGGTAAGCTTTAGGCCCATTTCACATGGACTACTTTACGTGTCATCACAGAAAAGACACAGTGGCGCCACATGAACTATATAGTTTTCACACGATAACGACACGATAGCCACACGGTAGCTACAAATTAATTTATGTGCGGCGCCAAAAGTTTTCTGCATGCAGTGTCATATTGAGGTTGGGCCTAAACCCTAGCCCCGGGCCCTTAAGGTAAGTTCAAGGGCGCAGTACCATTTAACTTGACATTAAAAAAAAACACTTGGAATATATTTATTTTAATTAAACAAAAACTTTTAAAGTGGATTTTTAAATATAGGTACAATAATACTGTATTTTTTTAAAAAAATTATAAGTTATAGATCAAACCCCTTCTAGAATCACTATTTAATAATTTAATTTCTAAAAAAGGCCTCTACCCCCCCCCCCCCCAAGATAGTTTAAAGCCACTAAGTTTCATGCCACGCAACTGTGTAGTGCATATTATTACCTATTGGTTCTTTTTGAAAAAAAAGTATGCTTTCACAAATTAATAATTAGGCAGTATAGTAATAACTAGAGAGCCTAGATAATATATATAAAGGCTCTCTAAAGTCTATTCCACTAGAGAATATTTAGTCTGCTGACCGATTATCTTCAGTGCCACGCATACCCCACCAACTACCCGGTGTTAACGTGATCACGTGGTTCTCGACGCACTAATCGAATCATTCACGTTACGCGCGAATAGTGTATGCCTATACAGTATATATAGTCCACAGAAAGTTCGAGAAATAAAATATTCACGTTTTTTCTAGAACTCTGTATAGAGTATTAATAGGGTTCAAAATAAACATGCAATGATAGTATATTTTCACCTTTGAACGTATTAGTTTCTTCCGTGTTAAATGTACTCAGTTTGTGTGAAACTATTTAAGTAATTATTTAATTTGTAATTTTGTATACGATTATTTTTTTCGAAATCTCCGAGTGTCTAGACATAGATAAATTTACTGACGAAATTCATCTACGTCCAGCTATATGGGATTCCATGTCAAATGAAAGTTCTAATAAACAACTTAAAAATAAAGCATGGGAAGAATTGTGTATTTTTTGAAAACTTCGACCAAAAAGAGACACCCGAAAAAAATGAATGTAGTAAGTATACATTGTTTTATTAATATTGTGTTATTTAAATATACATTTTAATGTAAATTATGATTTTCTTATTTTTTAAATATTATTAAGTATACATTATTAAGTTTAATTATTTATAGTTTAAAGTTTAAACTTAAAATATGGTAAAAAATAAGAATAACAAAATATAATTAAATATTAAATATTTGTGTATTGCCATGGCAATTCTCCTTCTGGAGAAATAAAATAATCTGCAAATTGATCTCTAATATCATTTACTGTTCTGCCTCCTAGAATAGTGGAAGATGGACTATGCATTTCATCAAACCCAATAACTGTCAGTATATCATCAAATTGCACTCCATCCCTTGCTCTTACGAAGTTATGCAATACACAGCATGCTTTGACAATTTCTTCTGTAAGTTCCATCGAAACGTTTAAAGGTCGATGAAATATCCGCCATTTATTAGTTAGTATTCCAAATGTGCATTCGATGTACCGCCTTGCTCTGCTTAGCCAATAATTAAATATTTTTTTTTTTTACCGTCAAATTTTTACCACCAAAAGGACGCAGAAGTTTTGTAAAGACACCAAAACCTTCATCACCAATTAAAACATTTGGCAAAATTGGAGTTTCTGTAAATGTTAATGGTTGGTCTTCTGGTATATTTAATTCATTATTCATAAGTTTTTTGTAAAAAAGAGAGTCTCTAAATACTGTCAAGTCAGCACATTTTCCAAACGAACCAATATCAACAAATGTGAGATTGTAATGGCTGTCACAAACTGCCATTAAAAGTATCGAAAAATAATTCTTATAATTATAAAACAACGATCCACTGTCAATTGGCTTTACAACTCGGATATGTTTGGCATCAACTGCACCGATACAGTTGGGAAAGTTGGCGTGCCTTTAAAATCCTTGTATAATTTCAACCCACTTTTCTTTTGTTGGTAGAGGTATACGTAAAGGTTTTAAATATTCCCAGATTGCAACGCATACTTCATTTACGATTTTTGAAATTGTTGATACTCCTAATTTATAACTAAAATGCAAGTCGGTAAATGTACATCCACTTCCAAGATACCTATTGACATATTTAATCCATATGATACAGACATGAAATCATATTACCTATATTATGTTATAAAAATTAATATATCAAATAATAATAATTTTTTTTTTTCGTTTTGAAATTTTAATCATTAATCAAAATTATTTATAATCACAGAATGATATTAAACTAGTATTGCTGACTGTTATATGCTTATTTTTGAAATAAATATAATAATATACTAGTTAAACGCATGAAAATTATATGAATAATAAATAACTTAAGATTTACTTATGTCAAAAAGAATATTTAAAATAAAAATATATATATATATATATACATTAATATATATATTAATTGTTAAATTGTTAGGTATATACGTATACATTTCCTCCAAAACAATTTGCCACTTGACTTAAATTGAAGTTTTTATCATCAACATTTTTCTAAAATTTAGATTCATAAATATGCTATTTTACATTTTTCCAAAAATACAAATGAATTAAATTTAAAATTTTTATCCCCAGTAAAAATAAAAATAAATAACTAAATATGACCATCTGTTAGCAGTCTAGTTTATGATTTATACTTAACAGTATTTCCTTATTAAAACTAATTATTTAATTAATAATTTTCAATAAAATAGTGTATTTGTATTATTTTATGTAGCTCGTCAATTACAAAGAAAATGGAAAAGCCTTAGAGATTCGTACCAAAGAGAGAATCTCTTACGAAAAAAAGAAAAAGCCTCTGGGTCAGCGAAATCAAACCGAAGACAGTATGGATATTTTGAACAATTGCAGTTTTTGGCTCCAAGTATTACTAACAAAAATACTACTTCCAATTTTGATGACAACTGTACCCAAAATATGGTTGAAGGATCTCAGGGAACATACCAGGACCAAAATGAAGAGGATATTTGTGTGGATGAAATAAATCAGTCAGCTTCAACCTAAGCTTCTAAAGTATTTAAAAGAAAAAAAAATGAAATTGAATCAATTGAACTTAAATTACTTGAAACTATGACTAAACATTTTGAAAAATCAAATTATAATCAAGAGAATAAAACTGTAGATACTGATGATGAGGATAAGCTATTTTGTCTCTCTATAGTTAAAGAACTCAAGAAGATCCCAGAGGATTATAAATTGGATGCAAAAACAGATTTATTACATACATTAAAAAAATGGCAAAATATACAAAATCAACAATATTCAGCTTTATCTCATGTTCCACAAGTGAATAATTATCAGTATCAAGTTCCTATTGTTCCAAGTATTTACAACCCTACCCATCGATATGCTGTGCCATCATCTGTCCACTCAAGTACACGAAGTGAACAATTGTCTCCAGAAATGATTCATCAAAATGATTCATATTAAAGTATAGATTAGTTGTATTTTGTAATGTCATCGATAGGTAGTTATTAATTATTATTTTGTTGATTTTCAAACGTCACTCTTCAAGGTCGCACTGGCCTCGGGTCACTTATATCGGCGCAAATTCACACAATTTACATTATAATAACATGCTGAATTGACCGACAGATGTGTCACACAATTGTTCGTCTCGAATAGATGTCCGACGTGTGCGGCTGAACAGGTCTGTGTGTGTTGATGTATTATGTCAAGATCTACTGTGCGAAACCGACATTTTCCTTGATTTATTTTTCCATTACGAGACAATATTATAACATATGACCACCATAGTGTCTTTATTCAATTAAACGTCGTTTGGACCAGATCGAGCGCGGGTTAACTGAACGCGGGTATAATATAATATAGATCAGCGGTTCTGAAACTTTTTTTGTCGCGTACCATTTTAAGGATATATTATTATCAATCATTCGCGTACCATTAATGATTCAAAATGAAACGATCAACATTTTACACGGTTATTTTAAACATTTGTTTTTAATAATAAGACAGTAAAATACTACAATACAGAATATTATTGTTTATTTATGAATATAAATGTATGAAGTGTTTTAAAATAAGATTTGAATTGAGTAACAAATTTCAATGGGAACGACGGATTTGTAGGTTGAATATAATATCAGCGATGGACTATTTGTTGGTTTGGTGGTGCTTAATTTTAAGCGTACATTTGGGTCGATATTCAGTTTATTTCGACACTTGTTTTTTACTATCCGAGTAATATATAGGAGGAGCCAATTTCAAAAAGATATGTTGTTGTGAATGGTATTAAAAATACTAATACATTTCTAGACGGTGACGGATATTCGTTTTTAACCTTTATCAAAAACTCAACCAATTCCGATTTAATGAATTCCATTCTCAAACTTTCGTCGAACGATAATTTTATCAAACACTGTTTTTCACCGTTATAGTTAGTGTTCTTGAAATGTCGTCCAAGTCCAAGTCCAAACAAAAAAAATTATATTAATTTTTAATTGTTTGCTCTACCATCATGCGACCTTTCGCGTATACCACAGTTTGAGAACCGCTGATTTAGAGAATAAAGGAGGTGTTGTACCTGCAGAGTATTATAACATACACTGTAGTTGTGGTGTTCGTCATCGATGAGATGATGATAATAATAATAATAATAATAATAAGTAGTCAGACGCGTCGGCGGCGACCGCATATCCTTCATACCCGTGTCCGTACATTATATACATATACGGGTGTATAGGTAATGCAAATATTATTATTGGTATTATTATTATACCTCTGCGGCTAAACGTTACTGCCGGCCGTTATAAAACAATGAATAGATAAATATAATATATGCGTATATAAGCACGTTATAATAATAATACGAACGGGCACACATATTCTTATTTCAACGCATAGACGATGTATCACGTCATAATGTTAATATTGTAGCACGCACTTATACCTACATATATATATGGGAACACATCGACTTGGTCCCCGCGTACGTCCATTAAACCGTAAAAAAAATATATTATAATATTATAGTGTGTGATGCGAGCGTCGTCGTCGTCGTGTCTTATCTTTTTCCACAAACGTACAGTATACATCTTATGGCCCTGCCTGCCGACCTTTGGCCGACTTTTCGTCCGACGACTTCGAGATGCGCTCGTCGTCACCACCGCAGACCGTTCCAAGTGCGTTTCAGACGTACATGGAGGCGAAAACTGCTATTATAATGTTGCACGCGGTCATGTAGTCGTAGATAATGAGAGATACGTACGAATAAATATAACGCGGAATGCCGTATACAGAGTGCATCACATCCCTATAAGTAGGATTCACTGAGTGTGACATATTTCCAGTGAATAACAATTATATAATATACTTAGCCACGTAGTATTTATGATTGTGCCAACACAAAATATCGTAATAAAACTATGTAGTTATACCTACACAAACAGTCGATTGGACGTTATTCTAATGTGCGTAACACGAGATAATAATTGCAATTATCAATAGATGATAATTAGCTGAAGTAGGTATACCGATTTTTATCACATTTAAAGCAACCGAAACGACACGGAGCTGGTGTTTTTGGTCGAACACGTACACAACTTCGTTTTTTTGTTTATTTATTTATTTATTTATTTATTATACAAAATGTATACGGACGGACAGTCCAATTATAATACGACAATGCATATAGTACAATTGTACAAACTGTAATTTATAAATAAACAAAATAACTTAACAAAATTTTGTAATTTAAATAATAGAATATAGAAACTCAATGACTGCTAATCATAGTCGAAAACAAATTTATTACCCATAGGCCATAGTCGTACGAAAAATCGTCAGGACTACTAGAATGGATTTGATAAGATATGGTTTAGGATCTCGTGGGTATTAAAAGAATTGATTTTAAATCGGATTAGAGCAAGACGTTAATGGTGGTCAATAAACCTTAATAATGTTAAGAGTTACGTAAAAATGTTTACATTAAAAGTTAACGCTTGTCGTCAAGGGAAGATAAATCCGGAAAATTAAGAACATTTTGATTTAACCTATACATAAATACCACCTGTACATACCTTATGTAACTATATATTATTATATACAAAGAAAAAATGGTTTTCTTTGGCGCATACTGTTTTGTTTTGCTTTTGAATATACATCGTTTATACTCGTAGATACCTATGTATTCGCAATACCTAATCTCTATGCTGCAGCACATATTCTGATCCGAAATTGATCAAATTCCCCAAATTCTCCGAAAACAAAAACTTGTACAAATATGGATACTAGACAAGCCGGTTGGTGGTCTAATTTTATGTATCAAGAGTAAAAACACGGTGTACCGTCGAAAAATCGGTATGCGATTTCCGTGAAACGTTTTAATACTCCATAAAAATAGTCAAAATTCGAAACTCTGACATAGCCGCACGTGAACATTATACAAAACGTATTACGCGCAACAATCGTATTCCATTCGTTCGATATCCTCTCGAGGGACACGCAAATACATATCATCCAGTGTCCATATATATTATATGTATCTGTTGGAGTGCGTGTCGTTTGCGACGGAGACTATAACACAATGTATACATAATACGCATATTTATAAGGTATATGTGTACACGGATGGAGGAGATGATGATAATAATGTAATATGTGCGCGTACCCGTGTATACTTATATATTATTATAGAATATAAAGTGTACGTTGCGACAGTCGTCATCGTGTGTGTGTGTGTGTATCGTCGTGGAGCATATAATTATTATTCAAAAGTATTCCGCCATTTATTGAAAGTTATCACGAAACACGTGTAAACATGCACACGTGCAGATAAAACGAGTGGGGGGGGGAAGGAGGAGAAACGGAAAAAAAATCCCACCGATTACGATGAGTGTGTCCCCTAGCTGGTGCACATAATAATATAATATAATATATATAGGTACCTGTATACACTACCGGTGTTCAATACGAGTTGCGTACTCTGTATCATTTCTGCCAGCTACTAATACAACTATACTATACTACGGTCATACGGTAACCCGTTTATACGTGCATTATACGAGTATATATATATATATATATATATGTACCGATTTGCCATTCGTGTGTGCTCGTGTAGATACATGGATAATATATATACGGTGCACTCCTACGCGTACGGGATTGTCGATAACTCACGGATTATTATTATAATTATTTATAAAAGTTTATAAATATATATTATTATCTGCGATGTTGAACTACTGCAGTAAGTAGTATATATAATATGTACACGGCAGTTATACATACGCGTATATAGTTACGTATATTGTACATTGCATACGGACACACGGGAGTATTAATAATTATCGTCTCATCCACGGTGGCGTAGCAATACGAGAATCAGATAAAAAGAAAAAAAAAACTAATAATAGGAAGAAAAAAAAAAATAACGAAAAGGGAAAAAAATGTCGCAAATTGTTTTCTCCTTTCCCGCGGTCCTCGTCCTCGTCTGCAGGCAAGGAGAGCAGGTTCTTAACCCCGCAGCAGCGGCCGTCGCCGAGACAGTATTATATTAAGCTGTAGGTTTGGTACTCGGCGAATCGTTCAAGGTTCGGCGGCTTCGTCGTCCGCGGAACCAATTATCGCGACGAGTTCATCGGGTGAGTTGGCGGCGGTATACGCACAATAATAAAACATTGTACCGGGTGATCAGAATTATTCATGTGGCAGCGACGACGGCGTGAAAAATGTTCACGAAAATATATCGGATTTTTGTTTGATTTTTAAATGTTGACTAAAATCACCCGCCTTCTATATTATACGATTAAGGTAACCAAGTAAAATTTAAATCTCACAGCAATAACATTAATTATAATTTATTTTTATAAAACTATGTACCTAGTCATACTCGTATCAATATTATACGATGATTTTTCTTAGAAGAGAAAATCGCACGAAATGTTCGGATCGCCAAGTTACGTGTATAATATGATATAATAAAAATAGGTATCGAGTTAGAATTGGCCATGCACACTTCACACAATGTATCCTCATTTCTAAATAGAATCTGCCCCAATATGTAACATCCGTAAAAAGAACTAGTCTATTGACCACATCTTCACTAACTAGATGTCCTAATGATGCCGAAGTACGAAAAATTTTCACCCATTCCACTTTCCCCCGTCATGCCCTCAGCGATGAAACCCCTGAAGAAATTTACAAATTTAAGTCACAAATTGTAAAACCTATAATTATTTCATATTGTGTCTTCTAATTCTTTATTTTAATTTTTGCTTACAACCTTATGATGTTGAATCCTTTTTTAGCATAAAACCATACATCACATTTAAACGTAAATTAAATTTCAAAAATAAAATTTTAAAACCGTAAACCGCACATTGTGCGAAGCGAGGAACTTTTACACGTACAAGATAGACGACCATCATACGATGATATGGGCCCTGCAAACACGTCACACGCGGCTTTTGTCAATAATTATTACTCGTGACTCATTTCATAATGCGAGTAAAAACGTAAATCCTACATACCATTATTTTTAGAATTGAACATTCGTTCGAATTAAAAATCACTTATTTTTCGTGCGTTTTGTGCTCTTTAAAAACGCGTTTATTCGAACTCCTCCTGCGTATGGGGGAGGGGGGGCAGTTTTCCGTTGACATGTAAAAAACCTTACACGTATATACGTGTAAATATAAAATTATTATGGGTGCGTGGGTGCTCGCGTACTTGCTCTCTATAAATGTATAAAGCTCCGACCGTGGGCGGACTCGGTCATCGGACGTAAAAATTTCAACGCGCGCAAAAAAAAAAAAAAAAAAAATTAAAAATAATGAAAAACTACCGCGTCATTGCAATCGTCTTCTGCTAAGGACAGAGAGCATCGTCGACACAACAACAACAGCAGCAGCAGCAGAACAAAGGTGACCACGCGGTTACGACACGGGCTGAATTCGTGACTATACGTACAGAGATTATCGTCTTCTTCGTCGTCGTCGTCGGTGTCTTCCGTGTTGCACATGATCGCGTGGGAGCTGCCGCCGAGTGTATCTAGCCGGTGTGTGTGTGTGTGTGTGTGTGTGTGTGTGTGTGTGTGTGTGTGTGTGTGTGTGTGTGTGTGTGTGTGTGTGTGTGTGTGTGTGTGTGTGTGTGTGTGTGTGTGTGTTGACCGTGCGATTTCTTCTTCCCCTCCCCCGTCACCGCCTCAACAGTCCCGACGTTTCTTTTCCTCCGGTGATAATCGCCCGAGACGACAATATACTGCGAAGAGATTTTTTTTTAAAGAAACGACGACAATGCATGCCACTAAACACGGGACAGGAAAAATCCATCCAAGATGCTGGTGAACTTCTGACCCCAAAAATCACTGATATTTCTAAAATTCGTTCGGAAATGTCCTTTTTAATAGATCATATACAAATATATATTTGCATTTACGTTGGTATATATTGCAGAGATGTTATATATTAAATTATATGTTTGAAATGTACCGAAGCAATTATAAACTATAATCATACGATTGCATTTCGAATTAGATTATGTACCTATATATAATATATGAATTCGCGAATGAAATGTATAATATTATTTTATTGGTGATATTGAACGACTGATTTTGGAAAAAAAAAAAGTCGTTTAAGAAACGCATTAGTTTAAGCGGAGTTGTTTTGAATTATAGTAGTGGTTTTAAAAACGAGCTTAGATAAATAGAAAAAAAATTTAGCTAGAAATGCTTTTCTTACATAAATAGTAGGTGGGTATGCATGCGTACAGTTAGTAGTTGTATAAAATCAAAATAATCTATTTTATTCCTTTTCAACCCATGGACATCGTTCAAAACGTTCCAAGTAAAACACACGTTTATTATTTAGTAATTATATCCCTGATATACAAATTTTAGGTCGCGTTTTGCGATTTCAAAACCGTCGAGTTGTCGCGCTTGCAATAACCGCCCCGGGCCGAATATTCTAATCATCGGTCGTGCCTACTGCGATCGCGTTTATTTTTCATAAATTTGCTGTTGATTTTTTCACAAGAGACGCGACCTAGTGCAGTGATTTTTAAACCGTGGGCCACGGCTCCCTAGAGAGCTGTTTATCCACCATAAAGGGAGGGGATGTGAAATATTTGTATGTGTTTATTTAAAATTACCAAATTATATATAACGCATTAATCGAAAAAATTATCATTTTCGATTATCAATATCAAAATTTAACTGTTAGTCGATCATTTAAAAATAATAAAATTATTATTACACTGGTGGAGTGTATCTCATTTAAGACTATCGATTAATATACTATTTAAACTTAAATAAACAAACACACCTAGGTCATGTCTTTCAGATAAAAATTTCGTCTAGAAACAGACTTATAAGCATCGCTGTCCACGCCGGACGTTGATTTATTATGCAAAAATGTATTCAATAATTACATTAATTTCAAATGTACGATTTAATTTTTATAGAACATATTTTTGTAAATAGTTATAAGTTATAACTAATTCACGTATTTAATACTCGCATATTTATGTATATTTAAAGCTTAAAACTAATTTATATTTCTCAGATGTATGAAAATAATGTACCTATTTGTTGAATCTGTATTTAAGAGTGCAGCAATTTAATTTAAGTATGTATAGGTAGTTGAGAAAGAAAACTTTGTTTTTGATTTGTTGTTGATTTTGTAAAACCAAATTCTACTCCATAGGTCTTGGGGGGGGGAGGAGATACCTTCGAGGGTCACGACAATTTTGCACTGAAAACATTATATACGTACTGTGTACGCACATACACACTGCGTACAAATAAAATGTTAATCGTGAACTATATTTTATATAACGTTTACAAGGGTAAAACACGCTGCTGTGACCGTCGTCTATAGATAAGTCTCTATATTATAGTATTATATTTGCCGAGTGCCTCACGCGCAAATAACATATTTTAATCATTATACATTTGATATTAACATACTGTGCACTCAGCTCAGATCGAAACAAGTGTACGCGCGCAGAGTGACGCGTATATACACAAGTATATATTTTTCACACAATGTACATCATAATATTATTATTACGCGTGTATTGCGAACGAATATGATGTGTGCGATGCGACACGACGTTCGTAGGATATAATATTGAAAACAGTGCGTACAATATCAGCTGTACTGTAATATAATATAATATGCACTACTATACGTAGGCTTCGCAGCGGCAGAGCCCGTTATTGTTATTGCGTAATGACGGGAGAATGTTCGTGTTGCACGGAGAGAGGTTATTATTCACGAGGAATATAATATGTATTATACGAGACACTTGTCAATGCAGTCGAAAGCTTGAAAAATAGCGCAGTTGTACCGAGCCTAGACACATGCGACATGCGAGGCTTTTAATGAATATTTTACCGATTGACTCTTGTTGTTATACGCATTATTATTATTATTATTATTATTATTATACAATAATAAAGTATGTTACGTTCACCACACACACTCACGCACGCACACTCGCACACACAATATAATATACAAAACTGAATGGTACGGACAGTATAATGCAATATATAATATTATAAGTATGTTGAGCACATCAGTCATGCGTGTGTACAAATAATTTTAATTAAAAGTTTAATTAGAAACAACGTTTTAAATAAAAGCGTTTGCACGGCTATTCATATAATATTTTCAAAACAATTACCAAATAATAATAGCATATGTACAATGTTTACTCTATGCGCGCGAATGGTCTACGTCATATTCTTGTATCCAAGCATAATATTATCATTCTGCGCGGTGACTATCTGAACAAGTTTCTCATGTTTAGAATTATAAATCGATACTCGTATGATTAACATACTATACCACTTTTGTGTTGATTATACTTTCGTTGATAATCGTACTTGATTACTTCGAATATTTGTCATAAACTGTGGTGAGATTCACAGTTTTTGGAATCACAGTAAAGAGTAGTAATACTAATATTATTACATTTACTTTTTCAACTTCTGTACTCGTCTCGACTCATGTCGAAATTCCTTCAAACTTGTTAAATACCATCACGCGCATTGTCGGCGCTTATTCGCGGAAATTCGGTGGAGTATTGTATAATGGTAGCCGGCTGAAACATATCATATCGCAGTGTAGCGCCAGTAGTGCGTACGTAGACCACAAAACAAAACTCGACTTGAGCCCCGTAGAATGAGTTGAACGACTTATGCACACGTCTTAACCATTTAATTTCCCATTTATACGTTTCTCGCGGCAAACTAAATGCACGCCAGAAATTTGACGTCTTCACCACGCACATAATAATTACGTTTTGAATTACTCTAAAAACTCTATAATGTGTCGCATAATAGTGTAACGATTTCAAGCGTTTTGTAATTATTGCAAATTTACTGTTCTATTACGTTCTATACCATATAGTATATGTAGGTATATATGGATACCGTAAACAAAGACGCGTGTACAAATGGGGCGGTTAAGTGCGTCCTCTCAATCTCGGCGCCGTATACAGCGCGGTGCTCCAGACAGAATAAACGCCGCTCGAATTAATGCACAAGTGTCTGAGTAGTGTGTGTATGTGTGTGTGTATATGTGTGACTTGAGTTGTCGAACGGAGTCTTGCGAACAATGTGCAATGCGGATTACGGAAAGTGTGCAAAAAAATTAAATCGTCGAGAGTAATCCTATTAGTGAAAAATGTCTCCGCGCGTATTTATAAAATCCTTTTGTCGAGCATAATAAAAAGTATTAATTATAATATAATAGTTACAAAGGTATACGTTTATCCCGACACTCATCACGACGTGTACACGTTTTCAAAAAACATTTAATCGTCATACCATTATTAATACGGTTTTACGCGAGCACAACTATTGTAGGTATAATAGCTTATGCGGTTATAAATATATTGTCATTATATTAATGTTTATAATCAATGCTCAGGGGTCTCCAACCTACGGCCCGCAGGCCGGATGCGGCCCGTCAAGCTTTTTTAACTGGCCCATCAAGCTAACTTATGTTTTCTAAATATTATACTAATTTTCAAATTATTAATTTCCTATTTGAAGAATAATTTATTCGACCACAAATAATAGACTACAATTGTTTTTCAGGTGTTGTTTTTACAACTATATTAAAATAAAATATACAATTTAAATTATCAGAAAACAATTTTTGTCCATCCTCGATTAAATTTTCTATCTTTTCTTCTTCGGTAAATTCGGCCACTAGGACCATCCCGACATACATCCTTGCCTTCAATTTTCTCTATCCGCTGCCTGTATCCTCCAGTCTATCCCTCCTCCTAACGCTTTCACATCATTTCTTACTACGTCTTCCCACCTCAAACGTGGTCTTCCCAGTGGTCTTTTACCAGTAGGGTTTTCTTCTAATACTATGCGTATGAGTGGGTTTTGACTACGCTAAGCATGCCCAGCCCATGCCAATCTTTTGTTCTTTATCGTTTCGAGTATACTACTGGGTTTATGGAAGAGTGTTTCTAATTCATCATTTTTTCTTATTCTCCACTCACCGCTTAGCATGTCTTTTACTGGTCCAAAAATCTTTCGTAGAATCTTTCTTTCCAGAACTAAGAGTTTTCTTTCCTCACTTTTCCTTAATGTCCATGTCTCAGCTCCATAAGTAATTACAGGTCGCATTAATGTGATGTATTATTGTATTTTTAAATCTTTTGAAAGTGATCTTGATTCCAGTAATTTCGCAAGACTTATGGTATTTATTTTCTGATTGAACTCTTGCTACTATTTCCATTTCGATTTCATTTCTCTCTGAGAGTATAAAATCTAGGTACTTACATTTTTAAATTTAATTAAATTTTCTATCTATGCATCTCTAATTAATTTGGGCCCACGATTCCAAGGCAAATTTCAAATTTGGCCTTCTGTAAAAAAGATTGGAAACCCCTGGTATAGTTTATTATTATGCACCGCATATGTGCGAATACCAACAGTATATTATTATATGATCAAATTTTATACGCATCACTAAAATAAGTTGTTACTCAAATTACGTATTATATTCTACAAATTGTTGGGTTGAAACATAAAAAAAAAATCGACAAATCATTTAGATGTGGCGATACATACTGTATTATTATTAGGTATAATTAATTTTTATCATAATTGTTATTTTTTTCTTAAAAATATTTTACTGTAACAAGAATAATATAGTATTGAATAAAAATACTAAAATTTCATGATCTTTTTTTTTTTTACAATAAATATCTACATCCTATAAGCATTATTGATTGTGATGGAGGTAGATTAAACAGGTTAAAATACATTTTTATTTCAAGAATAAGTATCTAGGCATTTTATCCCTTATCTAAGTATCTCTCTAGTATCTATCCTTTATCTAAGGATTAATACATTATAGTTAACAGATGACGTATGCACAGAATATAACACTAAAATTAATTAATATATTCTATAGAATTACTTATAAAACATTATTGATAGCCGATAGGTATAATAGATAAAGTGGAGACGAATAATTTTACATCAGAGCAGGAAAACCAAAATATGGTATCGGTGAACAAAACATGCAGTACCGATGTGCAATCGATAGATAATAAACGCATATACCGATGTAACGTGCACTGTGCGTCTTCCTACAAAATATGTAAGTACATCGATTATCATAACCCGCAGTAAACACGACAGTAGGATAAATATTATTGAAACGCAAGAAGCGTTATTATGTTAATTTTTTATATTTTCAGCGGGAAATTCCTAGAAAACCACCGACCCATGTTTGACCGCGTGCGTGCACAAGTCGTGTGCAGACATAAGTCGATATTATATATAACATGCGTATTATGTTCACGGTAATCGTGTAAATATGTAATAATACACATTGATGCGCGATTACGAAACGGCTTCGGAGCGTCTTCTCCGCATTTAGTGCGGGTTACCCAACGCCGGGTATACGCAGTATACCTTCTCGCAATATACTTTTTTAACACCTTCTCGCAAACAACAGGATGGGATGTGTCGTGAAACAAAAAATGAAAGAATGAAAAAATCCAAATCGTGGAAACACCGTATATCGTAGGTACAGATATACTAAATAATAAATATTCTGCCCACGCGTTAAGTTTCTCACCAACACATCGGTGTACAGTATTATAACGGCAGCGCACTTTGTTTTTACAACCGTTCGCACTGCACTGCAGTTTTTTTACTTATTCCGTAACACCGCGTGCATTTACCGATCGATAGATATTCGTTCGAGACTGAAACGTGCTGCAGTGATCCGTGTCACGGGTGACATGAATATTTATAGTTACAACAATTAAATCGGAAGATTTTTGACATACATTTCACAGCCTCCCTTCACCTTATTCAATTTTAGGGTTTTCAACTCGTAGATAATTTGTTTACTATTTGTTTGAATTTGTTTGACATCCGTTCGGAGTTAAATCGATTTTTAGTGAAGCGGAGGTGGACTGTGAAACGAAAACTATCAAACAAATTCAAACGCTCTCTTAAGAAAATAAAATAAAAAAATCCCAAGACTTGACACCCAGGAGGACGGAGAAACATTTCTCTACGAGTTGAAAACCCCAAAATTTAAAAAAAGAGAGGGGCAGTGAAATGTACGACGTACATAGATTTTCGTACTTATTTAATATATCGAATTGTCTGAAGAGTTGTTTTTTCTTTTTTTACGCATATACAAATACCATATTTTTGTACATTTCATAACTAAACAATATGTTATTATAAATTATTTAATTTTTAATATATTGTTGATACTGTCGAATACTTAAGCCCCCCCCCCAAATAATTAGGTGAATCTTCGCCTATACAGATACCTGTATATTTACAATGTGCGCGAATTTTTACGATTTTTACACGAATATAGACAAAGTACGCGAAAGAACAAAGAAAGAAATAAAAAATCACCACTGCACCCGCACGATCGCGATGGGCAGCCTACTTTGTTTTTTTTTTTTTCTGTATACTGTATATATTGTAATGCGTAAAGAGGACTCACCGTTGGTATGTCGCGCACGTATAATATATTTATTTTCACATGTATACATAACGAAGCGAAACTAACGCAACAAACGTATTAATAACGAGAACTATGCAACGCGCGCGCGCGCGTGTGTGTGTGTGTGTATGTGTGTGTGAAAGCTCCTAGGTCGTGCGAGTATTCCGCTGCGGTGGTGTTTGCAATGTACGCACCTATATATTATACATAGTCGGATGCTCAGAGATAGTGCTGCGTTCGGAGGCTGCGGCTTCAGGTGGACCTGCGAAGAAGTAGGGAGATGGTCATTAACGGTGAAGCTCTCCCGGACACGGGTGATTGATGATACGAGGTAACGCAATTAGCCCGCCTTGACCACAACTCTCTGTCTTCCAGACGTTTCAATGGAACTCGACCGCTTGTATTTAACACACACGCAGGCGCGCTTATATAGACGCATATGTGTGTGTATGTGTGCGTGTGCGTGTGACCGGTCAGCTAAGACGGCACGAGATCGAACGATCGCGTTCGAATAAGCGATGTTCTCTTTTAATGTAATACGACGTTGCTCGCAGAAAGGGAGTGTAATGATATTATGTTCGCGCTAGAGAAAAGTGACCGAGCTATGGATAATATCTTTTGGTGGTTTTTTCATTTTTTTTTTTTCCATTTTGATGATCCGGGGCGGTTCCGTCGACTACCGGACGACGCGAGACTACGCCCGAAGTCGACCGGATGAACGACGATTATAACAGCAGTCGCGACACGGCGGCTAATCATAATCATAATTATTATTATTATTATTATTATTATTATTATTATTATTATTATTAACGCTGTCGGACAACGGAGGATAATAATATTAATGATGATGACGATACGACGACGATTAAAATAATACGTAGAACATAGGTGTACACACGATATTAATAATAATATGTACCTATATACATATATATTGTTATCAATTCGCGGGTCAAGAGTGAAACAAATTCGGTCGCGCGTTATGTTATATTATTTATGTTATGGGCATGATCGGTATATTATTACATATTGTAATACGTGTGCACACGTATATTATATTATGCATCTTTGACGCGCAGCCGTTTAAACAACCGGCTGCCGCAGTGATCGCAAACGAATGTAATCCGAAGAGTCTACATTTCGAGTAACGAGCAGCGTACGCGTGTTTATCGTGTCTGTATGCAATACTATAATGTACAGGTGTAGCGCTAATGGTGCATTAATTATAGCACGTCTGCACTAAGCGTATACATGGGCAGCAGTGTATAAGTATTACAAACAAAAACATAATCGTAGATACGTTAATAATATACGTCGTGGGTATAGTGAACAACTGGTTATTATAAGTACGTCTCGAATTTCTTTTTGACTTTGGATAGAAAGTAATACGTATATATTAGGTATATATATATAATAAAACCTCATTAACCCGGACTAATTGGGGCGCTTGGTTGTCCGAATTAGTGAAAGTCCGGATAAAACAAAATAACCAAAAATCGTAGATTACAATTTTAAGAAAATGTTATTGGATATTTCATTATACAAATTTTAATCTAATACATATAATCTAACAATATTAAACCTAAAAAAAAATAGCACATAATTGTATTATAGTCATTAATGATCAATTAATTAATTAACTATGGGAAATTTGTACAACTCGTTTCCATGTCTATTTCAATGTACTGCTAAACAAGCGTAATTTACGTATTATAAACTGCTGTCCGGATTAAGCGAAGTCCGGACTAATGAGGTTTAACTGTATTATGTATCCCATCTAAATTAAATCGTTTTATACTATCATGTACCATATTATAATATATGATTAATATGCATGTAAGTACATATTATATATAATATTTTAATGTTGTATAATATAAGTTAGTGTTACGATTATTAATGAATTATTCGGTCCGTTACCCCAGCACTGCCATATTAGGAACTGAATTTCAAAATTACATAGTGTTTATGTACTTTATTTTGTACAATTTTGTACAGTCTCACCAACACGTAAAAAATTAAATTTCCCATTCCGTTTTAAAAGTTAAATTTTTAAACAATATATTACTACTGACCCTGTTCGCCACCGAGGAAAACTTCTAATAATGATATTTTATTCAATCAAAATGGATATTTAATATTATTATAAACTGATCGATATGAATAGGTATTGTTTTATGATATAAAAACATAAATATCATTTTTACCTGTATATTGATCTGCGTCTACGGTTGTATAATATAATATATATATCGCTTCAATTATATTATGATGGATTAATTGATATAATCAGACCAAACGATCGTAACTTGACTCACAGAAAACAATTAATATTATCAGATTGAAGTACACAATCAATGTACATAATATTTTATGTACATTATTGTCACTAAAATATGCGCGTGTGTATAATTTTTTTGTATCACTTTGTATTTTGATCGACACGTGTATTATATTATACGATTGGTAACCGAAAAGATCGTAGGTATGTGAAGTCGAATATATTTTCTTTACTCATATACACCGACGTGTATTTTAATTGTATATGCAACGAATGACGATGTAAGTATTATATTATACTGCCATCATATTGCTTCGAGATTTTTATACACCACTGTTCATTAATAAATTATTGTGGCAGAGTTTCACAAAAAACTAAATAAATAATAAAATAATAGTGTTAAGTGCAAACAAAAGATTTTTCTTATAAAACGACAGCCGAACACGTCTCCGATTAGGTCACATATTATTGTAATATTACTTTCGAACGGTCCAAACATTAGCGGCTATCATATGGCTGTCACGTAGGAAATCTATGTTACCGTGAAAACGAGTAATTTCAATTATTTTCTCGCATATAAAAGTACTATACGTGTTTACACGCTATAGACAGGCTATGATGCCATGCGTATATAAAGATATTTGTTGCGGTATAATCACTGTTTGTATTCGGATTCGTGTGGAAATAAATCAAACGTTCATTATCTCTCTCGCTCTCTGTCTGTCTTATATATTCCCGTTGCGTGTATAACCGTGAAACCGAAATCCGACGTGTCGGAATCGGAATTATTGTTGTTCGCGTTCGATTCGTCGTCTGCGGGAGAAGGGGGGTGGAGAAATTGAAATTGTAATAAAAATAATGATAAAAGTATTAAAAAAATAAACGTTTGTAAGCCTATATTATATTGTCGGGATACTATATAATATTATAATACGTCTTCTATGCACGTTATAGGGTACACGCCACGCCGTCGTACAACATAATAAATGTGTATTATTCACGGTTGATTTGGCGCACAATCATCATATGCACTGAAATGGACGCGCATATATTATACGAGTAAACGCAACGCGGCATTGTACACATTACGTCTTGTACGTCATTTTAACAATAATTATTATTTTAATTGTAATTATTCGTTCACAAGTGGCCCTTCCGCCAATATATTACAGCTGCGGCGACCACTGGCGATTACGAACGGATCACGAGAATACGTTAATTTTTTTTTTGTACTACCTACCTGATGTGTTTTCTCACAATTTTTTGTATTTTTCAGTTACATTCAACAGAAGTCTCCACAGAAGATGTTCTGACTGTTATTTTTAACAACTATTCAAATACACAATTATCATAAATATTAAAATGCACAATTTTTTTTTTTTTATAAGCGTCTGAAGACAACAAAACGTTGTAATTTTTTAGCGCAACTTTTCAAACGCAATTTTCGGTATTTTTTAGTGCAATACTGCAGTTATTTTGACTTTAACTAATAATAAATAATAATTATAATAACAATAATGATTTATATAATATGTATATATGTATACAGAGCGTGCGTATTGCTGTGGACGGAAATGAGACCATGACCCCGCCCGTGTGCATTCGGCGGAGATGCACCGCGGCGTATACGATGACGTTGCACCGAAGACGACAGCATCTGTACCTGCAGCAGTAACCTGGCGTGCGCGCACACGCACCGTTGACCCGCGGCGTGACACACGATCGTTGCCGCGGGCGCGTTCTACGGACCAAAGGCCAGGCACGACTATCAAGTCCGGTAGCGCGCGCAAAAGCGTGTGTTCTCTTCCCGTCCGCCGCTCTCTCTCTCAAACTATCTCTCTCTCTCTCTCTCACGCTCTCACTCTTTCCACCCACAATTCCGTGGTTAAGTCTCCGTCGTCATCGCCAACATGTACAGGGTGTCCGTCCCATAGTGATCCGACAAACGTGCAATCAATTTCCTTCTAATTAATATTTTTTTTATTTTTTTTTCTAATTTTTTCCTTTTCATACATAAATTATAGGCGTGTAGCTGCTATAGGTATGTAGTATATTTTTTTTATTTTTCTCTTCCAAAAATAAATGAAAAATTTTAATTCAGTACAGCCATTTTATGGTTCATTAAAAAAAAAAATGTTTTGCAAAATATTATATTACTTACATATGTGTATATGGTTATTAGCTAATTTTACAGAATTTTTTGAAATCAACGAAAATTCCAATATAAACAGTCACTGTCTTGGAAGATAAGACCGTTACCATAAAAAAAATATTTTAATTTTTCCAAACTTTAAAAACTGTTTAAAAATCAACGGCTAGTAATAAAATAGCAATCTCACATAACAACATTTTTCTAAAAATTTAATTTATAAAATGGTCATCATGGATTTTTAAAAAAAAAAAAATTAAATACAATCTTAGATTTTTCAATTAAATTATACTATTATTATATATTGTTTAATTAAAAATATGTTTATTAGAGTGCTTAAATATAATAATAATTTTTTTTTAAGAAAAAAAAACTTTAAGATCAGAACAAAAGTTATTGCGTAGTTGATAGATCTCCGTGTGACACCCTGTGCATCAGGTATATGTACACATCGCGCGAATATTATTTTATACTCCCCTGTTCCCACAGTGGTCGTTTTTGCAAGATTACAATATTATGTATTATTAGCATTTGCCAATAATAACAAATTATTCGCAGCGACAATAATAATATAAAATACATACGAAATAGGTTCCCATCCGCACGTGCATTGCAATAAATATGCACACCGCTGCAATACGATGATGATGGTGATGATGATTATGACGATGATGATGATGGTGATGATGATGATGACGATGGTGGTATAATATAGCAATAAAATACAACCGAATGGCTTCAATAACAACTGCCGCAGCCGTGTCAGTTCCACCGGTATATATAAGCTCTTCTGTACTGTTCAGCAACAGTAAACAATAATACGTATAATGTGTAATGAGGACTTATCTCTTGTTGTCGTGGATAGACATGTGACAGCCGAATCGTGGTTTCCGTTTGCGAAAGTTAATAGATGCGAACATATGCGTTTTCTCATCGTTCAAAAGTCGACTCTAGACCTCCAGGTGGTTCTGTACAGACTTCTGCAGTCTAGATCTTGTATACATACTTTTATTTTCTTAATACTAATATTATACGATATAAGAATTATATCTAATTGCCACGTTTTGCCAATAACATAGCTCCCCTTCAGTGTGTGTTAAAAAAATTGCTAATGATTGGGTTTCTAAAATTCAATATTTTTATATTATTTTAAATACAATATCTGGGACAGCTAACTTGCACAAACAGATATTGGATCGTACATTAAATGGCAAAAAAGATTAGCTCGATATTAGTATGCTACGTGGAACGATTCTTAGTGTAAACTGTAAATATTTTATTTAATTTTTTAATCTTTAACAAGAATATAAACAATCTGTACAATAATGCGCACAATAAGTATATGCGAGGAATGACAAAATAGTCATGAAAGTCGTGATTAAAGGAGCCACCCATTAGTGACACTTTAGCTGTTGATAGATTTAAATGAAGAAATATTATAGATAATAACGAAAATAGAAAAACAGAGGGGGAAAAGAATAAAAAATAAGGTTTTTTATTTTATTTATTAAGTTATAAGGTCACAAACTGTAAAATAACTGGATAGAAATATCTCGCGGCGAGACGGATTATTGACGCGCGCACTGAAACACGATGATGGTTCGTCGCGTACAACACAATAATGTATTATTATTATTATTACTGCTATACTTACGCGTATACGCGTGCATATCGATCACTATCGAATCCGCGTGCGATCGTTTAATAAAACGTCTCCATGGTCGTCGTGTGTCCACTATAAGTCTATAGCTGCTGCAGCGGTGGCGGCGAGCGCAGCTGAGGACGGTGCGACGTACAATATTGTTCATGGGGTGCTGCTGCTGCTGCTGCTGCTGCAGGATGCGCCGCCGCCGATGACGAGACGTTTTTAAATTTTTTTCCTTCTCTCGCACAATGTATAATATACCATTATATTATGTAGGTACCGCGCCGATTTCGGCAAAACGTCTTCCGATGATCGATCGTTTTCGTAACGGTTTTTTCGCGCGCCAATATATTATTATTATTTTTATTATTGTAATAATGTTCGATTCGTCCCCGTATTATAAATGCCGATGACTTACGCACGGCGGTGGTGGCGTACATATACGTGTATACGCGCATTATACACGCCGCACGTGTACACATAGGATTATATTATTATTATTCGCGTACATACACACGATAATCAAAAACATAGCGTGATATTACCCGCCGCGGCGGTCCGGTTAGGCAATAACAGCGGTTTCCCAAACGTTTTACGAGGTGATATGTCCCCCCCCCCCCGGACAACTTATTTCGATCACGGTACCCCGCGTGAGCCCGCATCTTCTTGAAAACTTGCACAACGAATGAACATTGCAATATCAAGTTCATCTGACTTTGGTTTTATTCTCACGGTGCCCCTCGAATAGGCTCCGGGTGGTGGCCCTTGGGGTACCATGGTCAGTGGCGGATCTAGGATTTTGTTTTTTTTTTGGGGGGGGGCCTATATATTTTTATAAAAACATTCAAATTAGTATAATGGTTTATTAAAATTTATTATTAATTAAAATGTATTATTTAAGTGTACGGCGTATACTGTACGCACATAAAAAAAGGATTAAAATTAAAAATATTTGTATATAAAAAAAGTTATCTTATTGGCCAAGGGGGGCCCAGGCCCCTCTGCCCCCCCTTAAATCCGCCACTGACCGCGGTCTCTGCGAACCACCGGGTTATGGTGTGAAGAGGATGACAATATGACGGTGGTAACAAAACGGCGACGAACAAAACACGTCCGAGAAATCACGCGCTCTCCGGTGGTACGGCGGGCCTTGTGAAATCCGCACCGCCAAAACGGTCGACCGTTCCGCACCCGTCGTCGTTCAACGTGTGGGCGTCATTATCCCCGTCAAACTATATACGTGATGATCGAACATGAGTGCGAGCCACTCGTATTTGCCGCGCAGTGGCGTGGTGAATTGATGAAATATACAGTGGATTCCAGTGGGCAAAATGGTCTGGTATCGATATAAATGTATATTAACAAAGTTAAAAAAAAACCTCATAATATGGGCACTCAATTCGGTTTATGTGGGCAATTTTTATTTTATCACAACATTAGAATACACACATTATAGTCTTAATAAAAATGACTAATACAATTGTATTTTGTCGTATCAATGAGATTGATCAGCTTATCAAAAATAATAAAAAGCATTACTATTTAAATCTTTGATAATGGGATTTTGTTTGCTAAATGCATAGAAGTGTTTTTATACGTTATCTAATGTGAAAATTTCGGCATTTCAGTATTTTGAACATTTATTTCGATTGCACCTACGGGTGTGTCTCGTCGTAATTTATGTGCATTTTCGGTTTCGATTTGGCTGGAATAGGTCATTCGAATTCAGTACATGGGTGATAAATATTTTGAATAGTTCAGTTCGATCCGGGTTCGGTTCAACCTCGAAAACAAGGGTTCGACCCGATGCTAAGTCAGGACGTTACGAAACGCATACATGACTCGTACCGTAATTGGTGGCACTCTCGTCTCTATATTATATGCGATGGCAAAAATAATTGCTATAATCTGTGCAAATCGCGCACCGAATTGCAAACAATGTTTTTCCTCGATTGCTACGCAGTTGAACATTGCAGTTTCGCAAACGTTTTTCGGCGACCCTGACCGTTTCAAAGTTGGATGACGATGGTAATAATTATAATTTAATCTAATACGCGTCAAGCAAACCGTACGAACTCGATGGGATATTATCAGTACCGTTGAAAGTACACTACACCAATACTATTATGGTGTTTTCGATATTTTAAATTACAAACTTTACTTGTGTAACTGCTGTACTATAATGTTTTTGAAAATAAAAGCACTTAAATATAAAAAAAGAAAAATTTCAAACATGAATAATCATTGTAATTATCAAAAAAAATGTATGCAAATCAATTAGTTCGCGGTGTTATTCGAACAATATTTTCCATCGAAATGGAATAGAAAATATGCTTGATTATCGTTGCTGCAATGGTATACTATACGCACGAACAAGCTATATAGGTACGATTATGCAAAACAATTCGATTACTTAAGTCATTTAATTATCATACAACGTTCGTGCGTAACGACTATGTATTATAATATCATATATATATATATATATATATATATATATATATATTATATTGTATCCGCGTGTAATATGTAATAATTCGAAAATCCTACTCCGCAGATTTTATACCACATACCGCGGTAAACGCCGCATCCCGTACCTAACCGAATAAAGACGATCGAAATCATTATCCAGTTTATTGGGATGTTTTTAAATCAACACGTATAATGTGTATAACTTCTTTTATTTTAAACTATAATTTACCTGTAGTATAAGCGTTATACCACGCATAGCTTATTTAAACAAGCTATATATAACCACCGAAGCATTACCATGTGGTGTACGCACTATACCCGTTCGTCGACAGGATAATATTTCACGATTGATGAGTGGGCGTTATCCTACGTACACTAGATACCTGTAGCTCACGGGGTAAAATACGCGTGAAAAATTTACGTCTGGAAAAATAGCCGCGAGCAGATAGAGAAAATATATATATACATAACGTTCAACAAATATTACATCATTTACCTTAGTGTTGTTTGTACACCGTTTCCCTCCTTCTAGTTAAAAAAAAAAAATACTAATAATAATAGGTGGTTAATTGATCACATAATTATATATATGTATATTGATAGATCAATTATCCTTTCCGTCGCAGTAGTGCAGTATAATAATATATACTCGACCGTTTTCGCGATCGCCGAACCGGGTGAAGGGAGTGGGAGGGTCGATAAGAGGATAGTGGAATCATAGAAATATACATTATTAATTAATAATTATAATATCCAATGGTTGATATTAATTTCATAATATTGTAAAACTGTACCTACACCATTATGTATAATTATATTTCTGTAAATTATTTAACTCCATGCCCAAGGGCGTTTAAAACTATAAATAACAATAATAATAATAATAGGCTAGGTTGCAATATTTGTCTGCGAAAATAATGTAAAATGATATGTTATTATATATGCATATAATTTATTGTTACTATAAATGTCGTTACAATATTGTTGTTTCGTTACAATCGTGTGTAGAAATATCAATCGAAATAATTAAATTATACTCACACGAACGATTTGCTAACAGCATGTGTGTTCCGCCTCAAATACAGTAGGTTACATTAACACTTGAACCATTGTCGCATATATAATAATAGTTTATAACAATTATTGTTCGTATATATATACAAATAATATACTATATCATACTGATAATAGTCTATAAGTACAATATAATTATTTAATCGTGACACGTAAATACACCAATTTATTATCATACGGGAAGCGTACAAAGAATAATATAACCCTGGCGTATATTATAAAGCTGGTACGGGGTTTCCATTTCTTCAACCTTTTTTTTATGCTGCCAAATTTGAAATTTGTTTCATAATCGCAGGCCGAAATTGCTTAGATGAGATGCATAAATAGAAATTTTAACCGATGATGGATAAAAATTATTTTCTGAACATTTATTTATTTTATATTATATTTAAAAAAAACAACACCTGAAGAAACAAATGTTGTCCGTTGTTTATACATAACTAAATAGATTGTTTTTAAATAGGAAATTATTGATTTAAGAATCATCGTAATATTTTCAAAAATATTAGTTAGCTTAGTGGGTCAGTTGGATAAAGCTTGACAAGCTATATGTTGGAGACCCCCTGATATAAAGTATTATTATCATTATTGTCGGGATGGGCTGCGCGTGTCGGTAGAAGACATAAGCGCCAAAATCCTAGGTACCTGTGCATGTGTGTGTTTGTAAAACTCCAAACGTTTAGTCGACAAATTTATTATCTAAAATCTATATAGATAGATTGTCAGATAATATAATGTACTGTGTGAGCAGTTTTGTGTTTGTGTTAACATACTGTTAGTACTTATTTTGTAAGCATATATAGAGTGTATAAAAATATAGATTTTTGTGAGAAATAGCCAATGGTAATGTGTCATTGAGTTGTAAAAAAATAAAAATAAATATGTACTACTGGAATAGAGAGAGATGGATTAAAGATCGTAAAAATCAATAAATTGATTAAAACTATATTAATTTACAGTAACTATGTATCTTTTATTTTTATGCATATTATATTGTATAACAATTAACATGGATTATTGACAATTATAAATATTTTTAAACGCCTACTTGTGTATCAAATGTGTTTAATATTGGATTGGCGCTTATATCTTACAAGTTTTGACACAAACGATGTGTAAGTTTTGCGCACTTTTGGGCGCTTTTGTCATACAGCCGCGCGTGCGTTATTATTACCGCACTATAGTAGCCGGTACCTATATCGTTATATTTGTTAACTTTGAACGAGTCTCTCCTTTGCACTGGCATCATGGCACGAAACTGCACATACGAGTATCGCATCGGTACAATAATATCATTGTTCGTGAAACTCAAGCTCGGTGATCGAATATACAATCACATGCCGATAATGATATTGTACAACACTGCTGTGCCCCGTCCGAAACGGTTATAATATGTACACAGTTTGTGAGGGGAAAAAATGAATACGCCGTACGACAGAGTCCCTCTGAAACGCAATACTTTTAAAACAATAATAATATATAATACGATTTAACCGGGCACACACAATTTCATATAATACCGTTCAACCGCAGATTTATAATAATATGCCGGTAGAACATACTATACAGTATACAACACATTAAAATATTATATATACATCTTTCTATGTCCCTAGGACCGATAGGCCGACACAAAGACCCCTATGTGATGGCTATGTGTAAGAAATATTATTCCACTGGTAGCTCTCTGACGAATTATAATATAATATTTTGTTGTTACGGGCGCAAGAACTTTTCCACCACGTCCTCGCGAGTGCTTATTTATACTACAGCCGTTTCGGGAAGAAAACGATATTATACACTCCGAACAATACGTAGTATACGGTTTTTAAACTTTTGAAAGTTTTTAAATAATTGTCAATTGACTGTCCTACTCGTGAAAATTGAACTAGATATTGTACGCGCACTCCGAACGCGTTACCGTTTCGCTCCTCATGACATTGAGCGCTCATATTACGCTTATATTATAACTACTGTAGTTACGGGTTGTATATTTTTCAAATGAATGTTGAAAATAATAATATAATATTACGCATGCGCCCTGTATTTTAGGTATATTTGATATTGTGTTATTATATTGTATGCGAATAAGTATCGCATATTGTTCCTCGTGTATACATTATACCGTGTTAACTGTTAAAACGCTTGTGCGACGACTTTATATTAACCGACATTCTTTACTATCAGTCATATTATTATAACGTGAATCGCACGCGGCCTTTTACAACACAGGTTGATTTGATATTGCTATATATTATATATACTTATATGCATATGCGTATTTAATATTTTTCGTTTTCCTATTTCTCGTATACGGTGGCGCTCAAAAAGGGGTTATGATGGTTCAATCGTACCAAGTAAATTTAGGGGAGGAAGGGGGTGCCCTCTTAGTATTTTGTGTGTCCTAAATTATGATCTTAATTTTTTTTTGGGGGGGTTTGTTGCGGGTGAAGGCTTATTTTCTAGATGTATTACAGTAAAACACATTTTAATATTATCATTATGAGAAAATCTAATACACATTTTATGAAGCTATTTCAATTTTTTGGAGACTAAAGTTTAAATCTATACCAATTTTGTTTTTAAGCGGGTCGTGGTTCGTGGTTAGGTGGTATTTTTAAATTATTTGAACCGCATATTTTAGAAGAGATGGACGTCACTGCTTGTACGTAGGTAGAAAAGAGAAAATAACGTCGTAATTGCATTTTTTTAATTTTTTTTTTTATAATTAAAATAAAAACTAAATGTAATATATAACAGAACAAAAATATTTAGTTTCAAGATTGATTAACCAACCTCCTGTTAGCTTATGCCAGTTTATGATAGGGGATAGGGAAGTCTATGATTACTATTAAATATGATAACTTATCATATTTAATAGTGATCATTTATCATTGATAAACAAAAACATGATATAATTAATATAGATGGATGTTAAGATTCAATACTACACAAATCGTACGAATCTAAAACTTAAATTCAAGATTACAAAAAATATTCTTGAAAGAAAAAAGTATTTGTATTTTTTTTATAGCAATGTTTATGGTGAATAAATTAAAAATATTATGTGAAAAGAATTATGTGCTATACAGGTATACACAAAAATTAATAATACAATATAGAAACAAACTACTGCATGGAACTGAAACATTATTGTGTTTATAGGTTAGCGGAGACGCGTCACGTCATGAGAAATATAACACGATCTCGCTTTCGGCTGAAGGTAAAAAAAACAATAATCGTTATAATATTGCTTATTGTGTACAAGTTTACAATCGTTGAACAAAATGATCCAAGGATACACACTGAACTTTTGAGATATCTATTATATACCACTGCAGTTTTTGAAACAATATATACATTATATTGAAAGAAACCCACCCTCCTGCAGCTAGGTTAGGCACAAGTAATTGAAAAAACCATCGTAATATCCAACATGATCCTACCGGATGATTTTACTTATAGTATCCGATCGCATTATTTTGTCGAGTAAAGTGGCGCGGGGGCACATTGGTTACGAAAAAAAAAAAACAAATAATAAAAAAATACAAATTACATCTTGATTCGAATTGTTTACATACAAGATGCGAATATTATAGTATGTTATTATTCTATATAACCCTTTTAGTGGAAATTGTTTTCGTGAAACTTATACGCCATCCGCCGCCTGTCGTCATCGAAAAGATAACCCCCGACACGTCCCCCTCACCACTTCAACGTAATAAGGTACGTATACGGTGTTCGAGTACGACTCTACGGTGCGGAGTATATACGTTTGTATAGCTACTACGAGTATGTATAAGAGAGCTGCACGAAATAGCTACAAAAAACATATAAACATGATCAACTGTTGTACGCCAGAATTGCAGCCAATACCTGACCACAACTGACCACTTCGATTCATTTTATTATTAAATTCCTGGACAATCTCAAATTATTAATTATAATATTAAATATTTTTACACTCGCTCTATATCATCATCTCTAATATTAATACATTTTCACTTTCTGCCATTCCTACACCATAACAACCACTCCGACCACTGTCCGAAATAACTGAACCGTCAAAAATATTTTGCTAGTTTTCCGCACGATATAAAAATATGAAATATGGATAGAATTTGTATAATGTAGGTATTTGGAAATTACGATAACGTTCATCATTTATAATTTGTCTTAAAATGTGTTTTTAATACAAAAATAAGTACTTACATTAATGATAAAATAATGTTTAAACTTTTTCTGGGCCTCGAAATTTTTTTTTTTTAGATTATCTAGACCGTCGTAGAAATTAACTGTTCCGATCGTATATGGCAAAGAAGGTGAGTGGTATATATAGTCCAAATCAGTTGATTGATATTTACGGAGACGTTACGTTGTACATATATAAAATATACGCATTGTTCACATAGTAGGTGACCGAGAGTGAACGGCCGGTTTCGCTCCAACTATCGATTGTTGTAGGGACGTCTGGTGACACAAACGACGACCGGTTCCTCCGATTGTTCAGTGTACGGTGTAATGTGTAGGTAATATTATAATTAGGAACGGAATTCAAATGCTCTAAAAAATGAAAATAACATCTTAAAAAATATGATTTGATGCACTCATACACAGAATTTTTTTTTAAAAAATGCTCATAAAACTATTCCTAACATTAAAAAAATTTGTTTTTATCACTCAAATTCTTATTTTGTGTAATACGAAATTATGATTTAGATAAATAGCTCATGTTTATCCAGTTGCTTGTATGTAAATGTTGTATGTATATACTTAAGTGGCTATCATTGCTGGAGTCACATATATTATCTAATCGGTAAAAACATGATAAATAATATATACTATCGTATACCGCTATTTCTAGGGTAATACTCTACAGTCTACAAAGCAAATATATAAACGAATCGCATAGAATAAAATATTATTACAATATTATAAAAACAAATAAAAAATCAACATAAGATTAGTGGATCCATTGGGTCGCAGTACACACATGTAACTCGACCCAAGACACTAACCGCACTCCCCTGATCGCGACGTTGGCCGTCTTATATAAATTTATAAAATGTTTCCTCAGCTCATTTGCTTCATTGGCTATTATTTCATATTTTTAATAATAAAACATTTTCAATGCTGGCATATAAGACAGACGACAATACATATATAGAAGTACCCACAAAAAGGCAAAATGAATAATATTTAATTTTATTCATTTAAAATGAATTTAAACCAAATTCTCATCAAATTTTATCGATTCTTATATTAAAACAACTTAAAACATAAAAATGCACTAAAAAGTGTCAAAAGTTGCTCTGAAAAGTAAAAAAGCTCTAAGAAGACAATATTATATTGTCGTGGTATAATGTTTTATTAATAAAAGCGCTATAAAAAAAAGACAATATCAAAGTAAATTTTTTTTTAATTCCTTGGCGTATGAAATGAACTTTGTGCTCGGAAAGATATGTTTTTGGACATTCAAAAAAAAAAAAAAAATCCTATTTGCATTAAAACCCGTAATGAGGCTGCGAGGTGATGGATAATCTGTCGTCGCACGGCCATCGTATTATACAGTGGTGTAGTCTTGGCGCGGTCGTGACGCAATCGTCGATGACTGCATTTATCGTGCTTTAGTGTGTGTGTGTGTGTGTGTGTGTGTGTGTGTGTGTGTGTGCACAAGTTTGTAAGTTTGCGTGCGTGCTTGTGCGCGTGTGTGAGAGAGACCGCGAGAGAAAGGCGAAGACGATTTATCAGCGGGCCCGTGGGCGGAAGATGTGTGTCGCGCGCGCATTATAATATTGTACGGTATAATATAGTGTATAGGTATTACGTTTGCGTACATATTTTGTACATAATAATATATACGCGTGTGTGTCGTCGACGTGCCGTACACTACCCGTACGTGTATATACTTGCGCAACGCGGTCACGCTCGCGTCCGTCTGTCGTGGCCGATTTGCATTGAATGAGCGCGCTAAAATCACCCGACCCTTCAGCAGCACTCGTAACGTAGTATGGTCCGTGGATGCACCTTGTCGTGCGATCGTACTTCAAACAACAACAACAACAACAACAACAACAACGATATAATAAAAATAATAACAACAACAACAATAATATGAATATGAATATGAATATGATCGTAGGTGCACTCTTATTCCTATAACCACTATAATGCACTGTTCCCGCACGGCTGTACGTCCGCCCACACGCGTACACCGTCCGCCGTCAGTCTACGGACAAAAAGACGCACACACAGAGGTAGAAAGAGCAGAAAGAGAGATTCTTTTTCTCTTTTTCTATTCACTTGTCCATCCACACCTCCCCTCCCCACATCTGCAACGAACACAGTGATTGAAGGCGATGATCCGGCGTGAGGCACCGGCAAGCGAAATCGTTCATGATGATGAAACGATAGCTCCCGAAAACTTGCTGCAAGGGAAATAAAAAACCCTAGTCACTATATACAACCATAGGCAATTGGAAGTTTTTCAAAGTCGGCTTTTGGGAGCCAAATTTTTCATTTCTATGTCAGCGCTAAAATCGCTTCAAAACTTTTGTAACGAACCACACCAGCACAACAAACATTAGCCTTTGTAGTTCGCGAGGGGATTGGAGTTTCTATGAAAACGAAATCATCGATTTGGAATCGAGTAAACCTGTTTCGAAACTGTCCGGAAAAAAAATGAATAAAACGTCTTTAAAACACGTGTAAGCACGATGCGTTGCTGAGATATTAGGGAACGTTGTACATGTTCGGTGAGAGGTACCGCAATGTATCATATTAATATTTGTCGTCGAATCGTGTGAGTTTAATTAAACGCGAAAATAATTCGACTCGCATTATGGTATAGTTGCCTAATACGTAATCGCGGGCAGAAAATGGTTTTTGGACTGTGGCGACATTTTCTTTGTCGTCGGGAGAGAGCGAGAAGAGAAGAATAGGTTAAACTATAGTACATTCGTCCATCCTAATCCGATGTTCATCTGCTACGTCCAACATGGCTGCAGCAGAGATCCGAGGTCGAAATCGTAATAATAAAACAAATATACGATACCATACGAATACGAGTATACCGTGGTGCGAACGAAACATTCCCGCATGGACTTCCGTGGAACATTGAATGTGTGTAGTGTGTATAAAATATAATTCGCTCACTCTTGTCAACAACATCATATCTTAAAAAGTTCGATTTTTAAGGAGAGCAATTTTAAACTTAGAAAGTAAAATAAAATCGCCTGAAATAAATGCCAATGAAATTTTAAATATGTGAGACATACTTTAAAGATAATAAAGAAATTAAGAACGGCTTTTTTTCTCAATTTAAAAATCTAAATATGGGCATAACTTAAAACAGGCCGATTGTTGAGATATTACGTTGTTAAAAGCAGTGAGCGAATTGTGCAGTAAAGGCATCGTTCGTCGTCATCGTTTGACCTACTACGGTATGTACATTGTAATATTACCTCGGGGTGCAACTATTGTATTTATATTTTACAATACCGCAACGACCGACCGTCGATGAGGTGGGAATCATTGGGTCCATTCGATTTCAAACCGGCTAAAACTTTATTACGCACACACGCGCACTCGCACGGATAAAGGATAAACATCGTTTATCATTATTATTCTATATATGTATTATTTTTTTTTTTTTGATTTTTTTTCGTTTGGGGTGCCGCACGCCCAATAACCCTTCGTCGTCCGTGGCGTTATTGTGTTCCGTTTGTCTGTGTGGGCACACACACTCACACGCACGCATTAACCAAAAATATATATACCTGCCAACGACATCCGAATGGTCTGCCTCCCCCGCACACCATCGCGGTCTGAAGATCGTATCGGTGCTTTTTGTTGACCAGATGCTCTCGTTTATTTTGTTGTTGTTGTAGTTGTTGTAGGTTATTTTTTTTTTCTCCCGCGTACCCGGGATAGGGTCAATCGGTCGACTGAGCGTGCAGCGTGTGTGTGTGCGTGTGTGTGTGTGTGTGTGTGCGTGCGTGTATGTGAATGCGTGTTTACGCATTACGACTGAACATGAGCATAGAGACCATTTGATGATGTTTGTTCGACCGGAAAATTGATAATAATGTATACAAAACGTCTGTCGGCCGTCGTCGCCGCTGCGCCGGTTCATAATGCTAGCGATACATTATTATAGGGGTACGCGAGTCCACCGTCCCCGAGCACGTACAATCGCTGTGCGTATTGATATCGGAACGGGTTAATTTTTCCGACCACTTACACTCCCGATAGCGCACATCGCCGTATTATAAGGTATACTGGTATAATATTATTAATCGTACGAACGACGATGGTTTCGCTCTGCAGTGCACGCGGCGGTTCAGTCGGAATCGTCTCGTATAGAACGAAAACGTGCGCGGCTGCCCGGAAAAACAATATTACAACAACAACAATAATAATAATAATATGTCGATCGATCACCGCGCTGAAGAGAATACGTATACAGGTAACGTACGAGACATACAGTATTCCGTTTTACACGAATAAATCCTGCGCGCGATATGATGCTCGCACGATACCTGTTTGCAAAACGATAAGTACCTACGTGCGTATTGTTATATATTATATAGCCGTGTGACATTATATATAGCAGTGGTTCCCAACCTTTTTAGTTGTGCGGACCACCAATTTTGTAAAAAAAAATCTTTGAGGCCCACTAATAGTCAATAGCGTAGCTACACACGTATATATACGTATATATTTACATATAGTCACGTCAGTTATTAGAAGTAAAAGAATTTAAAACCAATTGTTTATAAATTACTTTATTCAATAATTTAATGTGATTTATGTCATCATCGCTTGTCGTCCCCTATGAGAATAAATATCTGAGTCAAACCTAGATAGGTTTAGCCTTAAATTATTCTCAACATTCATTTTTTTCCTACCTGTATTAGTTCAAAATAATTAAAATAGAAAAAGCTCGTTCGCACGGATAGAATGCCGAAAATTCCATCAACACGGCCCAGTTTCATGTTGCCCTCGGCCCATGGGTCAGAGACTGATGCTATACCATATACTATACACATACTTAGGTAAGTACGCGTCTTTTTGTTCGGTATAATATATATTATTACTGTTATAATGTTTTTATGAATGCGCGCATAATATTATACGTTATAAAATATTATATCCTTTCACCTTTGTCAATCGCTTCAGCTTGGTCGATAAACTTCAACAGTTACTGCAGTACAGGTACCTACATACAAAGGACCTTGATATTGTTACGTAAAAAAACTTCAAATGTATGCTTTTAAGTGGACCGATAGAGCGGTGTACTTGCTCGCGTATTATCTTTCATTTACCTTTCTAAAAGGTGTATATTCATTATATACACCGTTCGATTTTATTAGATACACCACGCAGTGTTACGATTTCGAGTGTGCAGGTGTACTTTCCTCCACTACAATTTACAAATTCGGCCTTTGGTGGTTTTATTGTACTCAGTTATCAATCAAGGTATCGCCTGGTCATCAGATGATACGGCTACTACTGTGGATGAAGTCTAGTCACGCATACGTGAGTCAAGTTGTGACTGGATCCAATGACATTTTATTTCAGCTGCTTCCGTACACGAAACAAGTCTTATGTATTTAGCTTTAAACGAGAACATTTTTAACAAAAACGCCAACAGCCTCCGATATATTTATAAATACAACATAATTTATTAATACAACGTATAACATAATATGACGAAATCATTTGTGGACGACGTATGTTTATGCACGTGTATGCAAGTGTGTGTGTGTGTGTGTGTGAGAGAGAGAGAGAGAGGGAGAAGGAACACTGCCCACTCGTAGCAGTTTGAGATTGTTTTCGTCCTGGAAAAAAAGCAGATAGGACTAGGAGATTAACGCATTGTTTAGCACACAAATCATTTTCAATGAAACACGGACGAAAACAAAATTATAATGATATAATGATATCTGTATAAGTTCATCGATCGACCTCGCACGAAATAACTTGTCGCGTTTAAGAACCGCAGCTTTTCTCTCTCTCTCTCTTTCTCTCTCTCCCTTGTAATCTGTAATTTGTTTAGACGTGCCGCGTGGCAGTTTTCTATCCACTAGACTTCCGGGCCCGCGCGTCCTTAACCGCATTTACTATCTACCACTATCATACTTTATCACGCTGTAGAAAATCCCCATAATAGGATTACAATAATATTATAATATTATTGTTATGCTGAACGCTGCATACACACGGTTCTCACTCTGTTTTATTTTTATTTTACGTGAATAGGTTTCGCTGTAACAATACTCGCATATCGGAACCCAAAAAAAAAAAAAAAAAATATTAACATAACGTGTCAATACAAATAATCCACGTACGCGTGCATTGTCTCGTCCCGGTGAAAATACTACACGGAAACCACTTCCGGTTTGAGTTTTCGAACGCCCGTCGCGTCGTGCGCACCCGTTTCTTCGATCCCGATGCGCACAATTATACAATAATACGAGTACGTCGCGGTTCTCCTGAAACACTTATTAGTTATTACCACGTAAATGTGTTTGTATTACATATACCACGAGGGGTCATATTTATGCAAGGAAAAATGGAACATTTCTCAAATGGCCCACCAGCAACAGTCGAACAAAATTAGTTTTATATCTTTTTTATCATTATTGTTTTTCTCATCAAAATGATGGCTGATTAATAGAGGTGGAATAAAAAGTTATAGTTAACGCATAACGTTTATATTTTAGATTGTTTTAACGTTACAATACCATCATGATTCAACAACAAATAAGCCACAAATAACATACACGATACACGATTATTTAAAAAAATAAATGCTTGTATTTTATTTCGGCGCTGAAAGAAATATCGATTTCGGACCCAAAATTGTGAATTGTACTGCGCATTTAAAACATTATCTTGAAATCGTTTCGGTGTATCCTCCAAGGCATTAAAAGAGAACAGTTGATACTCAAAATTACAAACCGAGAGGATTTAGGAAAATAATCAAACATTTCAGTATTGGATGCAATTTTAATGCTCTCAGATGCACATGCAATAACGTTTCTACCACTTCAGAAAATAACTGCTTCTGTAATGCTGGGTTCTCAGCTGCAATAAACAATGAAACAGAAACGATAATTAACGAAACAGAGTGCTTCCCTAAAAAAAAAAGAAAACTTATATTTCATCGAAGCTGACGGTGCTATGGACTAATGAAGAACCGAACCAAGAAGAAATTGTCGATTCTATTTTTAATGCAAGTGAAGATGGAATATAAAATGATGATGAGACGGAAGAAATTGCATATAAGGCACCGTCTATTTCGGAAATGTATTTTTTAATTAATCAAGTACATACTTACTATTGTTTTGTTCAACAGCGATATAATTACGCCAGAAATATCTATGATATTAAAAAATATTGATAGTTGTGCTAAAAAATCGTATTATTCCAGTTATATACAAAATACTATAACTGAATTTTTTTTTATTAATATTACATACGATGCAGCATGTATTTATTTAATAAATCGTTTTCATTTTTTATTTTATTTTTTGTACTCTAGATATAACGAAGTATGGATATTATAACGATCTGATTTTTTAGGTCCCTTGAATATTGTTATACGCGGATTTTACTATACATATCTACTACCATCGACCAAAATCGTAGTAACGATAAGCACGCGTGAAGATCGCTTCGAGTGCGCGCAACATAGCTGCAGCAACAATAACGCGTATGGACTTTGTACAGTTTGAACCGCGGTGGCGATGAACTTTGAAAGTAAGAGCGTATGCAAACGTCGATGATGGGATAATTATACGTTTGCAGTGCACGTGCGTGTGTGGGCTCGTATAAGTATTATTCATAATCAGCGGATCGGATATGGCCACGCCGAGATAATTCCTGAACGATTAACAACATGTAGGAATTATAATAATGATAATAATAACAACATTGCGTTCGATTATGATTATTATTTATTATTATAAACATTGTTTTAAGCACGCGATGGCGGTGAAATTTCGAGCGAGAAAAAATAAAACCACGTCATCGGTTGGAGCGGTCGATAAATTTATATAATTAATAAGTTTATTTGTTTTCAAGCCGTATTACTCGTATATTATATAATGTAATGTTTATGTACATAAATGTATGAATAAATAAATAAATACTAGTATTTATAATCAATGGTACAACTATTATACGCGTCTTGTTCACTCTGCTATAATATTGCTCTGCAACTGCGAACCGAACTGTACATTATACCTAAGTATAATTATACCTTCAACAGTTCGACATGATAACGTTTTGATTCGAACGATTTCCTAACCCCAAAAACAGATAATGCCGTCGCCGTTCATGTATAAACATGTTTTCAAATCACATTTTGATTGATTTTCAACATCAAACGTCGTGTCTGCGCACTGATTCGTTTCAAACACGACTATATTATTACGTATCAAACTTGGTTGTAAACTGAAAATGTACGAGTAATTGTCTAAATAAGCCAGACTACATACAAATATATAATTAACATTACAAACGTAATTTATTCACGAAGACGCCCGTGTCCCGGTGTGTGTGTGTGTGTGTGAATATTTAATATATTTATGTATGTATACATATTTAAGTATCCTCTATAGTGCATTATATCGTTTTGGTCTGAGATCTCCGAAGGACAGACATTCCGTAGTTTTCATATTGGAAATTAAACTGTATAATTTTATTAGGGACCGGATTTATATGCAAATGTATATAAATTTATTGAAATAAGCTTTTTGAAATCTGATGAGAATCATCCCCGATTTAGATCATTCTTATTAAAATAATACTAATTGTATTTTCTATGATTAATGCACATTTGTAGTTTATAGTGCATATTATTATTTGTTAATATATTTGTTTTTCGTCGTATTTTCACGATAACAGCCACATATCAATAAAATTACGGTTGTAGTCATTTTTGTCAAATATAAGATTACAGTATTACACACACATAATGCAACATGTATATTATATATTAGTACGATCAAAATTAAAAACGTAAAAACCACATTAAAAAAATCAAAAAACGAAATGGGTGATATTGTCAATGCCAAACTGTAAGTACTCAAAAAAAACCTTGGGTATAAAATAATGAAGACAATTTCCAAGATTTTGGAAGAAGAAATAATCGTCAACAATGAATTACCTGAAGATTTGAATGCAAGCGATAATGCAAGTATGAAGTTCACTCCTAAAAATACTGCTGACATCGAGCAAAGTTTTTCAAAGTATAAAATATATGTAAGTACTTAATGTTAGGTAATCGGATGAATTTAACTTTGAACACATCAAGCAATTTTTGATCACCCAGTGCAACAACGTAAAATATTAATTCAATTTCGTTTTTGCTTTTTATTAATGTGTTGTATTAATAATTATTGCTCGTATAAGTAAGTTCTTACGATTACAATGCTGTATATAGTTATCGAAAATAATAAACTACACGATTGCATGCGGTAATAATTATCAACGAAAAGATTATAGGAAATGTATCTGGTGAATAAACTTCGAGTATTAACGAGCGTTGAACAGATGAAACATTGAATTGTTTCGCGTTAGTGGCTAGTTTTCCTGAAAATTTAATTTCCACCGAGTGACATGTGCACAGTTAAACGGATGCGGTTTTTGTTCGTAATACCGCAGGATTTTCCAGAGAACGAGCATTTACTTATTGAAATGCCGAAAGTTTCGAATGGTTTGTATATTATTATAGAGAATCGACCGTACGTATTATATTATCGACGAAAAACTCGCAGACAAGTAGAATATACCCATATATAATAGAGTAGGTTATCGCCATATGCGAACAAATAAATGATTATTGAAATATACGGCACGATATTGATTATATACGATGAGATCGGTCGGATACCCAGGGGTGGCTCCTGCAGAAACTCAGTCGGCTGGGGCCTAAGTCTTGATTTTCGAAAAACTTTAAAACGAAAAAAATAAAACAATACAAATCCAAGCAGTATATTTTTAGTTTTTACAAACACAACAATTATATAAAACGCTATTAACCTATCTTCCTATATTCTCGTTCAACGCCAAGTTTGATTGTATTTTGTTTTTAACAACAATTATTTTTAGAAAAATACCTAGACAAATACCGTCTAGGGTCCTTCTCCTGTTGGAGCCACCCATGCACGTACCTATACGACAATATAATCTCACGTAGTATAATATGGTCGTCCGGCGAATGGATTTGACGACTTTTGACGTTATAATATTATGCGTAGGTACGTTGACAGCGGCGAAGAGGCTGTGCTATAAAATTGGCGATTTTCGCGGTGCACGGGGTTTTATTGTGATTTCCGAAGAAACGTGTAACCGGTAGCGGCACGGTAATAATACCCGCAGCACGATGTATACATAACATAATAATGTACGACGACGTCTGGTCGGTTGATATAAATATATATATATATATATATATATATATATATATATATAGTGGTTTTGGATTAATCACGGTCACACGCGGGGTTCGCGGTTAACGCGATGGTCATCAATCTCTCCGATGATGTATAATAATATTTTATATATGTACGCGACGTCATATTAATATAATACAACGTTTAATAATAATAATAATAATACGTGCGGTTTTGCGATATTATTTGTTACGACCATGACCGTTGGAATTTCTGCTGCGGTACACGCACGTATACGTATATATTATATACCGTTCGTTTGGGCGCGCGGATATGTGTGCACGCATGTGTGTGTTCGGGGCAAAGGATTTCCTCCCACGTAATAATGTACAGACATGTATATTATTATGATATATGCATACTATACGCACGCGGGAGAAAAGAAATTACTTATAAAGACGTGAAATCACGGATGTGGATACGGTCCGCGTACATTACACGAGCCCCTGGGGAAAAAATGGTTTCCTTCATTATTACACATCGCGGCGCGTACTGCACACACACGCACACACGCACACGCACACACACGTGCGTTTAAACTGAAACCACATGTCAATAAGCGCCTTGAGAGTATATCTTTGAAAAACTAAATATTGAAATGATTAGGTGCGACTCTCATCAGGGGTGTCCTTAAACAGTTTTCAAACGGAAGGGAAGCGTTGAAGCGAACTGCGATAATTAATAATTATTCAATACAAATAATGAACAATTATTAAGTTACAGTTATTATAAAATCGGTTTTTCGTTTATTTTTTGCAAATCTATCAGTTACATATTATTATTAATTTATACACGGTAATCTGAATGTTTCTGTGCAACTGCAACGATGACAGCCCTGTTAATCTACTTTTGGCTCCATTTGGCTTCTCAACCAAGTTTTTAATCCAAAAAGCAGAAGTAAAAAGTAAGCAATCAGGTGAAAATCCATCATAATTTAAGTCTGCAAGTACTTCTTGTAGGCAATATGCCTATTTCTAAAAACTTGAATAATCGTGTATGGTAAAAAATTTTCTATTTATAGATTTATGTTAATACGGCAAAGGTTTATAAAAGGTCCTTATATTTATAAGAAAAACACGGTCTTACTATAGTTATATATTATAAATTTAAAAGAATAATAACGTTTTATACATTTTTAATAGTAGATCAGAAAACAATAGAACAATGATATTGCTACGAAGTAAAATGCTAAAAAATTAGCATTTGCATACTAATTTATAAACAACTTGCGAAGTGTTGAAAAGTTTCTTTTTGCTGAAACGACGCTTACAGGAAGTGTTCCTAATATTAATAAAAGCTCGCTTTTTTATCATTGATCGTAATTATTTTGTTAACAAATTTTTTGAAAACAGCTATTGGTGGAAGCAACTGAACTTGCCTCTTTCCCCTCCCGCCTTGAGGACACACCTAATTTTAATAATATTTACACATTACCACGTCACAATATTACAATGTACATATCGCACGCGGAGATAAATGTCGCGTTTAGTCACGTAATCAATTTTAAAAAATACTGACAAGATATAGTATAACTACCCTTACAAATCTGTTTGATTGATTTAGTGTAGATATTATTATTTTAGTTACAATTTTCGACATACATAATATTATAACGTATTATTATTATCAGCCCGAAAATTGAGTACATGAAAAAATTATCGTGGTAATATTTATTCGGCCTAGTATAATATTAGTATAATGAGTTCAGTTAACCTTTTTATACTCACATACATTGTCCTATACAATAAATTGTAATAATATGAATGCGCTACTGTATATAGAACATGATTTATTGGACGTGTGTGGTTATTATATCATAATATCATATTATGATGATGAAATTTTGATCTACACCAGTGGTTCTCAAACTTTTTTCTTTAACACCCACTTAAAAAAAAATCTGACAAATGCCTCTCCCTCCCCCCTCAGACCTGTAGACAAATCATTTCTTTAGGTGAGGCAAATCGAGTTGTAATGGATTAAATATCTTTCAATATATCAATCAATTCGAAAATCACCGTATTTTAATAAAAATACTAGGGGGGGGGGGCAACGAACAGATCTAGTGAAAGGCAATGTTCCCTTTTTCTCCCCCTCCTCCTGTAGCTACACCTACGGTGCTACGGACCTGACCCCTCTCGTTGAAGAAAAAAGTATATAATATACAAAAGTATATACAATAAAAAATTAAAATATTAACTATGTATTATATGTTTTATTATTATATTATAATGTAATTCAATGCCTTCCTCCCAATTGAGCTCGTAACCTCCATCGCCTCCCTAGTCAGCTTTAGCATCCCCAAGGTGGTAATATCGCCCATTTTGGGAAACATTGATCTATACTAATATACTATATATATACTTCGTAAAATGATTATACTTAAACACACGTTTACTTCTGGTCCCTTATTTTATCAACCTCATCTATAGTTCATTATTATTATTATCATGCATATTTATATATATATATATATATATATATATATATATATATATATCATTATATTTTATCATTATTATTATTATATAGTATATAATTTATAAATAAAAGATGACGTACACTACCACCACGCGTTTTACCGTAAGAATTTATTCCGCAGCGGAGGACGTCAAAAATTATGATCCTTGCAGTACTATCGCAGACTCTCGCGTGCATAATATACTATAGAACCACGACACAATGCGCGTATTATTATTATTATTATTATTATTATTATTATTATATATACCTGTTTGACCGACTCCCACGCCATCGACATAGTCACCTGCAGATCGTTATATGAATTATTCGAGATTCGTATTCCGACGCTGACCGTCATCGCACAATGTGTGCGAATATACGATAGAATTATTACAATAATATTACAATATTATATTCCCGTACGCGCTATTATGATAATATTGTTAAAAAATAAATAAAATACTATGTAGTATATACGTACGTATAATATTATATAATTATGTATTTATATATTTATGGTATATTATAGTGTTCGGAGTCAATTTTTCAATATCAACCAAATGTTTACTTTTTTGTTAAAAAATAATTAACTGTCGTAGAGAATAATATGGATTTCATAGGTACCTAAGTACGATAGTTTTAAATTCGTGATATCAATAGTTAAATTATTAACACTGATTCGTCAAATCAATGGTTATATTTTATTTCTGTATATAAAAAAAAAAATGCATTTGATAATCAAAAGTTGCGCACTAAAATTAATGCTGTAAAATTTTAAGTTCCAATACTGTCTACACATAATAAATTATATTATTAATTATGTACGTTCCCTGCCCTATATAAGATAAGACACGTTACAATTAGGCACCTTATCAGTGATCAGATAACGAAACAAAAATTAAAACACTTTGCCTCCCCCCTTGCTGGTGGCGGCGGCGGCGGCAACGTATCTATAAGTACACACTGAATATATTATAATCTCGCGCACATAATATTTTACATTACGACGAAAAATGTATACAGGCATGTACACGTGTAACGACGTATAAAAAATATACCTGTGTGTATTGTAATATAGCCACCGCGCGTGTTTAATAAGGCGTTATTTTATTCCAGTCTGTTGGTGGCCTTTTTTCCTCTCTCTCTCTCTCTCTCTCTCTCTCTTTCGTCTCTTTTCGTATGTTATTATTATTATTATTATTATTATTATTATTATTATTATTATTATTGTGATTTTGTATTATTCGCTCGATTAGTTTTATTGGATTTACCACCGCGTGACCCATCGCCCGCGTGCACGGAGAAGAATATTTCACAAAAGAAACGCGCAAATAGCTAGCGACCACGCAATGCTGTATTATTGTTTGTACAGTTGCCGTGCGATGCCGCAAATAGCCGTCGGCCACTGCTAGGCTATAAGTAAGTTAACCGTGCAAAGCTTTCGCGGAGAAAAAAACACGTACGGGTCAATTGCGGGCGGGCGCACACAGCTGTCGCTAAATACATACATACACGTCTTGCCATTATATTTATACACGTGTGTATGTATGTATGTGCGTGCGATTGTTCGGTCGACAACTGATCGGATGTATACAAGGTGGAGGCAGCGCATGGTTCAACCGTTGATAATTGGATAACCATATCGCAGTCGTGTATATATAGGTATATTATGTTTTCGTTTTGCCTCCGGTGTTAGCCTTTTTTTCTTTTTTCTTCTCTCGTTCTTTTCGACGAAACCTCGTTCGCGAAAAAAAAAATAATAAAATAAATAAACGTCTACCGTTATACGTTCTCGGTATATTATGCCTACGCATTTACTAGGTATATTGTGTGTATAATATAATATATTATTATCATCGTATTACGATGTCGTGCCGTCTGAGTGAACAATATTGTTGTTGTCATTATAATAATTATTTTACATAAACTCTCACATAAGAGTCGCAAATTATTTTTTCACACTCAATTTTACGTTTTCCGTATTGGTTCGCCAGAAAAAAAAGTCAGGAAGAATTTACTAATTATAATAATTAGTAGGGGGGACATGAAGACATTTGTCAAGAGTTTTGTGATAATTCATTGAACGGCGTTCATACCATTACGTTTTGACGTTCAGGCACCAACCCTTTGGCATCAAGTCACTCCAATACACGTGAGTACTTGACGAATATTTAAATAAATCAAATGTGTATGATTATGACATGATATAAGTTGATTTGATCGCAGTGGTGGTTCCGACGTACGGGCAGGATGGGCAGCTGCCCACATCAAAATGCTTGCCATCTATTTGTTAATGTACATCCTCCCTGTATCCTCGGCTGGTTATGAACGTAGTTTTTCTACTACGCGACGTATTACAACTTGCATGATAGCTACAATGCAAAGTACAAGATTAAGTAACCTCCTGTAATTATCTATATATAAACAGAACTCGGAAAAACTGATCCAGCTCCGGTTATAGAATTATTTGGATAAATGAAAATAAAAGACAGCAATTTCAAATGTAATACTAGTCCATATTTCTAAAGTATACATATATTTTTATTTTTGTAATAAATAATAAAAATATAGTTTATATTTAAATTACTTTTATTTATTTACATTATTTTTATTTATATTATTAAATATTTTATTTAAAGAATATATGGAAAATTAACCTATACATTTTTGAGTATACTTGGTTGTTTTTTGTGCATTACAATTGTTAAGGGAAACATTTGACGATTAATGATTAACATGAACTCAATAGCTTATTTATAAATCTGTTCATGCTCATATGAAATTTTAACCCTAGAACCGTCCTCTTTAATCGGTTATTAATAAATTATGTGTTAAAATAATTTTCCTTTTTTTAATAATATATTATACACATTGCATACTATTCCGAATCGAATCGTTTTAAGTAAATAGGTATACAATGATTAGTGTTCGTTTTACCCCAATTATCATTTTTCTCCGCTAAACCCATTCTTATACCATCTCGCGTACCCTGAAGGATGCGTACACCACGGACAGGAAAATTCTGCAAAGATCTTGAGAGCCTCATCCGTACAGCGTTTTATCGTAAACGTGGCACCGGCTCTCGGTAAATACGGGAAAACGTTAATAATTATTGTTTCCAAAACGAATAACTCTAAAAATCGTATGATATAATATTATTAATAATCGCGTGTAGTACTGCAACGATCGAATGTATCGCAGTCCTTAGAACATACACACACATAATATATATTGACTGTGCGTGAAGTAAATGCACACGTACGTTCATTGCGATTCTCTCAAAGTAATAAATATTTTCGGTACACACGTGTGAGGAGAAAGATGAGAAGTACCTACGCGTCAACAAAAATTATATATATGTTTACATATTGATTTATTTCGTCTGCTCGATTCCGTAGGAAAACAGCGTTGCATCGAAAAATCAAATCGACTAAACTACGTTGCGTAATCCAAGGTAAATATTAACGATATATTAATGTTTCACCCATCCCTCCATCCACAATACTCCCTCCCCACCCATTGGTTCCGCTAAACAACGTTCGGTTCGAAAACCGTTACAATAGTACGTATTATTTCGTTCGCGTCAGAATAAAAACATTTGATTGAAAACGTATTATTTACAGTATTTACACAATAATCGAGTAATAGTATTATAACATTGCATATTCCAGGCGGAACAACAATGCGAAATGTCCACAGTGCGTGTATCCGTACCGCACGGCCGTGATCATAACATATGCGTATAGGTGAAAATCGTCACGTTTGCGATCGCGTCTGATCATATTACGCAAAATGGAGATACTTAAAAAAAAGAAGTGAAATCATTTTTTAAATCCAAAATTATCAATATAAGAAAACAATTTAAAATATAATAACGTTTTATTACATCTATAGTCTAGATATATAAACATAATAAACAATCTTATTAATTACTAATCGATCGTGCAATTTGTGTTATATTATTGTGTACGCACTACGCAGTATTCACTTAAGCGTTTATCAGTATACGGTTAAGAAAAAATCTTAGGTGGAAAAATGAAGCTTGTACACTTTTGCGCGGGTGAAGCGAACTTTTTAAGATCTACTTTACGCCAGGACGAACAGGACGAAATGAAGGCACTGCACTTTTGCTCATTGAAAGCGAGTACATGGAAAATACAGCTTTCATTGAAATAGTGAAATCATTTGCGTCCTTGAAATCGAAATAGAAAAACTTTTTATAAAACTTTATTTTTTAAACAATTTACATCAAATATTGTTAAAAAATATTCATGTAAATCTAGATATTTTTTATTTGGCAAATCATAAGTTCAAAAATGTTTGTTCTTTTTGTATAATATTCTGTCAATTATGAAATAAATTTTATTCTGAACACTAAATGTTTCATGTCTATAAAATATATTTAATATATACAATTATTTGTATATTGTGTATTTTGCAGGCCTCCTACTGGAACCGTTTTTTTTCCGAATACATCGTAGAGGTGCCAAATCAACCTAAGCCTACTGGTAACTGCTTAATCAAGTCCTAGTTATTATGCGTTTGAACATTTTTTTATTTTTTCCGAAGTACAATACAATAATGCTCGCCTGGTATGCGAGTGCGCGTTGTGACGAATGCCGACCATAGAGCCAACGTGTACACGCGTATCCAAACGTGTGATGTGTAATCGAGCCGAAGAATACACTGTCGCAATCTGCGGACAATATCGTTTATAACACAAACGGCAAATCGATCACGAACCACGTAAACGACCACGATCTCCTTCGGCTCGAAAAATACCGGAATAAAATCTTATTAGCATAATGTCCTAGTGACTAAATAAGTTTGTTTCGCGTTGCCCTGGCAATTCAATCAAGTATTCCACACACGACTGCACTACCTTTTTGTAACATTGTCTGCGTATAGAACGCGTTGTTACCTATAACTAGTCGATAGAGCTGGACTCAAAATTCCAGTATCCAAATCACTCGAGTTTTCCGATTTCCTATCATTGATGTATCATGCCAACGGTTTTATCATTGGACACACGATAATAGGCAATACATTTAAAATCTGTTTGGTGTAATCCCTTCGCTGTTACAAACGATTCCCAGTGAATGTTTTTTTTTTTTTCAAGATACGGATGCTCCCGAAATGTTTTCCAATACTTCTGAGTTAATATCGCTGTTGCAATCCTTCTAGTGGTGGGCATATCCTGATGAAGGAATTTTCTTCATCACTGGAATCCGTACTCAACATGGTTATACCTTATACAACACACTTGTATGACATGTACATTATAGCTATAGTACAACCTAACCGACTTTTGTAACTATATAGTGCCTACACACCGAAACTACTTAATTAGACTACAACTACGACTAAATCATCATACTATATCATCATATACTCGTATATATACGCTCATTTCTTGATGAAAATTAGAGATTTTGGTCACTGATGAGTATAGTTTTGAATTGTAGAGCTACGTCTGTAATCAGTTTGTAATTTTATAATGATTTAAATAATTTAATTTAATTTAATTCCTTTTGTGCGCGGAAGACCTTAAACACACATGCTCAGTCGCCTATAATTGTCTATTCTCCTAGTATCTAGGCTAATACAGTTTTTTTCATAGTATCGTCGTGTGAGGAGGGCATAAGTCGGGAAGGGGGGTAAATAACTTCATTAACATCATCCCGACTCCGGTAAACACGTTAAAGTGCCGAAAAAACAAAATATGGCTTACGAAATTTCATTTACATACGTATAGAACATTAATTTAGATAATATCTCTAGTAAAAAAATAATTGCGTTTCTGCCGACCCCTTTGACGTGTCTTTTTAATAAAAACGGTGTCTGCGTATATGATAAGCGAAGGCGATGGAAAAAAATAAATACAAAATGCACATATTATTATTATTACCTGCAAAACGTTCGTCACGAACCGAAAACAATAAAGTGTTATGTGATAACGAATTGTATATTGCAGGTGCACAATTACCGCTGCCGGTCCTGCAGTACATAGTTGGCTTATAAACAATTATTATTATTGTTGTTGTCGTTGTCAGATATAATAAAATTATTTATTCCCTATAATAGCAGTAGAGACTCGAGTAGTCGTAGTATATTATAACAGTCTCTCGCACAATATAATAATAATAATAATAATAATAAATATATATTTTTAGATTTTTGTATATACCGATACATGATGATATAAAAATAGGTATATACGTATATATACGACCTATACGGCGCGTATCATCTCAATAGAGTAGTAATAATATTATATTATACGAGCGAGATGTTATTACGTTTCGTTATTATTTATTATTATTATTATTATTAGTGTGTTTTTTTTCTTTTCTATATAATCCTACACAATGATGAGAATCTCTATATATATAGGCGTTTTGTTGTAATACGTTTTTCCCCGCTCGTTCGGCCAGTGGACGTTCCCGCTGCGAGATGATAGTTGTTGTACGTATATCCCTAGCAATCAACTCTTCGGCGGCGAATAACACACATGAACACAATAATATACTATGCGATGTGTGTGTGTGTGTGTGTGTGTGTGTGTGTGTGTATGTGTGTGTGTGTGTGTGTGTGTGTGTATGTGTGTGTGTATAAAGAAAAAAAAAGAGAGGAAAAAATTATTTAGGGTGAGAGAAGTGATTAAACCGCTTCGTCGTCGTATACTAGTCGTCGTCGCCGTAGTCGCGTATATTGTATACTTACCTGAAATCGCAACCGTGGGACCCTCGAGTAAAACTGTTCTCCCGTTTCGTTTCGTCCTTTATTTTTTGTTTTTTTATATACATGTATATGCACAGACGGGATTTCTCGTTTTTTATGCGCACACGGTGTAATTTTAACCCCTCCTTCTTCCGCTTTTTATTTTTTTTTGGACCCCATCGGCACTAGAGAAACTATTTTTTTATCACATACACATAATATAATAATAATAGTAGTAAGAAGGTGCGCGCGAGGAGGTTTTTTTTTCTCGAGGGTGACCTCGAATTGCAAAAGGTTGACCCTGAGCGCGGTTCGTCTGCAACGGCGGCAGCAGCAAGCAGCATCGCATATTATATACACGTAGGCCCGTCGCGTTAGCCATCTGCGATGCACGACCGGCGCTCGAACAATGCGCTCACCGGTGTACCCCGAGGTGCCGTGTGGCGAAACTACCCCTTCGGATGATGATGAGAGCAGCAACGGCGAATAATAAGGGAAGAGAATAGAAGAAAAAAAATCATCGAGAAAGTAGAGAATGTATATTATATTATTATATGATATGTGGAACAAAAAACCGAAAAAAGAAAAAAACCCAACGAAACACAAAAATACATCTATACAACAATATTAAACGCGTCGGTATATTATATTATATTTATAATAATATATAATGTAATATTATTAAATCCGACCGCCGCGGCCTTGACCGTTTTCTCGATGACGCGCTGCGACCCGTCTAATTATAACACATGATACATAATGAATGTAATGAGCTTTTGGGTCGGGTCGGGTCCGCGGGGATTCTTTTCATTATTATGTGAACGCATTTATGTTTTTCACATATGTACGATAAATATTTTGTATTTTTTTTAAATTTTTTTTCGGGGGTGTGAAAGAACAGGAAACGCCGCGTAAAAAATCGTTAGGGCCATGCACGCACGCGGCTTGGTAACCGACATGCCGACAACGCCGCCGTGACGAAATCCGACCGGATTGCAGCAACATTTTTACACCACCCGACCCGGTTGATTATAATAAACTACGTATATTTGGTTTAAATCCATGTAAGCTGAGCGCTGCAGACGCAATAATAATGTATGCACATTCCGAAATGATGGTTAACTACTGGTGAACGTTATTGCGGCTCTCCTTCGACTTAACTGTTTTTTATTTACTTTTTTTTAACACCATTTTTAAGTCTCCCGAAATCTACTGACCTTTATGCGTACTTTTGCATATTTAGTACGATCGTATTTATTGTATTTGAGCCCGTAACAATTAAACTATGTAATTCAGTATTTTTGTCAAACATAAATTTTATTTTTATAAATGCAATCTTATATGGTACAATATTATAAAGATTCAATAGTTTGACGGAGAAGGATAAACTCAATTAATAAAAGTATGTATATTCGTATGTACATTTTATGTAAAATCCAATATAAGATACTGCGGATTATTAGTAATAATTTATTACACACGATCATAATCTTTTCTCCATGTTATACAAACTGTCCGCGCATCGCCATTCATTAGACCGTTTTTCAGTGTGATTTTAATAAAACTATTGTCATTTTTATGTTTAAAAACGACGAAAGTCAAAAATAAAAGTGGCAAATATTAGCGCAATATTTTGTAGAATTTCCAAGCAATGTTTTTAAAAACGACGGTAAAGAAAGTACTTTATTGTATAGTTTGTGATCGGCCGGTTTCTGTTATTATTATAATATAAACAATAAGGTAAACAATAAATTAGTCATACACATATTATAGATTATAGATATAATCTCCGCTAATATTAGTTCATTAATATTCGTTATACCACTGCAGCTATATTATTATTGCGTTAATCCGACGATTAGTACTAATTATCAGTTTTGGGATACTTCGACTATGATTATATTAATAACAGTGTGATACAAAGCAATATACGATACTATATAAACACTGATTATTTATTCAAAAGAATAGAGAAAGGTGGGGCAGAGTATCCACGATAACGTATAAATAGATTGCATTATAGAAATTATTGAATACAATATATACGTAAAACAATGTTCAACCCGGCTTTCTAAAACGTATACAAGTTTTCGATATCGTACTAAAGCGAACAATCGGTTATGTATTTATTTATTTACTAACAACTTTAGTAATCTTACACAATATTCCAAAAGGGATGTAAATACGTTTTATATTCGATGCATTATATAGGATTGTATTCCACGATAACAAGATAGAATAGTATAAAGGTTGTGAACTCTAACAATAATCATAGCTTTTGGAAAACTATTTGAACTAAATAATGTTTGAACCGAACAAATAAGAAGACGCATATCATTATCAATTATTTGATATTTCGTATTGACCTATATTTATGAAGACCAGACGTACTGTTTTTCGTAGGACAGAACTCTTTTTTGATGCATTGTCCTATTGTCCTTTTTACTAGTGTAAAGTTCATACAAATGTACTCTTTTTTTAACTTAAAACAAAAATTTATAAAAAAAAAAAAAATATATTGATTCAAAATTGAGTGATAAACTGATAAATTAAATTTGTTATCAAAATAAAATTGTGCTGCGTTCTGTGTTATCAGTGATAGCGACTATTACATTACAGAATATAACAATAAAACACACTACACTCTGTCGTGTTCAGTCGTCTCATTAGTAATTTCCAACTAACCATGTTATGCAACCGTGTCTGAACTATTATCAGAGAAAAAGATTTAATTTATTATATTTACTTGCATATTTTTAATTCTTTCAATGTATTCAGTTACAAATTATTTTCTTATAAAGACACACCAAATAAGCTGACACTTTAATGAAATTGTTATTTTTAATAAATACTTTATATAATTGATTATATAAATATTATATATATATTATACAATTAATTAAATAAAAGACATACATTTTATAGCTAGAGACTATTGGTTATAGTCAAAATAGGTAGGATATTATAGACATTAGTCAATTCTATCAGGGTAAGGTTTTTTGTGATAAAAAGGCAAAGTTTTAAAATGTACTTCTTTTAAATTTTTATATCTGGTCACCATACCTATATTACACGTACACGATAATAATACGGCACATTATGGCATTGTCAAATACAATATATACGCTTACTAATAATAAGTATTTTATGTATAACCATGGTTTTATTTTATGTGCAAATAAAAAAAAAGACTTATATTGGTTGCCACCGAAATATTTCCTTTTATTGATAATCTCTACAACCACTGCGTGCGTTGCAGAATTTGCATGACGAGATTTAATATTCTCACGAGTTAAACTTTTGGCTGCCTCGTCTAATTGAAATGTCTAGTTTCGCCTACGGCTACAGCATTCAAATGCTTTCGTTTCAACACAGCAGCACGGAACAGTTGTACATTTGTTAATGTTTAAGGATCATGTTGCATAAGAAATTGTATAATACGCGTGAATTGATTGTTTGTGCCAAGGGAATTTGTAAAATATTTTCGGCACTGCATATTATACTCGTTTTGTTTGTGTTTGTTTTACGTTCGACAAGCATTAAGTATTGATAATTTTGACCCCGGCAAAGAAAAATATTTGACCAAAGTATGTGACTAATTAATTGTTTTTATGATCATAATTATGAGCTACTTGCATTTTTCCTTGCGTATTGTACACTTTGTGTACCGCTTGTGCAGTATCATACCTTTTACGAGTGAATTGAAAATTTAAACTGATATCAAATTTTCGAAAAATGTCTATGTAAACAATAACGGTTAGTCTTAATATAAGAACTAATCGTAGTTAAATATCTATACCGTATATTATTGTTTAATTTTCATGTTAACTTAATTTTCATTGTAACACGTTATTTAAAATCGCCAACCGTATAAACGTGCGTTTCTGGAACAGGTGATTAAACAACGATGAATGAACTGCACGCTCGTATATCAATCGTTTTCCGCCGCGTGTATGTACAATTCTAAATATTTACAAGTATTTTTTTTTTTTTTATTACTATTATTTCTTTTAAAATGCCCATCAACAATAGTTTCAATAATAGCAGCGACCGTAAAAAAAACCTGTGTAAAGCATTTTTGTTTAGATGAAATATTCGAAAAAAAAAAACTAATCTTACCCCACATGTGCCGCCGCCGAACGACCGTGAGAACTCGGATCTGTGTGGGTCAACGGGATCTCGTAAAAAAAAAACACCAATCCCGTAAAAAATCTTACAAATTTCGAAACATCTGACCATAAGGGTGTGGATTTGCGTAGCTAAAAAAAAATCTCATTGCCACCGTGAGGATATAAAAAAAAAAAAACGCAAAAAACACATTTGCCAAAAATCTCGTGAGAATTTTTGCATTATACCGTTATATGTGCATATTACATTATATGTGTACCGCGTGGTCGACGCGTAGGGCGAAAAGAGATGGAAAAAAAAACCGGAATGAAACACAATAATAATAATAATAATAATAATAATAATAATATTATCGCCGTTATTCAAAAAATAACGATACATTTGGGAGCGGAAAAGAAAAAAACGATGAGACGACGACGACGACCATGCACAAATTTAGTCGTCGAACATGATGATGATTATGATGTACCTAAGTATGAAATCGACGAGAGGTCACGTTCCGCGTGATGTTTTGTGACGATACACCACGCTCGTCGAGAGAACGAAAAACAATAATTAGCACGTGCTGCGGCTCGGGTTTACGACGAATTTTCCGGCCGCCTCGAGATAACGCCCACGCATTGTACACAAGTCGTATATACCTATGCATACCCGTATTTTAGAGTTTTCAAATGGTTTTTATCTGCGATCAGCAGCGAGGGGAACGGACCACCGCAGCCACCGCTCGAGTAGTTTTGTTCGCCTCAGCAACCGTTTTATGCGTGACACCGAGAGACCGCGATGCGGACCCCGTCGAAAGTTATATCCGACCCCGCCAAAAGTTCAACATTTTACCGGAAGTACCCGGGCGTTTGTCACCCGCTTCCGGTGCAGCACCAAATCGCCTACGCAGCACAAGCGACAATACTCGGGAGGACGGTAAAAAACAACAACAACAACAACAATAATAATAATAATCCATTGATTTGACGGAAAACCCCATAGAGCCAGCCGCCTCGTCGTGCGCAACTCGTCCCTCCGAGATTTGAACGTCAAAATATAATGTTATGAATTATTATATAATATACTTTGCCGTTTTAATACGTACACATATATTGAGGCCCGTGGATAAAATTTTTTAGAGGCCCTATTATGTCTGTAATTCAAATTTCTAAACATTGGGCTGTTTATTTGTGTACAGTAAAAAAAATATATATATATTCATGGTAAATTAATAATTTCAGAAACAATAATTAATCAATAATAATAATCTTTTATTTACGATGAAAATCATTTTTTTATGTTACGCTTTTGAGTATTTGAGTAAACAAGTTATTCACCAACAATGATAAGTTTAATTTTTTAGCAAGCTCATTTTCTATCGAAATCATTGCAAGACCACAAAGCCATGTTTGGAACATGGTGTTTCCTAAGATAATTTTTAATTAATTTAATTTTAGAGAATGTCCTTTCTGCACTTGCCACAGTAACCGGTAATGTATAAGGAACAAGTAAAATGCCGTTAATAAGTCAATGGATACACATTCAGTAATCACTTATCACTTATCAGTATACTTTGCATTATTTCAGTATTCAATGATTTTATTTACTTAAACCGACATTATTTTAAACAGTACAGGATTTTGCTGCGAGGCGTCGAGGCCTCTTTAACGATGAGGTCCACGGAAAATACCACCTTCAATAATATGTAGTTCCGCCACTGCATATGTACGCAGGTAACAACGATTGTTGTCCGCGATCGTTTTTTTTTTTCTCGTGTTTCGTTTAATTTATTCTTCATCGCGCGCGTAACCGCAATAGTATATTTTAGCTCCCTCATGTGTTCCATAAAGGGATCATACATCTCCACTCCTGTTTATTTATTGTATATGAACGATGTTGGTTGAATCTTTAAATATGTACACAGATGACTTAAAATTATACTAAAATAATAATATTAGGTACTCATTGGATGATGACTCAAAATCGCAAGAAGATTTTAATCATTTTAAATATTGGTATCATAACAATAATGATCTACAGATCTACATTAAATAAATATAACTTCATTTCATTTCATCGAAATAAATCTCCCTTCGATATTGATTGACTTCTCTAATATAATAATATACACAGAATATAATATAATAACGTTCTACTATCTACAGTCGATTCGATTAAAGACTTAGATAATATTTTTACAAGTTCACTTTATTATCAATACACATCCAATCAATAATAATAAAAGCTACACGATTGATTGGCTTTACTATTACAAACACTGATGACTTTAACAATATTTTATCTCTGAAAACTCTATAGTTCTCTCTAATTCGTTCGATACTTGAATATGGTTCGATAATATGAAATCCATATCAACTTGTCTTGATGAATCAAATTGAAAGAGTTCAGAATAAATGTCTAAGATACCTACTAATTACATAATTACCTTTTTACGAACCCCTTAGAGGATTTGTAAACAAAAACTCTTTGAGTTCAAGACGTTTTTATTTTGAAGTCATTTTTATTTACAAAATCTTGCATGATTCAATAAATGACCGCTTTCTTCTTACTTAGTCTAATAAATATTTCTGTTCTTTCTCGCATTTAATTCTAGAAATCGACCAACATTTCACATTACTAAGCACAATAAACTTTACGGCTTTTTTCTCTCCATTAACAGAACACTAGTTTCCTGTAATAATCTAAAAAAAAAATGTCGATATTTTTCATTCCACTCAAAGTGATATGATACAAATTGATATATTATCATTTTAAATACCTACTTCTTGTTATTTCTGATTTTTCTTTTTTTTTTCTATGAAGAATAAAGGCTTCAACAGCTGAGCTTGCAAAGTTTACAAAGGTTGAATAGTATAGAAGTGCTTATATATAGATATATGGATTATACATAGAAAATTATTAACTTTTCTGCTTTTCTATAAGTACATAATATAGTAGTACACTAACCTATATCAATTGTGCGTTATCAGATTCATTAGTTGTATATTCTACAATCTATACAGCACATAAACACTATATATAAATTTACTGTACCGAATGCCTCCGGGCGTGTATTTCTAAAATAAAATAAAAAATAAATAAATTATACGCTTTTGCGGCCGTCACCGACAATAAGACGCGCGGGCCCGTATTGCACAATTTTGTTCGCGAAAGTTTTCCGAACAACTACGGCTGCAAATTCTACGTATATGTACATAATCGAATTTTAAAACTATATATATATGTGTGTGTGTGTGTGTGTGTGTGTGTGTGCGTGTGCGCGAACACAATAGACCGCTGCAGAATATTTCACTTGCACGTAAAAGTCCTGTGTTGAGATTGGATTCGAGGTTTTTTTTTCCCCCGTCTTTTTTTCATTTTCTTTAAATACCCGTAACTCAATAATACATTATTATATCATACTATAAAATCACCGCGGCACTGCACAAAAGGGATAATGATAGTGATTGTTTTCTTGTCATCCCCGACGATTGCGACGATAGTGCAATTAAACATATATAATATGTGATATAACAACGAATGCGTTTTGATGTTAAATGTGAACAACCCTGATAACAATTACGATGTAGAATTTACCGTTTCTTGTAAAACCGTAACCATATATATATTGTATACAACACCATAGCAAACGTCATTATATGTACTGGGGTGTGGGATGCGTGCGAGCCGGCAGCAATTAACTGCTAACTCACCGTTTTATTATATACTGTGTTAATAGCTTTGCAATTTCATTTATTATTTTTTTTTTTTAATTAAATGTTTCATACGCACATCATGATGAGCACAACGTGATTGTAAAATAATCTATATAATGGTTAAATTATATTTTCGAACTCACCCTATATATAGATATACATTTATACGTCTACCCAAGTTCATATCATCAGGTTTTAATCGGCTTACCAGCCTATTCTTTCTATTATTATAGATCCCCCCGCTATGAGATTAATGTACCTGCAGTGCCATTTAAGATTTGATGCCGAATAAGATTTTTCAGAAGTAAATAAAATCCAAAAATATCATGCTTTTATACCGGCTATAGCTACTGTTACCAATAGTGAACAGATATATTATATAGTTGCCATAGACAGTAAATATTTACTATTTAATCTAGTATATATTATACATCATATCGCGTTCTACGACAGTTATATACTACTACAGTTTCCAATGATTTTTTCAATTTTGGTCTAGTCTATTCGTCTACGAAAAAACTATATGTAAATAAACAATTATTTATTCGACAATATTATGTACATGTGAGTTGCCTAGGGTAAAAGTGGGTATTTTATTGTTTCCGCGATTTTGTCCCATTTTTTGAATGGCGAAAAAAAATAGATACTTTTAATTTAGTCTTGTGAATTCGGTCCAGAACGTAGCCAAGTATATAAACCACGTGAAATCACGTTCAACGCACACACACACACACTCACAAGCATACGTAATAAATAAATATTGCGTTCGTATTGTACAATGTATGATATTTGTATGGACGTTTAAATCCAGTCCAAAGCGTACCTGAAGTCGTATAATACATATATATATATATATATATACATTATAGTATATTGTGCGTTCTTAATAATAACCATATTTCGGTCGAATTTTTTATTTTTTATTTTCCTCTTTAATCCGTTTTTTCTTCCATTTTTTTTTTTTTTTTTTTTATAGCTCGCATATACAACAATCACCTTAAGGGCGTATAGCGAGCAATATTGTTGTGGCTCGGTCAGGGTACATAGCATTTTTCTCTCAGATACCTATATATATATATATATATATACGTTTGGCGCAGGACCACGCGGCGTGATGTATAAATATTTTTAAGACGACGGCTGTTATTGGTTTTCTCCCGGGGCATCTGCCTGCCATCCCCTTTGTGCTACCCTTTTATTTATTATTATTATTTTTATTTTTTTTTTTATTTTTTTAATCACCCAGAAGACACAGAACACACGGAAAAAATCCGTCTGCACTCACGGGCACAATAATGGCCCCGAAAAATCGGACCCAGACAACTCTTTTTTTTTCTTCCCATGTGCGGTGCATTATGGATAGAGCACCTTCGTCAATCGTCCCTATCCGCGGTAAACGAGGTCACTCTCTCTCTACACACATATTGTATACGTTTTATTATTACGCGTGTACGCCATCGAGGTTCGTCTTTTACGGGTTCTGAAGAGCTACCGTAAATCGGTATATGAGACGGAGAAAAAAATAAAAAGAGAGAGGTGCCTTTTGTCGGCACCCACGAAACCCCCTAACCCCTTCGTGTACACGGAATGCATATTATGTAGGTTATACACACCGTCGTCGGTCGTCGTAGATGTTTACGTTCACGCAAATTCGGATTTTGTAGTCCACTTAAAATTGTATTAATACCCGTTCGGTATATTATTATAATACGGTTTATGTACGCATCCGTGTCTTGTGGGAGACACTTGATATTATTCTCTCGTCTTGTACAATAATAATATATAGGTACTATTACGAATTTAATACGTATGGGATATTGTGCTACGTATTATATTGTGATCAAACGTTTAAACACCGTAATACATTACGTAATCATCCTATTATTAGTCCTATTATTACTTTATTGAAAGCAACCAAACACAATATTCTTCTTACTCGAATCATTGCAGCAGGACACAAAATCATACGTATTTAATAAATAAGTACATAGGTCTCAGATTACTATACAATTTTGTGATTTTGTGTAAACACCGCAAGTACACCTAATACACTTATGTATATATATATATATATATTATGTACATATATAGATATTAACGCAGGTACAGTATATAATAAAAGTAATGTTCAATTCAACTATACGTAAGATAACGTTTAAAAAAATATATATATATATATTAAAGGTACACATATGACATATCTCTTATCCTCTTCCACCGCCGTTTGAACACCCCTTGGGATAAAAACTATTTTGCGCTATTATTGTATGTACACATTATATAAGAATAATACGCCGAACGATGGTAATTGCGTTAATGATGTACATCATATCATAGCAATCTTTCGACTATCATCGTCGTGTGATTTTGTCTGATTGATGGTTTTCTGATCACCAGATGTACATACATAATATTCGAAAGTGCCCGCGAACGGACAGCAAATAAACGATTATTTAACGTTTCACATATTGAACTTAGACATTACACGAGCTGATAACAACACTGCTGAGTTGACTGGATATCACTGGGTTGCAGTGTTTACGATACGTTGGACCGTACCTTAACGTAGCATAAAACGTTGTACAATATTTTTCGTTTCAAAAAATATAAATCCAAAAACGGTTGTAGCGAAACCAAACGTGGTACGTGTAGGCAAAAATTCAGAAATAGTTTTAAAATCATATTTTTGCGTGACTAATTTCTTTCTTTTTTTTATTATATTTTTTTTCTTCTTGTCTGTTGATTTTACAGCGTACAAAGGTTTCGTAGTCGTAATCTTACAGCGAAAATAATTTCACGGACCTACAGCTGCTGATTCTTTATTTTCTTCTCCATTCCATTTACAATAGACATATGATATATACTTGATGATAAATTACGTATAATATTATATTTATACAACAAGACTAATCGCCTAATTAATTGTAGTCGAATTTCCAGACAGTTGAGCGAAACGCTGAGAGTAGGTAATAATGCACACCTATAATGGAGTATCGTATTAGAATACTTTTCAGTTTTTACTCGACAGTGATTTTAAACTGTATGGGTAATGTTTTTAACCAAAGCCGTTTTCTTCATGCAAGATATGACACATTTTCAAATATTTACATTGAAATTTGGACACAATATATAAAGTATTGTTGCGAAACTACTGAAACATGCAACCTGGTTAATTATAATGTTATGTTAATATTTAATTTGATCGCCATTGATTGCTATGATGTAATATATTACAATATAATATGCGCGTCTACGTAAAAAGTACTTGAAATGCACTATATATGGTATATGGTATATGGTATATTATATTCATTATATTATGCGCATCGTCGCAGCCAGTTGTAGGTAATATTTTTGCGGCACTGCTTAAGGCTAACCCAAACATAGTTGTTGGCTATGCTCTAAATAATGTAATGTAGTAATTTCTGAACAGAACTATATGCTCCAGCCAAGACAGCTCCACGCAAAGCAGGGAAATTCAGCTATTTTCTCCAAAATTGCGTGTGTGCATGTGTATTTGCTCGCGATATAATATTATGGACGAATAATGATGATAATAATAATTATACATATTTTATTATATTGATTGTTTTATTATGATTATAATTTTTCGACAGGCACGCGCTTGTTTCCAAAACGGATAACAATATACGTGCAAGCACAAGCCAAGAGAGAGAGTGACAGTGAGAGAGAGAGAGAGTGAGAGGAGGGGGAAGAAAAAACCAAAAACAATTGTCCGCTGGGCAGGATTCGGGGGACGCAACCGCGGAGGTACCTGCCATGTACACCTATAATACCTACTTACCTGTCTACCTATCTACATAATATTATCAAGTGTATACCTGTAATAGTACATGTACGCGCCTATATGCGTGTACGCGCAGCCAAAGTGTCGTGCACCTGTGTCCTTGTGTACATCCCGTTCGGAGAGCTGTTTATACACATAATAATATATTACGTATTATTGTCATCAAAACCGGTGGTTACACGCGCGTATACATATTACTCTACTCCGTGTACGCTACCGTGTCATAATATACTAATTAGTAACGTACAACACGAACCCATCATATTATTATGATATATAACACACACATATATTATATATGTGTACGGACACACGGCTACACGACAGCGGTCTTTCTCTCTCTCTCTCTCTCTCTCTCTCAAACGTTTATTCTTTCTCCCGTAACTCTCTGGCAAACACGACTATACATAATTGTCGTTTAACTATTTTTTTTCTCCTCCATATTGTTCCGTTTAGTTTGTCTATATTATAATATATTCGATTTTTTAATTTTTTACTTTTCCTACGCTCTGGTACGCTGCTACTACACTGCACAATAGGTTATGCGCGCATCACTGCCGGATTGCGAGTGGTCGCTGCTAGCTGCAGTTACGGTTATTTATTATTATTGGTATTTGTTTAAATACTATACTACCAATCGCCAATCGGAGACACCTTTGAACATTGATTTTGGTCGTAGGATCGTTGGGCATCCGATTTCAATGAACGTGAACAATAACGATAGTACGGATTATTCACAGATTACGTCATCACAAGATGATAATGTAAATCAAAACATTTATTCACTTGATCATCCGATAGTAATAATTAGTGGGCATCAAAATGTTTTCGATATAACCGTAAGGCGTATTGTCGTATGCCATAATATTGAAAACATTTGGCACCCAAAATCTATTGATCGCCGGTGCATTTATAACCTATACCACCGATAAGTTCCGCACTGCTGCGTGTGATGCATATACGAATATACGATATATTATCGGTGTAAACGTCGCCCTTGGTCGCGAACCGTTTTACGATCTCGGTTCGGCCATAAGGCTGCCTGTGTATAACTGCAGTTCACACGGTATGCCAAAACACACCGCCCCAGCAACAGATGTCCGCGAACAAATGCGTCTGCGTGTGTGTGTGTGTGTGTGTGTGTGCGTGTGTGTGTGTGTGTGTGTGTGTGTGTGTGTGTGTGTGTGTGAATGCGCATCTGTGTATGTATGCGCATGTGTGTGTGTGAATGCGCGTCTGTGTGTGTGTGTGTGTGTGGTACGTGTGTGTGCATGTCTGTCTGTCTGTCTGTCTGTCTGTCTGTGGTGACACTTGAGGTTTTCGCCGCAGTAATTGGGCCCACACCGGACACACGGTTTTACCGAAAATCGCATTAATATATTACAATATGTACACCGAGGGGGTGTGCGTTTGGTCGTCTTCCGTTTTGACCACCAAAATAATAGCACAAAACGTCGTCTGGCGCACTGCTCCACTGCAATGTGTCTGTGTTGAGACTATATACAAATTGTTTTAGGATCGGCACCCGTAAGGTGCGGTAAATTTATATTTTCTGCGACTGAAACACTGTTATAGTTCGGATACGACGTCCCGTCAAGTATTTATAATAATATGTTACATGCGCTAACCGCTATATTATATTATGCTAAAATATATAACTATATCTTCGAGCGATGTACCCGTCGTAGCCGGGTAAAGTGTACCCTACGTATGATATTGTCAACGATTTATTTTTTATTTCAACTGCTATACGCCAAGATAAATACAATTATGATTTTCATCTGGACATACTCATCATACTCGATCTTACCAATAACACTTTTTCAAGTTTAAAAAGTACATTGATAAGAAATTCATGTTTAGCTACCGAGTTAATATAATATTATTTCTGATTACTTTAAATCGGGTTAATTCATGTTTAAACGTGTATTTTTTATTTTTTTATAATATTTAAAAGTATAACCAAATAATGTTCACAACCAAATTCATGGTATCCGTTGTATACTATACATATGATTGTATAAAAGTAAAAGATAAAATGAAAATACTTTTTTTAAAAGAAAGATCATTTACCGTTTAAGGTGTTAAAACTGTGCATCATAATATTATCGTTTCAATAAAATATTATTAAATTCGTACTTATATGCCTGTGACAAAATTAGATGAACCTACGGAATTATGTCATGGGCAGTAAAATATGTGTGCAGACATCAAAACAAAATTATATATTACGTTTTATTTTCATCAATGATATTACATTTGAAACACGATAACTACCAATATGATGAAATTATAATATCATCGCGATAATCATCATGTTGTTCTAACATTGTTATTATTATATATTTTATTGTTACTGTACTTGAGCTCACCTGAGCGTTTACATAAATAAATAAGATAAAATCATAGCTTCCGTGTAGGTAATAATAACAATATGCCGAGCAGTTAAAATATGACGGTGAGCGTTAGTCAAGACGTCAAAGTAAAACTTTTAATCATGTTGGTTCGATGTATTGATAAAATGTTGTTGGTTCAACGCTGTATAATAATGATGTGTATTGACATTATAGTAACACATATTATGCAATATTGAGCATGCGGTAGGTATAATACTACAATATGAATAAAAAGTAACGACCGACCGCGTATAGATATTTCATGTTTAATACAGCACCGAGAACATAATCTAGTAAGCACTTGAGAAAATGTACGTGATTTGGGGAAAATGTTGGTGGTATGTTATATGGCAGTTCATATAACTACGGACCGTGAAAAAACTGTTGTTTTTGAGACATTCGATGATCGTTATGAGTCATAACTTATGACTTATAACTTATGCGTAAGTCACGTGTAGAAGGAGCTCCGTCTGAATAACACAGATTAGAGAAAACTTGAAAATGACAGTCGTTATATAATAGCGAAACAGTAGTAATAATATATTAATATGTTGGTCATTTTTTACGAAGATGGCAGGTGGAAGATCTACATTTACACCATTCGTTTGATGGGTATATTGACAAAATCGGACGTAGAGAAAATTACGTTTTTCGTTCACGTCTATTATAGGCGGTCACGAAAAAAAGAAGGTCTAGTGTAACAATAATAATAATAATATACGTATATGCTGTACGCGTATTATAGTTTTCGGACGTTTAAACATCAGACGGACACGGAAATGCCGCGACAAAGGGAAAATAATCGTAAGAGAAAAAAAAATTAAAAAAAATAGCACACCAGACATGTACTATTATTAAGGGTGTGGTGGTAGTGGTGCGTTGTAAAAACCAGTCTCGCAAGTCTCGGCCACGTTAGTCGGCGAAATATAAAAATGAAAAAAAAAATAATAATAATAATCGTCTGGCGGACGAACGGACGGACGGACGGACCGTCGCGGTCGTCGGGGGCGTGCGTAAAGGAATGCTGGTCCTCTCAAGGTCTCTGGTCGGAGAAGAAATCACGCACCCTATTACACGCATCGAGGGAGTGTTGCGCGACGAAGGGGTGAGAGATGAGGGTCAGGGGTTGTTTGGCGATGAGGAGATGAGGTGCAGCAGGAGAGTGGAGACCACAAGTGCGTGTCTAGACTGACCCGCAGCGGCTGTGCAGAACATAATATATACGTATTATGTATAGATGAATATACAGGGTGGGACAGTAACACAGCCGATTTTCAAAGATAAAGTGTAAAGTAAAAAAAAACCGAATACAAATTACTTATTATTTATTATAATGAAGTATACAATTTGCCATTTATTATTATTATTTTTTAAATCATGTCCTCAAGATGATGGCCATTTCTTCTCAAACACTCTTCGAGTCCACTTTGTATATTTTCCACTACACAGTGTATTACTTTTACGGCAGCGATGTTTTCAGGTGTGCGAATGGCTTTTTTTCGTTACAGCTTTATTTTTCAATGCACAACCCATTTCTTCAAAATTGGTTATCCATATTTAAAATAGCTCTAATAAGGCCCATGCGTTTAAGATTGAAAATAAAGACGAAACGAACGCGGTGCGGCTACATAATTGTCATTATATTCGTAACACGATTTTTTCGCATAAGCACGGCTTCGTTCACCACTATGACTGTTCCATCATATTATTTAATAAATGGCGCACGTTGTCTTTGAACCGAAATAAAAATATATTTGGTGAAAAGTCTTATCTATATTAATCACGACTGAGAATATTTATTTTTAAAATCGACCGTTTCGGTGCCTCACACCCTGTATGTACATTTATGTATGCGGCGGCGCAGACACTTGTTTTCTACCCCCGCCGCGTTCTGGTCATTTTCCGATCCCTCATGAAATATAACTGTAAAAACCTGTCCGGCGGCGCGACCCCGCGAACGCTGAACGGTCAACCCCGTCCGTCCAAAGGTACAATTGCGTGTCTGGCCCCGAGGGTCGCACGCACGGTCCGCTCTTGCAGCAGGTATACCCGAAACCAACTACTACCACCACTACCTGCGCCGACGGACCATTATAAAGCAATACCACCAGTACGTATTATATACCTGTGGATTAATATTTCTTTCTCCGGCCGCCCACCACCCTTCACCCGCCCACGATAATATACGATTATATTTATACATACCGTTTCTTCTTGTATTTCGTTTATTATTATTATTTTGTTTTGTTTTTTTTTTTTATTATTCTTATTTCTCGTCCCATAGGAGAGATATTTTCATCGTTTTCTTTTTATTCGTTTTCACTAGGTAGAAAAAAAATAAAAAAAACTCGCACACCGAAATCTTCTCTCTCCCAGACGTCGGAGAACAATGCACCGGTGTCGGATCAATCCTTTGTGGTGCAGCGCAGCAGCAGCAGCGTACCCCGCGCGTTGTCAACGTCATAATGATCCTTCGGTGGCGGCCGATTCGATTGCTCGCGTTGCAGGGGAAAAATAACGGCTCCGGAAAAAATTGAAAAGAAAGGATCGGCGCGCTAGAGGATACGGAGGACGACGACGAAAAGGATAGGAATATACCCACAACACCCACAACAGGTGTAATTTGTCCGAAGCAATCGCGATTTCATTGTCCGATCTCGGCACCAGGTTAAATTACTTTATATTTTCGAAATTTGCCTCTATTCTTCTTATAAACGAACCTTTCATTCATTTCTTTGTCGCTGATTAATATTTGTTTTGCTCAGGAAATACTATATAGCTACCGCGGTCCCACGTTTTATTAATTTTTTTTTTTTTGTATCTTCTATTTTTTTTTTTTTACACGCTCGTGTCGAATTAATGCACACATGCTCATAACATATATTTTTGTACACGTATATATTATAGCAACCCTCCAGCATACGGCATTATACAATAATATATTATTTATACCTACTTGTAAACGATATTGATAAATATCTACTACGTAGACTGGAGAGGTATACAAATCAACTATACATATAATGTATAGTCAAAGGGTAAAAATATACATGTTACACTTAATCTCACGTAATTTTTGTGTGATTTTCGATGTCCGTATAAATAATATATGGATACGAACGACATAATCGTATTTACCTATTAAATATAATAACTTGGGCGTTAGAAGAACTGACAATTTTCATAGAAATAAGTAAATAATTGCCATAAAAGTGAAAAGTAATATTTTTCGCATTTACTATGTACAACGTCAAATGTATTTATAATAAACTATAACTCGTATGGAAATATGTTAAAAGTAGTCCTCAGTAACTTTATGCATATAGTGTGCATATAGATTATGCGTTTTTATGGAACTGTGCGTTGGGCTAAAAAATAAAAACCATACGAAAATGTCTTTCTTACACTAGTCGTATAGAAAGTCCTATGTTTTCGCATTGGCAAAACAAAAGCGATAAACCATTTCATGATCATAATAATAATTCGATTAAAATATGCAATCAAACCAAGACGGTCGTGCATCTTATAATTTAACAGGTATCACAACAACAGCGGTCTAAACCGATACTAAACGGGTCGATCGTGTAATATAATATTATAATGTACTAATGTGAATCATAAATACCAATTATATAATTATCATAACAACGTAGTTTTATCTATATCTGTTTACAATTTAAATTAAAATTTTTAGTTATTCATTTCGTTAAAATTACAGACAATTGATATATTCTTTATTTTTTAATTATATTTATACGTTTTGTTATGTACTTTTAATTAAATGCAATGAAAATTTTCAATAAATTCAAATTGAAAAAAAACTTACACGGTTCAGCTGCAGGGACGTGAACAGAGTTTGACCGGTAAAATATTTTTGTGTACAAATATTATGTGTACCGCATTATATCAAGACATTACAACTATAAGTATAATATGTTACGTTAAACCTTCACGTCTAGTACTGGTTGGTTGTTGAAACTTGTACATTAGGGCTGTGCGTATACGCGTGCGTGTGTGTGAGCTGGAAGCACATAAAAAAAAAAAAAAAACAAAAAAAAAAAAACTAAAATTTAGTTGGTCGCACATGTTTCACCACATGTCTCGCGCGCAGAGGATCTCCCGTTTCCGTGCGGGCAAGTCTCGCGTTTCGGACGCACACGAATAGTACATAATATTATAATATATTGTACGTAGTATATGTACATAATATACTGGCGTAGGGGAAAAAATACAACCGGTAAAGAAAAACTCCGTGTCTAAGGTCCACGCGACGACGATGAAAACTTCAGTTTCCCCGAGATCGTATTTATTTTATTTTTTTTTATGTGGTTTTTTAACGGGTATTCGTTTTCCGTTCCTCTCGCCTTTCGTTCATCGGCCGTCGGTGACGCGCGGACCGAAAAAAAATCATCCCGAAACACGTGTGAGCCTTTCGGTGGTTTCCCTTGTGTACTAACGATATATAAATTATGTGTCTGTGTGTGTGTGTAGACTCGTTTAACTAAAACGCCGTCCGAAAATAGCTGACGACGAAACGGTCTGGCAGGAATTTTTGTCGCACGGCCCCGCGTTTAAGTACACTGAAAGGACAACACGGGACTCGGTCGGTTTCGACTTTCATATACACCACCGCCTGTCAACAGCACGGAACCGTAATTATTGTTGCGCCGCGACACGAACGATTCACTGCGATCTAATAATAATAATAATAATAATAATAATAATAATAATAATAATAATAATAATAATAACAATATGCTATAAACGTCGACTACACGGTCTGGAACTGCGACCGGTAGATGAAAAATAAAACGATTTTTAAACTACTCGGTCCGTCTTCGGGGCTGCCCATACTATATAACACGTTTCCGCATGCAATCCTAATACTATTATATACTATATAGTATACTTGCTACGCCCGCGTCAGATGTTTGCTATTTTAGATTAGAGCGACAATTATAACATACCTTTTACTATTTCGATTAAAAAATAAAAATAAAAATGTAGGTTGGCAAAAGCAAACATAATCATCGAATATTTTAACGACCTTTATTTTATTTGTAATACAATATTAATCATTTACGCATGCATTTCGCAAACGGTAATTATTGTTAAAATCAACATAACAAAAATGGATTAAAAATAAAATATCTAATTGGTAACTAAAAATTGAAAAAAATTATGCATCCAGCTCATAGTCCAAAACTGAGAAAATATGAATTTCAAAAAATCTTTTTTATTTAATGCACACATGCATAGCTTTATGTACGTTCCCTCGAAATTTAAAAATTTCAAATGAACCGGAATTATGGTAGTTTTGGCGACCAGTCAGTCAACTGATATTTGAATTTTATTTATATTTACATATGTTACTAGAAATATTGACGTTTTTGGAAATTATAACAATTCCTAGAAAATAATGACAGTATTACTAATACGATTAGGAAAACGATAAACCTGAACCGCATTCGGCTGTTAGGACGTTTGATTTTTCTCCATCCAATAAGATAAGAAGCTCTTTTTGTCAGCAGATGACGATATATCATATAGTATTATAACATATTATACGACAGTACTACTACTGTAATCACCTATGTTGGAAATATGAAAAGTTGTGTTGTGTTGTTAACGCAAAATAGAAAATTTACTTGCTAATGGGCCATGCGTACTCTGACTCTATAGAACAAACAGAAAAAAGTTTATTCAAAAACAGTTTAAATGGGAAAAATCAATTGCAACTAATAGAATAACTGGGTACCCGCCGATCACTTAGATAGTTTTTCCGTTCCCGCATAACAGATCGTTCTATTTAGCTGGTCCTCCCTTCAGTAGCGTTTTCAAGCTAGTTTTACCGTGTATTAAATTATGGTGTACGTATATTTGCCGTGTACGAGTCAACGATCTAAACGCACGGTCGAGTCGTTAATTTGGTCAAAAAATCGTACAGCGTTTGTTTGCCGAATAGTTTTTCGGGTTTCGGTCGACAGCTTTTGTGCACACATTTATTATAACGACAATGAATAATACATAATAATATAATGTGTCTGTCCGAAACAGCAATGTTCACTGTGCGCAAACATGTTTTTCACGTATACGCGTATGTGCTCTGATGACTAATGGCACATACAGTCAGTAAATAATATACATAAGTATATGTTTATATATATATATATATATATATCGCTGCAGTGTATACTCTACCATCAAAATCGATATATTATAACATAATAATAATATATTAACAGTAGCGCTGAATCGCGGTGTGTACCCACGATGCGACGACGACGAACATATTATTATTATATGTGTTCGGCAACGTACATGATTTAGTTATTTATGAACAATCTGTTGTCATACGTTTTACACGCGCGATAAGTGTTTGGAAAAAAAAAAATAATAGTAATAAAAATAAACAACAGTATAATATTTTGACAATATTATAAAGGGTATTTTTTCAGGTCAATAAGTGCGTATTTTAGCAGTTATAATTTGTTTTTCAGAGCAACAACATTTAGGCCCAATGCATAATAATAACTATCTAGAACTCACAATCGAATGATATAAAAACCAACAAGAAGTGCTCGAAAATATTAATAACCTCTACACTGTTTTTATCAAATTTTATTAGATACTCGATAAATTATAATTTACAAAAAATAAAACTAAACCTCAACAAATTTGACATATAGATGCTACGACTATTAATATATAATAATTTATTATCTTTAGAATCGATTCATTACGTATATATTAGCCAAATTGAAATTATTTAATTGTATAAACATATTATGCATCAGAACTAACAAAATGGTCAATAAATTACAAAAACGTGAAAAATAAAAGTTTTATCTCAACATTTTATCTGTTTCATGACACTGTATATAAATAACGGACGATGTGTTTGCAAAGCATCGCAGTCTAAGATAACAGAAAAAAAAATGCACTTTGCACTGACATACACCCAGGTTCCGTACTAATGATATATAATATTATTGTGTACTATACATGATAAAACGCTCTTGTCTCGTTCTGTAGGCCTCGGCGCGATATACTTAGTATTTATACGAATACGGTGTACGGTGTACAATCTCGAGGTGTCGCGATGGAATGCCACATAAGATTATAATAGTATACACACGCGTGGTGCGCCTATTACAAATGAAAGCGTGTGCGCGCAGCAATGACAATGGTCGCGATAAAATGTAACATAAATGAAATACGTGTGGCGAGCTTGCGTGTATTATATGATATGATATTATACGATATGCCGGACTGTTATTAACGATTTTATTATTATTATTATTACTGTATACGTGTACCGGCGGCGGTGGGTATAGCAGGTGACAAATTACGGGTTGGGCAATTTGTAGGCGGTATGGGCACACGAGAAATCGGGCTTGGCCCGTGCGCTGCGGTCTACATAATATAATACGTATAATATGCTGTTCGCGCGATGTGGTCAGAAAAGACTATGCGCTCCGGCGGACACCTCTGGTGGTGTCGTATTATTATAAAATATAACGTAGTAGGTACGTACACAAAAGTGTGTATAGGAAAAACGATATAATACAATATTATTGTCTTCATTTACATACTTAATAATGAATGCGCGCGTGGTTTTATAAATGTTTTTATAAGACGCAGAGAGATAGATATAAAAAGTACGTGACCGCCGCCGTACATATTACATATAGTTTATTATAACATAATATAAGTATTCGGTCCTGAGGGCTGGACCGCACGACACAATATTACCGTGCGCGTGGTATCGCCTCGTCGTCGTCGTCGTCGTCGTCGTTTCAGGTGTCACACATTGATCAAATTATAATATGTGCTCAGAGTCGCATATAGTTTATGTGTATTACATGTTATATGCGTGTACGTATGTATTACACGCACACGCACACACACGTGTTGCTGGAAGATTGATGGGAAATAATTATAATGAGCTAAAATAATAATGACACGTTCTCTCGGAACATTTCGTACATATATGGTATACTATAATGTGTACATATAGTATATGCATACGCTGTGTGTACTCGATCTACGCATATAATATGTAATATAAGGTGCAATGGTGTACGACACAAGAACCGATAAAATATATTATATGTATTATTATTATTATTATTATAATAACATCATTTTGTACGCACTTGACGGTTTGCACAAACTGTTATGTAATTTTTGATAATGCAATGAATGCACTCGTTTGGACGTGTATTTTGATAATATTATATAAAAACATCGTATCATTATTCCTGTGCACGTTGAATAAATTGCGGACATTGTCATAATACGTCATAATCGATATCTAGTTTAGAAAATGTGTCCTTTTAGCGATGTCTAATTGTAAATAAAATCGTGGTGGAACGTACGTTAATTCATAATATAATGAAGTGGTATTTATATATTTATAGATTAATATATCATGTAGGTATGTAAATCGTTCACTTCTTCAATAATCAGCAAACAGCCAAAACTACGTCACACTGATTCATTTTAAACGTAATAAGAGAATGTATTTATCACTTTGAATATATATGTATATAGATGCACTAAGACAGGATTTTTCGAAAAATCATATTTTTAAGGGTCAAAACCGTTTTGAGCTCTGAACTTGCTGTATACATTTTTCACTTTGTGGGTACTTAGGATATTATTTTATTTTTGTTAATATGTTGATTTTACCGGTTAACTTTTATAAATTGTGCAAATTTATATAAGGCTGTAAATAAATAGAAATAAATATTAAAAATATTTTAAGAACATATTAACGCTTTTTTTTACCGAAAATTATTTTTTTCACACCAAAACAGTAATAAGCTCAAATGCCAATATAAAGTATATAGAATTAAATGGGCATATATAATCATATATACAATAATACAATAAAATATATATTTTACATGTATATAATGTATTTATATATATATACAATTATACAATCGATTAGATAGAATAATAATCGTAATTGTGTATATTAATAGTATTATGCGAGTAATGACAATAACTTTGATAAAATTCATTGATATCTCTTAAATCATGACTTGCACAACTTGACTTCGAGTATTCTATAATTTAATAGTAATAGAATTGAAAATATCACAATATTAAAATGTTTATCTGCAGCTATACGATTATAATATTAAAGTTAAGTGCGTAATACAAAACACCAATACAACATATACCTTTTAACTATTATTGTATCCGTATGTGTGTACTGAAATACGAAATATGGAAAGTATTTTTGCACGATATTGTAATGTATAGTATAATGTGTGTATAGTACAGGTATGATAATATATTATAACATCATAATATCAACGTCGAGTGTATGGGAAATGAATAAAGCGCGCGAACAAGTACTGCGTACGTATGCCAATAACAGTCGTAGTATATATAGGCACTTATTCGTGCATTATAATATACGGCCGTCAGTGTGGAAAAATCGAGAACGGACAACCGACTTAATTTATTTCCAGACCACAAATCTCTTTCGCCCCACCACACCGGCTCTCATCTGTATCTCGCGGTATACATGGTAGACGGCCACGACTGCAGGGACGCATCTATTTTAAGTACATAATTCCAACACGGCCGCGTGGGGTTAACAATACGAATTCTCCTGTTGACACTCGGACAATACCACCGCTTTATAATAATATATAATGCATAGTATATATAATAATACATATACGAAAATGTGCGCGGTCCTATAGAAAAATATGACAAAAGATACTCCGAATAAAAATGCGAAAAAAAATAAAAAAATTGTTTTGTTATTGTTTTGAAAGCCCAGTACCATACGTTTTGCCGGAGATAAATAACACGTCGAATTCCGCTGAATTCTGTCTATTCGGTCCGCGCAAAGTGACGGGAGACGACTTTTACGGGACAGCGTGGCTAAAAAAAGAAAAAAAACATAGAAAATATTTTTATTTTTATAAGTGCGTGGTACGACGAGTTTGGACGAGAACGAAAATAATTTAGATAAATATCGGTCGTTTCCTGCGTAATATAACAACAACAACAACAATAACAACATAACGTTAGCACGTATATAAGAATATAATATTGCGATTTGCAGCCACTGGGTCAGCCTCCATCCTCATATTATTCCATTTTATGATTTGTAAATATATTTCAAATATATACATATTATTGTATGACGTTACGGATTGTAAATTTTCATATTTTAGGTGAAAAAAAGAATATAGGCACGATCAGTAGTTATACCTACGTATTCTTCTTTTTATCATTATCATTATTATTATTATTATTATTATTATTGTTATTATTATTATTATTATTACTATGCGATGACCACGGCATTATTTACTCGTCGTGGTATGCGGTAGAAGTATAAGAACACCAAATCAATATAAGGACGCGCAGTTGCAGTACCAAGGATGATAATTTTTCTCCGTTTAACTCGATGGGGAATCGCAATAATAATAATAATAATAATAAAAATACGCCGAGTATACCTGTTTTACAATATAATACCCACGATGATATTATAATGTACGATCGACGATGCGATAGTACGCACGAGCGTATATAGACGGTCGTAGAAAACGGTTGACGGGCAAACAACAACGATAACCCCTCGTGGTCATCGCACAATATATAATAATAATATATATGTATGATAATGTACTGTTATGATGTAGTGGAATGGAACATAATATCGAATTATCGAATACCGACGCGGTCAAGGTGTATCGCAGCAGCGACGGCCGAACGTCGTCATCCTTTTTACCAATGTCCTTTTATGTTTTGTAGTGTCTGCAGGACTGGTCCTGTAGGAATATATTGCGAGATGTTCAAGAATTCATAAACGTCGAAAATATTTTTCGTGTTGAAGCATATTATGTACAATAGCATAATATGCGCGATACTGTAAGCGGATGACGTGCGTGGTGCGTTATGCGACGGATAGAATTATTATTCCGAAGCGAGTATTGCAGGGTGCGAAGACGTATGATTGAATAATGATCAAGGCTATCTGAACTATTATCAATATCTATCGTTCGTTATTCTTATTGTATTTTAAACTTGAAAGGATTTTCGACAGACAATCTATCTATTCTGTGTGACCGTCCTTTTCCCACTTTTTTTTTTGTTTGTTTTTTTTTTTTTTTTAATAAATATAGAAATAAACTGTAAATTCAGAGTGATTTAATGCTAAAACTGTCCAGTTTTAATCCAGATATTGACTCTCTCGTGGAAAACAAGCAATGTCAAAAATCGCATTAAATTGTTTAAGTTGTGGTTAATTAGGTTTGATTAAGTTTTTTTTTTTTTTTTCTTAAAAAGCGATTGGTTTTAAATTATTTTTGCTATAAATTAATATACTTTATTATACGTATGTGAATATTATACGTATGTATACTATACTATAATATATATAGTTGTTAGTTGACCTCAAAGATGTTTTTCTCACAAAATCGGTAGGCCGTACAATACCATAAAAAGGGTTGGGAATTGCTAACCCTTATAATATTACTGATGTTTGTTTGGCGTTGAAAGTGTTCGATAGTTTTGATATACAACTATTGCGACGATTGCGCTGAAACACGTACGGTATACGGAAACACGAATAACGCTCGGCGTGTCTCATTACGGCTTGTATACATTATAAATTATAATACATACTAGTATAGGTGCGTATAAACGCATGACAATGGAGTTTTTATTACGTGACATCTACAACGGTTTAATGTGCGATATATGCGTGCGAAGGCGGCTGCCGGCGGGCGAACTGTAGAAATTTATAAAACCCAAATTTCGAATGACAATAACATACATATATAATATATACTTTACCCATGATGGATGTAATGATATATGTATATAAATCATAATACAAGTGTGTGGTTTTATTTATCGTATCGTTGATTGTAATTTTGTGTGTAGTGTATGTACATTATATCCCGCACGATATAAAAAGCTTTAAAAAAACCGACGTGGAGAATTCTCGTTAAATCAACCAGCCACGCATATTATACGAATAGGTGTTATGGTGCAGAGCCGAATGAAAACATTTACGAATAATAATAATAATAATAATAACGTTCAAACGGCGGACGTGAAAATACATATCATAATATACGAATCACGAATTTTTATTTTCACCAAAATGTTATAAAATTTAGGTATAATATTCGGTTCGTAAATGATTGAATACGCGGGCTGGATCTACTATTTTGATGAACTGTGTAAGTACACAATATTCATAATATGTGTTATCTACTATGGCTATAATCATGATCGTACCTTGATGCATTAAAAACATTGTCTATTTCATCGATTATTTCGGTAATAACATCACATTATTAGCATAACATCAGGTACGCCGAGGGGATGTTTTAGATTTACTCGAACTATAATCAATAACTTACTAAATATTAAACACGTTTAAACTTTTACCTTGTTCTGGGCACATGTAATTTAAAAGGTAAATAGACCAGACACATGGCCACAACAGACTAATTACGGACAGAACTATATGAATGCATTAATTGAAGCAGCTCGTTAATAATTTCCTATATAGTATATATTATAACTGTAGTAGAAAATTATTGTCTTGGATATTTTTTTCCATTCAATTATATATATATATATTAATATAATTTAACAACGTATATTATAAGTGAACACAAATAATTAAATTTTGTTTTTTTTTCCCCCGCTGTTCAATTGTTTCGTTCGGCCTCGCTGGAACTTTGTAGCAGTATTAAATATTTTTGTCCAGGTACATAACACATATAAGTATCTTATACTAAATTAAATTTTACATTTCTATATACATGTAGGATACCTATTTGTAGGTATAAATAAGCACGTTGTATACCAATTTCAACAAAATGTTTTTACCACATAACATTGTACGTAGTATTCGCGTAGGTATATTATAAATAAAATATATTTCAATCTTATATATATATATATATATATATACATATTTTAATAATAACACGCCTTTATTCAGGTCAAACCGCGACGGTTCGGGTCGAAAAATCATGCTAAACGCATTTGTCAATCCCGCGAACGTCCGTATACACCGCGCGCCTCGTACACGTCATGTATGGATATGGTAAACATAGATAATATCATATACATAAAGGTATATACTTATATCCTAGACTTATATATATATTATACGCTGTAGCATGTACGTATACGATATGTTAATGAATATGTATAACGCGCGCACATCGAATCCGATCGTCGAGAAAGTGAAAAACGTTTGCGATATCGTTCGTTATTGTACGCGCGTATTTGTAATATATTAATATATATATTATATAATACCTATATACCTCTCCTATATAATACATAACTGTGCTCGCGCGAACACGATGTTTATAATATTATGTTTGTGCGCTGTACATACGCATCGTTTGTACAGGTATAATATGTGCGCGGCTGTAACGATCTCTTTCCATATTGTTCTACGAGGTCCTATAGGAGGAGATCTGTACCCTAATTAATATATGGACCCTTAAAGGATACATTATATTATGTATTATTCATAAAACATTTGTAACAATCGTATTGATAGATACTTATTAGCTTAGACTTAAATATTAATGCAGCATGTGGACCGGTCTGTAAACGGCCAGTGTTGAGTGTCCTCGTTGAAGGGATCAACCAACATACAGAACACGAAGTAAAGCATTTAAAACGATAAAAATAAATGAACCATGACCATATGAAAGACCAAAAAAAATCACATGTCTAAAATCCAATCATCAATATTGTTTTTCGTTATTTTAACCTTTCGTTATCAGTAAACAACAAAGGGTTAAAATAAAATAAGAAATATACCAAAAAACGACGATAATCTGCACGCTATTTTTGTTGGTTCTTCTTGGACACATTGAAGTTTGTCTTTTTTTTTTGCATCACTTATAATCGGTTATGGTCACCTTGGCCTGAAGTATAGTCCGTCAATCCCATTCTTAGAACTTCGTTGTTTTACCCCTGTAGTCCCAGACTTCCACTGCTTCGACTCCTTGCTTCCTGCAGGTCAAACCTTTCTCGCTTTTGGCTGTGACGGAACACTCCACTGCTTTTTATATATTATTATGCGCGCCATTGTCCAACCAAAGACTCCTTTGTCAGCATGTATATATAGCCCACGTCAATCCCATTTGTCTATTTACACACACTTTACTCGTAATATATTAACAGTATAATATTACTTATAAAGAATAGTGGCGGAACCCTCCCCCAGATGCCGATGTTATTTTATATATATAATATATATTTAGTTTTTTTTACGATTTTATCTTAATGACAATGATCGACGGGCTATGGCTGTATATTATACGAATTGTACCCCATGTCTCCATGATTATAATTGAGTATTTGACACGTGGTATTCGCTAAAAATACATTTTTAGGACCCCTCCCCTAAGAAAATGTTGAATATCCGCAACTGATAAGGAGTAATGTATACGATGTCAATAGTCAATATACGATCATCGTTATATATGCGTCGGCGTTTGCAGGAAGCGTATACCTATATGGGTGGGAAAAATTAATAAAAATAAAAATCAAACGGCTGACTGAGGATATAATTATTTTTAGCACTTATGTGTATCCTTGAAATGACAATAATAATAATAATAATAATAATAATAATGATAATGATAATATACCATTCATCGTCAGCCAATGTAGCACACGCGCAAATACCCTTAAAACAGTTCAAGGACGACGTAGACGCTCCTGCGTTATCACACCACCATCAGTTCCAGTTTACCGCACCGCGGTCGTGTATATATACCTATAAATTATAAATGTACATATTGTACATATTCATACCACGTGTGGATACTATATTTATATATTACGTATACTTGAAGAGATCCGAACACGTGATAACCGCTCTCTGGGAGACCGCTTTTCAACCGGCCGGTCGACCGCGCGTATATAATAGATATATATTATACACCGTAACGTGCGTCTTAAGAACATATATATATATGCATATTATACTGTTATTTTCGATCTACACACGTTAATATGACTTTGACGACCAGTGGCCGTAGCTGTACGACGCGTCTATACAAATATAACAATGCTGGTCACAAGGCGAACGGAATGTCTTTCCATGTGCGCAATGACACATATTTATATAATATTATTTGTGCAATGCGAAAAATCCATAATAATAATAATTGTTACGAAACAATATGTTTGATAAAAATTAATCACGTTTTGCGGTAAAGTTTGGACGTGATTGTTTACGTGTATTGTATAAGATATTTTCCCGAAATTTTGAAACCCCTTCCCTGGATATCCCACTGCACATCCATGCAGGGCCCTCAAAAAGAGGGGGAGATCAGTGAGTGCCATGCCCAGCAGGTCACGGGCTCTCTGGAGACCCCACGGAGAAAAAACCATTATAATATAGGTCTAATGGTCTACATATCAATTTTTATTTTGAAAAATAAAATATGAGTCGTGATATATCAATTTGATTTCTTACGGCATAATTTTGCCTAACAATTTATGAGTATAATATTTTTATTTCATAAGAACAATATAAAAGGCAAATGGTCTAAAACTGTAAATGAAGCTAGTTTAGTGATAAACAATTTAAACATCATATACCAAACTTTCCTTAAGTAAAAAGGAAAGTTTTTCATGACGATTTTCAAGTTTAATCAGAGATTAATAAGTAAATAGGTAATAAAACTTAGGGAGAATTGAATATCCATTTTTTGTTTTTTGTCTGATACACAACTTGGCAGGGAAAAAGAAATAAACGAATCGCAACGACCAAGACCCAGAAAATATTATTGTTCCGCGCCCATGTAATAAATTCTCGACGACAACAACAACTTTCGTGTCCCTGTCAATAATTAGATGCGTCTATATAGGTGTCTGGTGTAGATAATAAAACTATTATGGACATTACCTCAAAAGACAATCGTTGACTAAAACGATAAAATCTTCGGCCGGCGCGTTGTTCGTTAAAACTTAAAAATAATATATTAACAGTCGACAGAGTGTAACGATTGTCGCGCCGATAATTTATAGCAATTAATAGCAAAAATTAACAATTAATAATATTACTAACCAAATTGTAAAATGGCTTTGAAACGAATCGCATCGAAAAATCATTAGAATATAATTTTCAATACATTTTACTACTAAGTATTTGAAACTACATTAAGTGTTGAACCTAGAAAAACTACACAACATTTTTAGTACAAACTAAGTAACTATATACGTATATACGTATGTATTGCGTCGCGTTTATATACATCTATTTATTATAAATCGTTTGGAAAACGCAACAGTTCATGTAGTAATATATTGGTAAATTTCAATAATTAATTACGTGAACAACAGAGTACAAATACGTATTAATTAATACGACCAAGGTCGTAAGTTAAGCCTCATGGATTGCTTATTATTAATTATCGCCAAACAAAAAATATATTGAATAAAATCCGTACGCGTTTGTTTGGACAAAGAATATAATATTACGAGGAACATATTATAATATAATAAAAACCGACTGCGTTTACGGATAAATGAGTTTTGATTATTAAACTAAAATTTATCAAATAAGTACATCTATAGTTATATACCATTATTATTTGTGGTTGTATTGTATTATACGATATACATGTATAAAACGTACATATATATAGAAAAACGAACACAGAAAGGGAAAAAAAATGTTTTTCTCCAATAACGAAAATATGTATTTTATTATTATTATTATTATTTTTATGTAGAAACTGATAGTAATAAAATATCTCGAAAACTATACATTCATAGGGTAATTGCAGTTGTATATTATGAAAGATCAATCATATTTTTAGATATAAAAGGTAACGAAATTTGTCCGTTAAAAATTTGTATTACTTTATTACTATTTTTGTTATTCATTAATCCGTGGCAACTAAGGCCATTGGATATAGCAGATTGTCGATTTGGGTAGGTTTTTGGAACGCGTTTGTCGCTAAATTCCCAGGTGGTGGTCACCCATCCGGTAACTAGTGACGCCGGACCGTGCTCAACCACAGCACTAATCAGCGACTGCAGCTTTTTTACCATTATTAGCCACGTCATGCCACTTGTAATGTACTCGTATTATACAACGATGTAATATGCGTTTTAATAAAATTATATTGTTTTACATATTATATTATGATACGCTTGTATACGTACGTTATACTACATCATCGAATACATACATACATATATATAATTCACTCTGATAATGTATATAATATATATATATATATATATATATATATATATATATATATATACACAGTGGCACATTTAGAGTTTATACACCCAGAGCGAAGGAGAGAAATAATTTTATTCCCCCCTCCCGCGCTCACCACAAACTTGTCACTATACTCTTTACAACCTTAGACCTTTTCTCTCCACCATCAATTAATGAAAAATGTGCCCCTCTCTTGTTATGAACAACATTTTAAAATGTATATCCTAGACGTTAACAGTATACAATTTCAAAGTGTTTTATTAAAATAAAAAATCAAACCAAATAATGGGATAAGTATATTTTATTAAAAAGTTTAATTACAATTTTTTCCTTGCCTGTTGGTTGGTAAATTCTTCGACTATGTCGTCATATTGAAGTTATTTTTTTCAACTTTGACTGTATAAATAAATGTTATTCATTTTGTGTAGGTATATATACAAATAACACACAATAAAATTGTCAACCCTAAAACCGTTAAAATTTGGCCGCTAGGTATTCGCCCCGTCGTCCCCCTCCATTACTGCCCCACTGCATATACATACAGGGTAAGGTTGGAATACCATGCACCTGTTACGTGTACATGTAATCTTTATGTGTATATATATATGTATGCACGTTATACCGGTGCACGATATACTTACCGAACATCCTGTATATTATATAGGTATATTATATATTATATCTACAGATGTTTTAATATGTGTGTTTATCGGCTTCGGTTTTATAATTGGATTTCAGGCACGCCAGAGAATGATGAGTTGGCGAAAACCCTATATACAAACGGGGCAACACGTTGTACGAAAAAAAAACCAATACTAAAAAACTATATGCGTCTATGTAGTCGCGTATATAAATACATGGCCGTCAACGACGCGTCGCGGAGGCCCGAGTCCAAACCGGTGAGTGCTTTGAGACGCGCTATATTAGTACAATGAGGGGCGATCTCAATGACCACAGAGACAATGGGCGATATCGGAGACGGTAGAAAGAGAGACAGAGAGAAAGAGAGAGAAAATCAAGAGACAGAGAGAGGCAATGCATTATTGTAGAAACGAGAAGAATAAAAACAATGGCACACCGTAAAACATTTTGTAAAAACTAATCTCTTGGTCAGGGTCGTTAATCATTGTCCAAGTGCGTTTTGACACCATAATTTTATCGGAATAATCGCATATACGCATATATTGGCCCGTAATTATTGGGTGTTTTTTTTTTTTTCGTCATTAGCTATAAACAGCGTTGCTATTATAATTATATCATTGTTATTACGTCTCCGCACGCACGCCTGTATTATTATAATAATATAACATTGTACTCGACGCACATTTGGCGCGTCTGCTGCGCGAACAGTAATATGAACGTCATACGCGCGCGCGTACGTGTATTAAAGTACACGGAATCATATTATGCTATTATTTTATTTTATTTTATTTTAAATACATAAACGGGCAAACGTCCAACAATAACAAGAGTGTATGCAAACAAATAGAAACAAATATAGTTACAATATTGCATACTTAAGAAATAAATAATAAATAATAATATAATAAAATTATGGAAAAAAAAAATAATAATAATATATAGATCGTAACTATGTGCAGTAAGCCGACAGTGTAACAGTGACAGTGACAATATTATTACAATGATCGCGCACGCATATCAATGTACATATATACCTTTGTACAATTAAGATCAATGGTTAAAGTGGTAGAAACGTTAAGGAGGGACTATAATCACCAAAAATCTAAGAGCGTTCCCTTTCCAAACTTTTTTTAGGTAGCCCATGATATCATTTTTTCTGATACACACATTTGTCGATAAAATGTGTAATAACTAAAAAACAAATTTACTCCTAAAAATAAAAAAATAATTCTACATCTTATTATGCCTGACTATTAAAAAGAAGTTATATTTTTTAGTCTAAAGTGTTAAACAAATTAATTTAAATTTTAAGTTGTTTAACTGTTTAAGTCTTAAATATTTTATTAAAAATACAAATAATCGACAATATAAACAATATAAACAATCGCATGTTATATAATAAAATAATATCACATCTCATAAGCTTAACTTTTAATTATTTATACAAAATGTACTTAAAACCTGTAATTGTAATAAAATTAAGAATATACAATATTGCTATAATCTTGCTAACCTATAATGTCAGTCAATAAAACTTAAAGTTCCACGATAGCAAGAATATTATCTTATACTTATTTCTTACACATCGGCATATCACAATATATTATAGATATCATTATATTATTTATTTTTTTCGGGGTCAACTTTTTTTTCCACTTGTTCAATAATATATTTCATATAAAATAGTATTATATAAATTGTGTATTGTAATTTATGTAATAATTACTAACGCCGTTTAGCTGTTTATCCCCGGACTTAGAAGACTTAGATTAAAGAGGACGCATAATCTTACCTTAAATAAGAAGGGGGACTCCCCCACTTTAACCACTGCAATAATTATAATATACCTATTACAATACGTACACGCGCTCGCATACAATAAAATAATGTATTCAGTTTTTTTTTTCTTCTTCTAGCTTCTCCATCGTTCTTTACCGTCCTCCCGTGTCAGAATAAATATAGTTGACGTGTACGCGGTAACGCATATACGGCACAACATTTTCGAAATAGAGAAGGAAAAAAAAAATTGAAAATCAAAAACACTTACATCCGGTGGAAGGTGGAACTCACACTCATTCCAACACATGTCTGCGCATTTTTAAGGACCGCCCGCGTGAATAGCGTCGCCGTGAACGCGCACATCTCGTCGGCGATAAGTAGCTATATAAGCTATCCGGGGACCGATAAATAATGCGTCAAACCGTCGTGCGCACCGATGACGTTTTTATTTTTACACTTAGAACGCGCACAGCCTCTACACGTTCCATTATATAATATACACAATATTATACACTACATAGTATTTAGTATATTATAATATTTACACACACAGCTCTATGTATATACATAGTGTTTGCGGCGTACATGTCCCCAGCCCCACCCCATCAGAATATTGGAGTTTTTATCGTGTCAACATTTAGCAATACCATTTTCACAATTTGCCTTTATTTACTTATTTATGTATTTTTGAAAATTTGCCTTTAGTGTAACAGTAAAATCAAAACTGTTATGCGTTTGTACATTATGCGCATATAATATAATAATGTAAATGCGTATACATAAATATAACTAAATTTTAAAGCAAAAACTAACTTTACACGTAAATAAAGATTTATTTACAAAAAAAAAAAAAAATATACGTTCTAATCACACATTCTTCCTCCACGAATGTCAAATGCAAATTCAATAAAACTGGATTTGTTTATTTTTGCAATATATATATATATGATATGAAGTGAATATTTAATATGTATAGATTATGTAAAATATAGATAGGTACCTACCTTTATTAAAATTTTTATTTTACCTCTTCCTTGTATATACTACATTTAAAGCTAATAGTGCAAGCTATATTACATTGTATTTATTTCTACAGCCATTTTAATTGTTCACTGTTAATTCAGTTAAATTATATTAATATTATATATTATACCGTTGCAAATGGATTTATTCCGTAAAAAAATGAATAAATAAGTAAATATATATATACAACATAATAAATTTGCAGTGCGAACGACGAAGCGAGGTGAAATCAACGTTTCTCGTCGAACGGATGCAGACATACAGGAAATTAGTTTCTCGTGAAAATTCGTTTTCTTTTAATTATTGTTACCGTTTTGTTTCCGGCTGTTTGGCGCGCACCATTTTTCACACCACGCACGTATACCTTATGTACGCCTCTATACTTATAAATATAGTATCTCTGATCGCGTGTACAGTGTACATAATATATTATTATAATGCGTCCGGCTGCGCGTCAAGACTTGCGGTTTCCACCGTGGTTACCATTTACCAATATGCGCCGCGCACAGTTCCATGATCGTACAAACAAATATATGATCGTTGTAACACTTTTGGACAACACTAAACGAGATAAAGCGCACCAATTAGTGGCCGTCGACAATATTATAATGTTAATGTATATTAATGTCTTGCGGTCATGTTGATATTCAATTTAATGAATTAATAAGTATATACGTATAAAGTTAAATAATAAATTGAGAGGATTGTTAGCTATGATTTTCGATCTCTGTCAATCATTTGCGCAACATAGGAATTTAGACGTTTGCTATTTCCAACTTGCATATCGATTGCTCAATTGATGCGATAAAAATTTTGAAAACTGATTCAAATTCATCGTTAAGTCTACTTTAGATCGATTTTCCCACTTTTTTAATTTTGTCCCCCGAAATTTCATAAAATATAATTAAACATATTGGAAACATAAAAATCAACAAAAATTTGTATTTGAGTATGTTATAAATACAAAGCTTAAAAAGTGAGGAAGTCGGTCTAAAAAAGACTTTACACCGAATTCATATTTGGTTTTCAAAATTGTTATCGCATTAATTGATCGATTGGTACGTTGGAAATAGAAAACGTCTAAATCCCTATGTCGCGCGTGTGATAGACGCAGAAACAGAAGATCATGATATGGCTTACAATCCTCTTAAAGGACCATCCAACTAGAAACATTTTCTTTGGCTTAAATTATATATTACATTATTTTACGAAAAATAAAATGATCCCACAAAAACTCGTTTGTGACAATCCGTTCGCTAGTTACGGCGATTTTTTAATATTGCGCGTGATGTCACGATTTCGTTTGCTACGGTACACGATATTATAATGGGTAAGAACTGGGAGACTTGTTATAATAATCATCAATGTTGTATGTATACAGTGGCTTCACGTGTTGTTCAAACTTGTCAGTGGTTAACCGTTTTACCTACGTACGTCGTACACACTTATAGGCACAATGATACCCCGGGCCGACGACGGCTCTGTTGTCTGCACGCGAGTTCACATAATCCATACGAAATTTGTAATATAATGTATTTTGTTTTATTGCCTACCGTTTGTAGTGACAAAATACGACGGATTAAGGTACATATACATAATATAAAGATCTTGACGTTCGGCGACGTGACAACGATTTTTATGACTATACGTATACGCACCTGTACTATAATAATCCGTTTGTTTACCGTTGCGGATAAGGATGGATACAACGATATGGGGAAAAAAGACTTGAGAGATAATTGTAGGCCGCCCAATGCTAACAATATCATGTTCTACGACAATCGTGTACACAGCCACACTATAAGATGGCCTCTGATACGATAGCGGCTTGACTGTACGGATAACCTCGATTTGGGTCCAACATTTAACAAATAACACGAATTGGGTCCCGGCGTGTTTTATATAGTACATGAATTATTGGGTCTCGGTATATGTTCGTGTTGGAGTAGCCCGAATACAAAAAACGAATACAAATATACCTATAACCTAACCTGTCTACGGGTATGCTTTGCTTGGCCCTCCTCGGTCTCTTATTACGTGAGAACTGAAATCAAAACAATCCCCTGATTCGCTATGAAAAACCACGTCGGATAAAATGAACAAGACAGAATAAATACGTTTTGGGTGAGAAGTCGAAAACTATTGCCGCGGGCCCGATTCGAGTGTGTTTATTTTTCTTTGTTCGTATATCTTCTCATTGTTTGTGGCTTTGCGGTGCGCGACAAATCACGAACGAAACAGTCTTTCGTATTTTTTCGCCATCGGAGACGCGTCCGCTAAAATGTGTTATCGTATATGTATAACCTAGTCCACTACAATAGTAAGTGATCGTCATGGTAAGTCGCAGTCACTCTTTCGTATCCACACGGTGGCAGCCCACTATCACGCCCTACAACTTTTTCAATCATCCGACGCACGTGACCACGGGAAGTTGGCTTAACAAGCGTCTTCAGTCAGGAAAATGCGAGTAGTGTCCCTGCACGATATTTAACCGCTAAAATTGAACACGAGTTTAGAGTCCGTGGTGATGTTATTTAGATAATTCCACGTTCTTATGCGTATACATACAACACAATTAAGCCATTTAGTCTGTATATCCTCAATTATCGAACTACCATACGGATCCATGTTTTCAATATTTTTCGTGGAAAAAAAAATCCCCTGTGAGGCAGCGGCCTCCTACGCGGGAACACTGCTTGTTGAGGGAACAAGGTCAAAATTGTTTGTAAATTGTATTCGATTAATCACTATATTATATCATTTGCGTAGGTATAAAACAACAACAAAATAGCCACTATGTATTATGCTGATTTCCATATAATATTATGCGCGCTGAGCTTAAACATAATAATTAATGACAATAATATATACGTACTGTACGACACGCGCACTATTATTGCGTTCCAGTTCGCGGTTAACAATGTATCGCTCATATATATATATATATATATATATATATATATATATATATTGTTATTATAGTACATACCAGTGGTCTTCAAATGGTGGGTCTCAACCCAATTTTGTGTCGCGTAAGCTTAAAATTGGCTCGTTATAAGTCTCATTTATAAAATAAAAATTAAAAATTACGCAATATGAATTCTTTACATTTTTAATTAATAATTATTAAAAGTAATAATAAGCGAATCCAAAAAGGTTGAAGACCACTGGTACATACAACATCTTGTACATACAGCTAGCGTTACGATGATAACATATAAGTGTTTAGCATTCGGTTTTTAGGCTCGTTCATTATTGTAACGACCGCGCGGCGAGTGTTGGCGCTCGCACAGACCGAGAGCTTTTCCCATTATACTATTAGTAGTTATTGCATATATTTTATTGTTCTGCAACGCACGTTATGTTTTCTAATCGTTTATTGACTGCGACAAAATATTCTTTGCCGTAGGTATACCAAATTCTTCGCACGACCTGCCAATGTTTGTTATAATACACGTGCGCCACCTGCCTCCGCGACGACCTACATCGCTGCGTCGATAAACGTTCTGTTATTATTGTATTTTGTTGTTTGCAGTGCGTGGCCGCGGTCCGACAACGTATACCTATGTTAATCAATAAGATATTTGCTGTATTCGAGCAAACTTGTATTCTAATCACAATATATTTTGTGCCACCTGCAACGGCATTATATAGTATATTATAATTTTATATAGGGTGCGGATTATATTGTGTTTAAAACTAAAAAAAAAATATATCAACTTAATATACACGTGTACTTATTTTCATTCAAATATGTGTAATTAAAAATACATGATTTGTAAGAAAAAAAAGAAAGAAAAGAAAACCATAAGCTAAGTACATAATAAGTATAAATAAGTATAATTTACATTAAAACTATGTATATTATATTTCATTTATTTAGAAATACATGCCCGAAGGCATTAAGTACAATAAATTTATAAGTGTTTATATGCTATTTGCAATAATACAAAAAATATTAGAATATACAACAGTAAAACTGATAACACATAAATTATATAGGTTAGTGTACAATGTATAAAAAAGAAGAAAAACAAAAAATATTTAAAAAGATAATATTTTAATTTGTATCGCACTTAGAGGGGAATGAAAAATATCAAATATTTTTTGTAGATTATTACAGGAAACTAATGATCTATTGTTGGGGGGAAAAATCCGTATGCTTTATAAAGTGTTTTGTGCTTAGAAATACGAAATGTTGGTCGATTTCTAGAATTAAATGCAGGATAATATTATAAATTATTATTACATACGTCCTACACCTATATGGCTATATATATATATATATTAATTGAATTCATTATTGAAGTATGATGGAATCTTCGCGTCATCGACATAGCAACAACGGGTGATAACCGTATTTTAAGTTTTCAAGAGTATATTGATGTCGATATTATAGTGCAATATACGTTCTTATGGTGGCTAAAGGATCTTGTTCCACGGTGTCAACCACAGAAGTTAGTGTAAAAGTTATACATATTTATATAAGCGCTTCTAATTCCGTAGGACTGAAATCATGGTGGGTGTCTGTGTATCACTGCCATTGTGAAATTTTCCATATTGCTTCAATATATGTAATATACTGTCTGCAGACCGTCATTTATAACACATTGTGTATAATATGCTATGTAGGTGCGTTATAGTGACCACTGACCGGCTGTTTGTATGATAAAATAATCATCTATCGATCATTTAATCGTATATAACTTATATTAATTTCACAGTTAACTAACTATATATTTAATTTATGTCCTGCAGCAATTTAATAGATAGACGTATATAACATCACTTTTTTACCTAACACAAAAATCGAAAATAATATTTTTCAATAGGAATTAATAATACATCTTTAGGAAAAAAGTACAAGTACATTTTTATCTCCCACGCCTGTATAAAAAAAATCCTTAGGGACACCATATAGGTCTTGTTATATTATAGGAAAAAAGTACCGTCGCAAAATAAAAACGTGTATGGTCACCATATATATGAATACAAATAAGAGAATTCCTTCTGGTTACGGTATTGAAGGGTACAACCAACAAAAAATTTCTCATGTCCGTGATTTAGGAATTGCATTATCAGATGACCTAAATTTTTCAGAACAAATTAACATAATATATAACAAAGCTATCCGGAACTTATAGGATTTATAAAGAGAAATTGCTCCGAGTTTAACAATCATTTATAATTGTTTACAATTGCCTTGTACACAGCCCTTGTCAGATTTATTCTTCAATTTGGCCCTTTTATTTGGAACCCAACTGAAGTTGGCCTCAAAAATAAACTTGAAAAGTCCAAAGACGTTTTTTTTTCGTACGATCACTCATAAAATAGATATGGCAGGTAAATCAATTGACGACATCGCATTTAATATCAAATCTTAACTTTTAGAGTCAATACTTCTATTTATTGATGTAACATTTATACACAAACTATTAAATAATAAAATTATCTGCCAAAAGCTACTATACAACAAATTTGTTCGAAAATATCAGTTTATAAGACCCATCATCAACAACTGTTTTATATATACTGTCCGAGGAAAAATAATTTCATGAATTATGGCCCACTTAAATGGGTTTTACTACTGTTATTTGTTAATATCTTGTAATGATATATCTAATTTTAATTTTTTTTTTTTTTTGTGTTTATTCTAATAAATTTAAATGTGTATTAGCTACAAATAATCCTTATTCTAACTTAAATGTATAATTTTATATTCGTAATAATTATTTACATCATTATATCTCTTCTTATTTCAATTTAATATATATTGTTAACCATAACTTTAAAAGTATATTCCGGTATTAATTTTAAATTGTACATATTTTATGCACTGATATAAGATGTTATATGGTGTAGGATATACTAACGTCTAACACACACACACACATATATATATATATATATATATATATACGACTATACGAGTATATATGATGTCGATGTTGATTGCATTTTAATGTAATTTGTTTGTTCGTTTTTCTTTTTATTTATTTTTAGAGACACTATAAGACGCACCTTCTGGTTAAAGTGCGAATAGTGTATACTTCCCAGTTGTATACAAATTAAACGAATTAAATATACTATAATAAATAGTTTAGAAATTATTTTCACTGAATATACATTATATATATATATAAATATGAAACATATTAAATCAATTAAATGTGTCTACCTATTGGCTATTACCCATACGTTATACGCGTGTTCTGCATTTACACTACGAGTAAAACTCATGTATATTTTATATATATATAATGCATACCATAACGTACAAAATTTTAATAGATTCATTCCGATCAGTTTGTATATACATATACGGTTATATAGAGTAAATATTATCCACTGTTGACTGTTATAATCTTATAACGCTGCTGTAGTAGATAATATTTTAATTTATATATATATATATAAACGCTGCAGTGTGATACATAATATTATGACGTATCATATACATGTATATAGTCGTTCGATGGAAAGAAACTGAATCATGTATACAATAGGTATATATGTATGCACTGCAGGATTAAATATAATAATAACGTTTAATCAGTTTAACATTTTTTGCGTTTGTGATTAAATCGCGCGCGGCGCAACAAGGAAGTATGAATAATTAAAACACGTGTAAATACCTATGTATTATACATATCAACTCCATTGTTATTGAATGGTTTACGATATACTATAATATTATATTATTAAATAACGTTCATAGTTCACAATCATTATGTTCATATACGTATACATACACATATTATAACACACTAAATCAAGAACCGCTTACGTACACATAAAAACAGTAAAATATATAACATATAACAGTAATAAATATAAAAATATAAAATATTATATACACCTCACGCCGCACAAGTACCTGTACGTGTAATATTATATAATATACATTTATATACCGTACAACATTGTGCTTTCGTTCGACACTATATACATTTATAATAATACTTTGCAGTATATTATACATCTGAAACACGCAACATACTCCAATAGTTCCCTAGGTATCCTATATAAATATATAATATTATATTATATTTACGATGGTGTAACTTTTCATAATCTAAAACAATTCAAGACTTTTTACTTTATATATATTTCCGAATGTTTTTGCGTTTGACAACTTTAATATAAATAACCAGTGTACACCTATATACATATAGATAATATGATGGTGTATAATATGATACTTACCTATTCAATTTCGACATCGAACACTCTGCTGGAGTGTTTATTTTCCAATCGATGAAAACGACCGAACGTTCGTATGTTTACGGTACCTATATATATATATATATATATTTATATACAAACACGAATTGTATGGACTGGGCGGGAAGAAAAGATTAATCGTATAATCATTTATTAGATATTTTATGAATATACTTATAGTCATAAATTTAATAATATTTAGACAAATTATAGCAAAAATTATACAGACATGACTCTATGGTTAGTAACTGAATAAAACATATTGTTTTATTTTTCTACATTTGCGTTTTCATACATATTTACTAATAAATATTGTATATTTATATGTATGTAGATTATCTGCTTTTCATATTTCATTATAGTTCATATATTATTATAATATATATCTCTGCATTTACCACTACCACTGCAAGTACACGTGATGCTTAAAAGTATTAAATATTTGTATTATATATTTATACTTTAATTATTAATTTTATACATTAATTAATAAATTAATTTTATCATGTAAAATAAAAAATTATTTATACGTTTATATGTATAACATGTAGGTCATAGGTACAATTTGTGGGAGGAGCTTAGAGGAGCTTAGTCTCTCCAAAAATTTACATATTAATTCAAGTCTTAAATCCTTAATTAATTATCTTATATCGATTATAATATATACATAATACAGTAAATGTTGCAGTTTGCGGAAAGCCTCTCCAAAGTCAAAAATTGAAATTGGGTCTATGATGTAGCAGGTGCTTGGAAAGCGCATTGTCTTAGATTGTATATACCCAAAAAAGATACATTTTGCGTTTGGAAACGCAAGTGTTACCGGACTCTAACAATAAACATGTGGGCCCGCGGCGTAGATGTAAAAAAAATATACGGCCTATATTATATACAGATGTTTATTAGACATTTTCAAGAGGTCTATGGATACTTGTGGCGCACGCGGGATTATAAAACAATATAAAGTGACTGTGCAATAATATTTATATATTTGCGCAGCGGCGGCATTCCAGGCAATAACAATAATAATATTATGTACTATATACCTATGTACATTGGCACATTTATTATATATGTATATATTTTATAAAATCAATTCTACAGGTGTACGCCGTGTATATAATATATATATATATATATATATATATATATTATACCAATATATAATTTATAATAGAATATTATCAGACGATATATGCATGTTATGCTTTGTAGTAAACAACAACGAACGATTGACGGTTGCAATGGCTACGTGACGACGACAACGACGACTGTCACGCCAATATAACTCGTCACTTAGATAGTATAAGTGTATATAAACTGTGAGTGCGTATATAAAATATATATACGCACTGGTAAAACGCCTACACGCATATATCATATATAAAACACCAGGTACGTATTATAGCTAGGTATACATACACCGGCTACACAATGTATATTTTTAGGTATATATAGATGTAGGTACATTAATAATAAAAACCCTTCGTATTATTGTTATTTATTTATTTTTTTTTCAAGCAAAGTCCACACTACCGTCAATGGCCATCGGATAAGAAACATTAAAACTTAATTATTGTGTAATAATATATATAATCCATATAATAGGTACTTATGCATAGTTTAATAGTTTTTACACGAATCTTTTATACGCGCATTATCGATACGATCGGTATTTATTTACATTAATACTATTAAAAGGCTTGCGAGCAGATTACTATAAAATATTATATTAGAGCTTAAATGTTGTTAATGATTTTCGTGTATATTCTATATTAATATGTAAAAATGTACATATTTATATTATTGTAAACGTGCATTGTAAAACGTATATTATATAATTATTATTATTATTGGAAAATTTATATTTATTCGATTTTTGCCGGTACCTAAATATTATAATACACGACGGCTTGGAGCTTGGACGAGCTGCGTATTTAGAAAATGGCGACGACCATCGTGTGTGTAAAAGGGTTGAAACGACGTGTGCGCGTACGACCGGCAGCAGCAGCAGCCGCGGCGGTGGGGAACCACATGAAGGTGTAGAGGAAGGGTACGGAGGGGGGGGTCAGCGTACGGTCAGTTGTACCGAAAGGATTGGTCAGTGGGAGTGGTGACCGGTTGCCGTGACGATCGCATTACGCGCGCGCCGCCGCGTGGCGCCCGTCTGCGGCGGATCGGGTAACTAAATTGCCGCCGCTGCCGCCGCCACCGCCACCGGTAGGGATGCCCAACGGTCTGTGTTCGTGTGCGTGCGTGTACGTCGTCGTCCGCACCACCACCGTAGACACCGCCACCACCGCCAGCACCAACACCGTAGACACCACCACCGCGTACTCTACTGCCGTCAACGCGCCCCCGGCGACCCCGCTACCGCAGCGGCGGCCACCGAGGACGGCCGTCGTTGCCGGCACCGCCGCCGTCGTCGTCCCGGTCGTCGCGGTGTGGGACCAGAGGTCGCGTGTGCGCGGCCGCCCGACGGCGACCGGAGCCGACCGGCGACGAGCCGACCCGACGGTGGCAGTGGACGCGGCTATTCGGCCGGCGCTACCGACAAACCGACGACGACGCGCGCGGTCCCCGGCGTTTAGTTTGCATTTATTCGGACGCGGTCGCATTGCCCGCGCACGCTCGCACCGGCACACGGTACCGCCACACGCTCGCCGCTTCAGTCCACTACTCGTCGGCAGCTCGGCTGGTGTGGTCATCATTCCGGCACTCGCGGCCATCGCCTACGTACGCGCGACGCTCCGGTCGTGTTCCGCGTTCACACACTGTCTGCTCGCACGCTCCCGTACGCCGACGTCGGGTCGCGCGTCCTCGTGATTACTGTTTATAAATCGGAACAACGATAAATATTTATTATATTAATATACTGAACTATCGTTTTTCAAATTTCTCGGTTATTATTTTTTTTCTTTCTTTCCGTTTATTATTATTTTATTTTTTTCGCTCTCCGTCGTTCGCGATCGTCGATTAATAATAAATATATTTATATAGTTTTTTTTTTTGTGTGTTCGAAAACATTTTTTGCTCGCGTGTTTGACTTTTAGTTCAGCATCGTCTGCACTCGCCGCGGTGGAAGAAGACGTCGTCTCACCGTGCCTACACCGTCTTCGCGGCAATCGGACAATTACAAATTGTTTCTTTCGTCTATATTTAAATATATATATTTATATTTAACATTATACATTTAAATCATACTGAAGACGTCGACCATGTGAGATTTACAAGAGCATCCGTTAAAATGATAGACTTTCGTCTGCTGATCGACTTTTTTCCGACGTGCCGACCACCGTCGTCGGTAATCATATGAGGACATAACGATTTCTTAACGCACGTGGTGGACCCGTCAATATTACGCCGTTCACCATGAGGATTAAAATGCCTGCAGTTCGTATCGCTCAAGGTATGTACAACAATATTTTATTGTGGCTTTTACATTTTTTTTTTTTTTTATGTTATTTTACCGTCTCGACGTTTTGTAACATTATTTACTTTCGATTGTTTCCACCCTTAAAGTATAGTATTTCGTGGAAAAACACCACAATTAGTGTAGTAGGTTCTCCCGAAATATTCCCGTTTTTTACCATTACCTAATCATGTCTTGACCGGTGCACGGAGTTCAAGTAATTTAACCTGATTATGTATTGTATAAATATTATATATCTAGTGTTTTCCTAGCACATGGCAGTAGCCAAGCATACGATTTGTAATATTACGTATTTTTACCCGCGTTATTCCATAATTAAATTCGAAAACTAGAATATTCCGATGCGGGTCACGAAACGATATCATTAAGAGTAGATTAGACAGTTTAAAACTAAACTATTAATAATAGTTGGAACAAACATTTTCTATTTTCGCATTCCACCGTTTCATATAATATATTATTATTTTGACTGATGATCGGTGGTGGGCACGTGATGGATTTAATGATGAGTCGGTGACGGATACCATTATAATGAAATCGTTTATCGATAAACTGATATCATTTTATTATTATCAATATTTTCTAACATTTTTTCGCGTAAAAAAATAACAATACCCGTTCATTTAACTCGGATTAAGTGTGTAGGAACTATCCATTTATAACTAAACGCTATTATGTAAAATGATATGTCGATATCGCATTTTATGTGGCTTGCACGTGTAATCGTACAGCAGAAAAATTCACTGCAGGCAATTGTTGTCTGGCCGGTCGTCGTCAACGTCTGACGATGCCCACTATAATATTTTTATTATTAGTATTATCATTATTATTTATTACTATATCTGCCAATGCGTTGATAATATTTTTGGCCGGCCAGCATTCATCGTGTACCGCGCGAAAACCATATTACTATAATTTATAATGATCACGATCGCCGCAGCATAGGTTCGTTTCCGGCTGCAGATCGACGGTGGTCGAGTGCTATAGTGAATAAAAACCCTTAATACTCCTCGGACTAATATCCTCCCTCAAATTTGTTGTGTTTTGAATGTATATTTCGATACAGGTTCGACAGTGTACACGAAAACGATAAAATATGCACGCGCTCATACAGACTTAGTATTTAATGGGACATGTCTTCTTTTCCTTTTTTTTTTTTTTTTTGTCGAAAATATGTGGTGGTAAAACGAACGACCCGAAGAAATGGGATAGGTACAAAAGTATACACGTAATAATAAAAATAAATTAACGAAATGTATAATATTATCGTGTTGGTAAATGTAAAATGTTGCCGTTGGTGATCCCTTGACCCGCGTTTTATTTATGATCCAAACAGTGATCGGGAGAAAAAGAGAACCGAACGGTGTGGAACGACCCTCCCCGCGAGCGCATCAGCTGCTTGCGTACGGTATGTCCGTCATCGATTACGCGTTGTACCATTTTATACTCGCGCGTATATTATATTAAGTGTACCTTATATACGTAGACCAGGTTAGGTATACACCTCGTCGAAAAAAAAATACTACTACCTGTGCGGTTCTCGTCGCGCGCCGTCTGCGTTTCTTCTTGACGATGTGATCCGGATAAGAATTTCGGATAAGAAAACGGGTGATTTGAACGGGGAGATTGTGCGTGTCCAAGACGACGATATTATATATTATATATACCTAGTGGTGTGTGTATTTTTACCTGTTGTTGCGTCAGACCGACACGAGAGTTATTTGTGTCCCTAACCATTATTATTTCTCGGTCTACGACGATAATACAATAATATTCCATAACATATATATATATAATATTATCCATATGTATAATAACGTGCACCCGCTATAAACCGCGGACAACTAGATAACCGGCGATAACGTTTTTGTTCTATTCGGGATTCGTATAAATGCGCGCGAGTAGGTCATTTTCAAAGGAAGACGAGATATTGTGTAAAAGTAAAATTTATATTTATGTAATTATTTTAAAATACACACACACTAAATCAAACTAGGAAATGGTTTGTAGATAAAACTTTAAATTATTGACCGTAAATTTATTATTATTTTTATTATTAGGTTATGTTATATTAATGTCGACCAATTATTATTTAATTTCAATTGACTGGAAGTTATACACAAATCGAGTTATTATTATAATATACGGTCAACACTCGCGCTTTTCTCACCCCTCCCTCATACACGCGTTATTTACGAAAAATATTGTTCGTATAACATTACGTATATAAACATTCGTATATATTTTTTCGACGAAAAACTTCCTCCACCTCCGCCGACTACATAGTCTTGAACGCCGGGTCGTGAACGGGTCGTGTTTCCCACGTTGTCGCCAAAATCGCACTGCATATTATAATATCGCTTTTTCTCTTTTGTTTCGTCGTGACCGGCTTACCGATAACATAATAATAATATTACGAACGCCGGCCGCTCACCGTTTAGGTGGTATCCTTTCGGTGCGTGTTCAAACAATTTAACCGTAACCCGCTTTTATGGGTGCGCGTGTGTGTGTGCGTGAATGCCCACATGTGTACATCTTGATATGAAATAATAAAGCGAAACGCGGAGAGAAAAAAAATGTGTGTGTACACACGCGCCGTGATAATACCTATGTATTATATTTATATTATGTATATAATACGATTTATAACAAGATGTATAATATGTTCTTTCGTTGTCGCCGTCGCACTCCGCTCGGCCACATTTAATGAACGCGCGCGCGGTCCGTGGGAAGACTGGGCGCGCGGTTTGACCCGAGAATGTGGTCAATTACGACGACGACGACGGTAGACGTTGGATGCGCGGGGTGACGCGGCGGTGACGACGACGGTATCGTTTCTACTGCGCGGGGGGTAGTTCGCGGCGGTTGCGGGGTGGAGCGGTGGCCCGCACAAAGGAACCGAGGAGAAAACCCGAAAAGCTCGAGATATAATAATATTGTATAGGCAAAGGTTAAAAGGTATAACATTATATGCCAGAAATAAAATACGGCAGATACGTTTATTATAATATTATTACTATTATTATTGTTATTGTTATATACGTCATCATGGGGAGAATATTATACGGATCCGCCGTCGACGTAAGACCCGAAAACTTTTTATAAATCGACCGCGTACGCCGGGATTATGATGCGCTTTATCTACAACATATTAATGACAATCATTATATAGCTCTCTAGGTTATAACACTTGCGGTTTCGTAAAGACGCTATCGGCACTTTATATTATAAGAGCGCGTGTATCCCGTCGTAGTTGACCGCCGCCGTCGTCGAATGATTTGCACGCACCGCAAATAGCATTCGGCGAAAAACAAATTATTTTGATATTCTAAATAACTAGTGCGGTGCGATATCTTGGATTTCCCGCATGCGGCAGCAATTAGGACAACTTGATCTCTTTCAGTAATTTTTTTTTTTTTGTAAACGCATGCGGAAAACGCACCAGTTAGGACGTTATACTCGTGGAAACTCGGTGCAGCTGCAGTCGTATCAACCGGACTTATCGAAATTTATCTCGATATATAAATATATACAGAATGTCGTAAAAGCTCGGTTGACCACTGATCGTGGTTCGTTATCAGTTTATCACCCAAGATTCTGCAGTTTTCCTCGTAGGGGATTGATCGCTTATTCGAAATATTGCAAATAACGACACCGCAACTATCTTCGTATCATATTTCTCGCATTCGTTGTTTTATAAGCAATGATTTGCTGGTGATTTGCAGCTTCTGTACTTATATGAATCCTCGTAGAGCATCACCCGGTATACTATGTTATATCGACCTCGTCGATGAGGTGTATTTAACACCCGCAAGGTGCTATAGGGGCCACGCGACCTATATGGTCATCGCTAACGAAACTCTTCAAGACCGCCATATGCTGCAAACGCGATGAGCGGCTCGGACACGTCGGTACTGCATGATTATCGGTGCCCATTACTCTTGTGCGCAGTAAACCGATCGGGTTATGAAACGGCCTCTGTGACGTGCGTGCGTGCGTGTATGTTCATATAATATTATTATCTATTATATTGTTGCGGCAGAAAGAATAATAAATAAAACAACTGGCGGTATTATTGACGAGATCGCCTCGAGAATTTTTCGCGTGAACTTTCCGGAGCCTTTCCCGGAGCTATATATATATCCCAGAATATAACCGTGCGCGATTGGCCTCCGTTTGACCTCCGTAGGCGACAAAAGATGCTCACAATTTAGGTTCGATTGTGTTTTTTTTTCTGATGTCTGAACGCGCGCTTGCGTATAAGCCGATTGTGACCTAAAACACTATATTACACGCGTGTGTGTGTGTCGCGTGTAAATACGTCACGCGGTTGATTTATGAACGCGAAAATAAAAGTTGGACGCGGTTTCCATTTGTCACACACGTATATACTATATATATATATATATTATTTATGTATACGACATTGGCGCATACGTATATGTATTATGCTTATAATATACACGGCGACATGAACCGGCGCGCGCGTTTTGATATAAGGTCCCGACAATTTTTCACGGCGTGTTAAGAGACCTAACCGTGCTGCGTTCAACCGACCGAAGTCTTCTACATACACCACTACATCATATCATTATTATTTATATGTGTCTACACGTATATATTATATGCGTGTACAAGTATTATAGGTACATTGGAAACAAATAGCTTCCTGGTTTTCGATTTTATTTGGTCGAGTAATACACGAGTATATACTGCTGCCAGTACATGCGCATATATAATGTGTAAACGCGTAAATAATCATAATGTATATAATGAGTTAGGATAAAAGCAATTGATTCCGCGGTGAGCCGAAAAAGAATCGCGTGCCTAGCCCAATTCCGTCGTCGTCTTCGTCGTGGTCGCGGCACGCCCATCCTGCAGCGCAGTATAAAGAGGTATATATATGTAGAGGGGAAACGTCGCTGCATCCTTCTGGATAACGTTATTAGGCTAATTTATTTATTTTCTCTATTAAATATATAATACGCGTATATATATATATATATGTGTGTGTGTGTGTGTGTATGGGTTCGTTTTTTTATTATCGTTTGTTTTCTTTCGGGGCTCGTGTCGCCGTGGCCGCACCGTCGTGTGTGCATGCAATTTACATACAATGAGCGCCCGTTAAGCCACATTAAACAATTGCAATTACGCCTTCGGCTCGCGCGACCATTGTCGAAAAAAAAAAGCGAGAAAAAAAATGCCCGTTTATAAAACAACGATTCCGTAGTCGTCCCGATCGTCGCGGTCGCGTGGGAAATGCCGATAATCGAGAGGCATCGATCGGAAACGCGTGTGACAACCGCGAGGGGAAATAAAAAAACTCGAAATCTTTTTATATACAAAGTGACGGTTATGTACATAGGTATATATAATGTCAGCTAACTAATGAGAGAAAACCGTGCGCGTGTATATATAATATATATTATTATAGGTGACGCGCGGTTTTCGTGAAGTGTTAACCGTTGGTCGTCGCGGATCTAGGGTTTGTGGTATATAGAGGGGGGGAGGCGGCGAGAAGTAAGGAGGCGGTGTTTACCGAACGTTGAAGAGAATGAAAAGAACGAAAGAAAAAAAAAATTGTTAAAAAAAACCTCTACGGACACACACCACCACCGCGGCGAGGTCCTTTTGTTGTTACAGTATATTATATACTAGTATATATTATATAGTATAGGTACGCGTCCGGACTCGCCTCATTGGGTTTCCGTACCGGAATTCGTTTCGCAACTGTTTCTGCTCTGCCCAATCCCCAATAAGAGAGCAGTTGGCGGTTTCGGCGGCCATTGCTCTAATTAGTCACACGTTATTTTCACATGCGCTGCCGAGCAGCATCGCGGAGAGAAAATGTATGTTGGAGAGAAAAAAATAAAAAAAAAAATAAAATATAAGTGTATAAACAAACGAAATAAAATACACTTGGTGGTGGTGGCTGCAGCACCGTCGTCATCATCGTAGGCGATATAGAAAGATATCTCATCTTCGCTTTATATATTATTATTATCGTGTATATATGTGTGTGTGTGTGTGTGTGTGTGTATAATATGTTATACCGCGGCCGACGAAATCCGAGAAACTCGGCAGATGTCCTCACGCTCTCGTGTCATCATTATTCATTCGGGATCATCGTCACCTCCGCCGTCGAGCACATCCATTTCTCATGTATGCGTGTACCGCCGGAGGCTACGACGCCGATCGTCACATATCCTGTGCACCGCGCACCGCTGCTAACAGGACTTTGGCGCGTCTCGTCTGCCAAAGGCGGCGTACCGGACCGGAAACGCGGCGATTACGCACGACGACTTTTATCACGTATATATATATATATATATATATATAGATAATCTTATATACGTACATACGTATATCGTGAACGTTTCGAACAATGCGCGCACACAATCATCGCGATCATACGGATCGCTTTCCTATGTTACACCCACCATTATTATTGAACCGTTTTCCTTTAGGGATTTCCAATATAAATATTCGTACCATATATATACCTAATATTATACCTACGCATTCCTATATACATAATACATATTCTTATATATATTATTCATGTGTAACATTATATTCAGAATTATAGTCGTATACGATAAAACTCGTATCATGCGTTATCTCGTCCGATGATAATATTGCGATTATTATTACGATGATGTTGATGATGATGACGATGACAATAATAGGATGTATACCTATATGAAACGCACGCGCGCATTGTGATGTAATTGAACGAAAAAATAGAAGACAAAAAAAAATCGAACAAACAAAAAGAAGCGCACGTCCAGGTGTGGTGCGCTGCTGCTGCTATTGCTGCAGTGTCTCCGCCGCGCCGAGTACACAATATAAAAATAATAATAATAGTATACGATATCCGCGTGCATAGTAATGAGCTGTGCTGTGTGTAGGCTCTTTGATGCGACGGGGCACGCGACCGTGTTGAATCTTCTTCGTCGGTATTACGCACGAGCCTATATAAAGGGTTATAATAATAATAATGATAAAAAAAAAACGTACGTACACAATATACGACGACCCGACGATGGTTGCTGGCAGGCTTCTTGCTGGCGACGAAAACCGGATTATACAACAGCTATCGCGCGTTAAACGTGTATAAATTATTATATTTATGTATTATTATTGCTGTGCGCGCGTGCCCCCTCGCGCGTCAACCGGTTGGGCGTGTGTGCATGTGTGTGCGCTCGCACCGCGCGCGACTACCGATTTACGCGCTCCGTGCCTGAAGCCGCGCGTTTTCCGGCGCCAACTTCCGTTGGTTTTCTCAAAACTCCCACGCACTGCGTAGCTCCTCCAAATGTGTTCACACGACGGCCGTCGTATCGTATTATGTAGTACATAATAATAACATATACACACATATCTGCTGCACGCATACGAGTACAAGTCTCACGGTGCGCTGCTGCGGTGGTAAGGTGGTGGTATATACCTACATGTCATATTGTCTATAACGTACATATGTACGGACGGAGCGGACCGGAGATTGAGAGATTGAGAGAGAGAGAGAGTCCTGCAGAGATAGGTGCTGCTGTCCATTATATAATATATACTGTATATTATTAAGATTCGCGAAAACAACCCCTTTTTACATTTTTTTCACACCGTATAAACGGGTGCGAACAATGCGCTCGCGATATTCGCGACATATACCTATATATTTATATTGTGTGTACCGCGGACAATACAACACAACCCTGTCCACGTATAATAATAATATACGTCCAATACAATAATATAATGTCGATATATAATAATGTAATATGCGACTTCTGCAGCTCCGTCTCGTCCGGCTTCCGTGGGAACGACACGGACCGATTTCTTCGATCAATGCGCGCCCCGGACACTCACACATATAATAACCCTTTGACGCGGTTTCTGCGCGAGACACCGCGAAATACTCACGTCTCGTCCGTACATAATAATAATAATAATAATAATAATAATAATAATAATAATTCGATACGCGGACAAGTATCTACCTACCTACCTATACTGCCACCACCTTACACAGTCCGATAAACGATAATAAAACGCATTCGGGGTCGCGTGGGAACTGCTACCTGCTTCTGAAGCCGGCCAGTGTGCAGTATAGTATAAAAATACGGCGTATACGCGTGCACACCACCGCGCGCGCACACCGTTACGTTTTCGCACACCTATTATACACATGTTATTATGTATGGAAATAACAATAATCGCGCACCTGCTGCAAACACGTATAATAATAGTAATAATATGCGCCGTCGTACAGTTGCCACCACCACCTTCATGCGTTGCATATATATACGAGATATATACCAGTCGAGAATATAATATTTTAGCGCTTATCGATTATAAAATAATAACGCTTTACGCAGGCACTGAACAATTTAATTACTATATTATGTGTAATTCTGTTCTTTTTTTCTTCCATTGTTATTACCGATTTATTACATTATTGTGCGTTCGATATAGCCACCGCGGCCGGCGTATACCTGCACAGCTACTACTGTATACGTACACCACATGTAAGGTGTACTTTCTCACAATCGGTCGTTAAAAAATAAAACAACATGTATACGGTCGCCATGTAATAATAATAATAATAGTCCAAATCAATCGATTACGCGGCAGAATATTATGTACAATGAAAAAATAAAATAAAATCGCGTAATCTCTCGATTGTTTTATGCACGGCGCAAGCTTATCGTCATCATCGGGATGCAACAATATACAACAAACTGCAGCACATTGCCCGGAGCATAATTTAATAATAATAAAATAATAACATGTTATAGTGTGCAGCCAGAGTTACGTAAATCATCATTCATCACCGATAGTGCGGCCGATACGCGCATATAATAATATATTATAAAATATACACGTACATTGAGCAAAAGTTGAAACGCGTTTCGCGGTCAAGCATATATATATATATATACACAACGAAACACAATGATGATAATAATATTATAAATTACGCTGCGACACTAATACAATATAATATGCGGCCGCACACTATTATACGTATATACGACAATAATGTATATAATATTATTATATACGCAATCGCACACGTAAATAAACTGTAACGTTCTATATATGCGTATGTGTATGTGTGTGTTATAAACGGTTGTTTTATAACTTAACCGGACCGCGCGTAGGTATACGCAATCAATTTTTTTTCTTCGTTCCTTTTTCGCCGCGATATTACATGCGCGCGTATGTATAATATAATATATCGCAGAAAATCGATTATTCAAGAGTATCGACGCGAGCTAAGTATACGCGCATTCGGTCGCCGCCGGCCATAACCAGTTGATCGTATTTAGAGATCGATATCTTCCTCGCGCGTTCGCTCGGCAGAGACGGATTGTCACTTGTATACATTATTATAATACGTATAATATAGTATTTGCCACACGGGCCGTGTGTGGCCTATAAATATATCTACATATACGTACATAAAAACGTGCGGTTGTAATAATAGCTGGAGGGGGGGGGAGGTGGCGACTTGAATATTTTCGAACAAATTCTCAAATCAATAGTATATGGATATATATTGTTGAATCACACATTTTATGTAATAATATTATACAACTGCGTGTACATGACGTGGTCGTCGTCGTCCGGGTTTAGGTTAGCGCGTATATATATATTATAGAGGGCAAATTACCACCCATTCGAAAATTGTGTTTTTCGGAAAAAGAGTGTACATATATTATCATGATACAATAGTATAAGCGCTGCAGTAGTCGTACCGCGCCTAGACACGATCGAGATTGTTATATTATATATATCGACATAACGACAACATATATAATATATGTAACTAAAATATATAATAATTTATACGGAGGGGGTGGGGCGGCCGGCCGTCGATTGTAATCCTCCCAAAGTCCATTAATTCCCGTACAAATAATAAATAGAAATATCGGTCCAATTTGTGTGCGCGGGCTCTGCACAACGACAACGACAACGATACCCTTCTGTTGATAACGGCCGTGACGACGTCCTTACGGTGGGGGGGGGAGGTTGACGAGAAGGAGTATATTTAGGGATGGCGCGGTATATAAAGTATATACTATATATATGTGTGTGTGTATGTCTGTGCGTATATGGTTTCTGGTAGAAAATCGAAAAGTCGTCCTTTTTAATAGAAACTACGAGTTTCCCTCGCGGAAAATTATTAATCTCGGTGTACGCGTTCCGGCACGATGCCAACTGGGCGCGAGGGTCGTAAAAATCGGGCAATTACATCGGTATAGTCCTTTTAAGTTGTTTATTGCGCGAGCGCGAGCGGTGGACATCACGCGATTCGGATTGTCCCGCGCCCCGTGCGATGGATGATGACGGTTTGGAGAGAGAAAGAGGGGGGAGGGCGATTTCTCCTTGGCGCGTTTCAATTAAGTCCTATGGGAGAAAATAAAAGGCCCGTAGAGATAAAGAGAAAGAGGAAAAGACAAAAGAAGAAAAAAAAAATGTTTCCCGAGGCCAAAAGTTTGACGAAGTGTTTTTTCCGGGTCTCCTTGTCGCGAATACTCGTCGCCTCCGCTGCGTGTGTAGAAAGTCTTGCCGACGCGGCCACGCATAGAAGTCCCGCGGGGTCTTCGCCAATCGAATTAACCAATATGAAAACCGTCCCTTTGGCTGTTGTCGGGTCACCGCGCGCGGCCGTGCACTAGTCGTTCTAATCGCGTTTACCACCGCACACGTGTATACATAAAATATATATATATATATACACGAGGAGAGAAATCTACAGCACACACACACGTATGTATACACGACCGAGTGATGATTTTACCTGATGCGCGTCTAAGCCCAAGGGGGAGGGGGACGCGCCGATGAGGTGTATATACATAGACTTTACCATGTATATATGGAGCGTATGCGTTTGCGGTGGTTTACACAGCAGTTTGGCCGATAGATCAAAACGCCAAAGGGGGCACCACCACATATAACACATATATATAGGTTGAAGCCGGGCGACAACTGGCCGGGGACAGCTGTGCAAACGCGGCGGCGGCAGGCGAGAGATTTTATTGCCGAGGCGATATATATACTTATATATACATACATAATATATATGTACACGAAATTATAATATTCGTGTGGCTAACGGGTGGGGGGTGGTTGCGACTAGGCTTGGCGCGACGGCAACCGCGTGAGATTTATATGTATAATATATATGATATGTGCTACGTGAGTGCGTGTTTGCCAGATAGAATACGCACATCCTTTCATGTCATTATCATTTCTGTTCCCTTATTATATAAATGTACGCGCTTTCCCACCGCGACGACCACACACACTTAGCCTATACTATATATATTTATATATACTGCTATATCATTTACTCGTGTCTTTACTTTATATAATATACATATTTCGTGTTATTAATGTAAGTCTCTTAGGCGACAGTAATTTTTACGTACCAATATATAGTACCCAATATATATTTCTGACCCGCGGTCCAACACCAAGATCATCACCGTGTGCATAGATGTATATGTATAATTAATATTATATGTAACAAGTCATTATATATAGGCCAAGTGCGAGTTTAAAGTGTGTTGCTACCGCTGTTGCTGCTATATGCCTATATCGTATACACAATATGATGTGTATTATTTTCTGGAGGACGCCTATGTATACTACTTATATATTATTATTATATCGACTATAAACGTACATTTTTTATTTTATCGCGATCTCTGCCCCTTGACGCGCGTATATTATACACCGTGTGCAGTATTTTAATGGTGCACGTGCTGCAGTTTTTTACGTTTAAATTTAACTAGCGTGTACGGCGATATATAGGTACGTCCTCTATTATAATGTAGCTGCAATGATGACTCGTGCAATACGGTGTACGTATGTATCCATATCATCTCGTATTATCCGCAAATTATCGACTGCTGCAACAGAATTGGTTTTTTTTTTTTTTTTTAATTTTTTTTTTTTTCGTTATTAACACGCGTCGTAAAACCCGAACGCTACGGCATCACGTAAAACTATCGAAGAAAACTTTTTACGCGCATCAACGGCCGAATGTAGAACTCGGGAACGCGTTCACCGGTAGTACCCCCCTTCCCCCCGGTAACCACCATGAAAGTGTATCACTATATTACCGTTACGTGTATCGCCGACGGATATCGTCAAGTGCGTATTATAAATCATCACGCGTGCACAATAGCTGTATGTTATACTTGTTTGTACGTAATTCCGCAACGAAGAGCACTTATCGTTGCATTGTATTGTGTTGTCCAGCCGCGCATTCGCCAACTGCAGCGCGCAACTGTGCAGGCAACAGAATTCGAAAATTGTCGCAGGCCGTTGTTAAAAATCGTTCTCTAGTCGGCGGCCGAGAGAAAGTACATAGATAATAATATTATGTATACACACATCGCGCGCGCCGTCGCATACGATTGTGTCATGTGGTATAACAGACGCGGACGCTGCCGCCGGGATCGCCGCGATCTAAATGATTGATCGATCGGTCGATCGGACGGCGATCAATCACGCACACGAGTACTTACGTGTACACTCTTAGATTTATATAATTTATGGTGGCCGTTATAATTACAAACGTTTGCCTATACAAATATATATCTATATAATATTATATATCTATATATACAAAAGGACAAAAAAAAACAATAGAATCGTATGGTCAATTTTTTTTACCCGTAAAAACCTTAGCGAGATTACCTATATAATATGTTATATTATTTTATATTTTTCGTGGAGAAAAATGTGAACAAAATAAAACTTATGTCCGGTATATTATATATATATATATATATGTATAGCAGAGCCAGTAACGCGTTTATTTTCAGTGTTTTTTTCATTTTTTATTTCGTAAATTATTATTAACTTCCCCCCTCCCCCGTGCGAGTTGAAGTGTGTATACGTATAGTATAGCGTAACTTGGAGGGTGGGTGGGTGGGTGCCTGCCGGTAATATATATATATATATATATACAGAGTACGAGAGTAAGCGCATTGCTGCAGCAGTTATAGGACATGACGCGCAAACGGCCAGCGGATAGATGTAATTTCCTGGCGCACCGGCGGGGAGTCTTGCAACCGACAATGCGGGTTTTTATTTTATTTTTTGTCCCCCAAAAAGTCAAACGCCGGGGACGGACGTGCATATATATGTATAAAAATATTATATTATTATATGTACGTGACGGACGGCAGTATAATCACGTGTAATATTTTATATGTATACGCGCGCATCATTGAAAGGGGCAACCGGAACACTCGCTGTAAACGAAATGCGCACGCAGTGAGAAAGGAAAATAAATTTTAGAAGATATAATATATTATACTTGTACATGTAATGTGTGCCGCGCGGGGGGGGATGAAAAAACGGTCTCCGCGAAACGGAAACGGCCTGCTCGGTTGACCGCTGCCGCCGCCGCCCGCTCACGGGGCGGCCTCGTCCCTCGAAGGGAGGGTGTGTGTGTGTGTGTGTGTGTGTGTGTGTGTGTGTGCGTGTGCGCACCCGGGGCGTTGACCAAAACTGACCGGATGACCAATCGATCGGACCAATGACCATCGTCCGTCGGATATACCTACTCGCTCGCGTACATTCGTACATGTTACTATTATGTATATGTGAACGCGAGCTGTGCAGCGGGGTTCGGCGCGCAGATGTTTTGCGGTCCCCGTCACACCCTTCGGCCGGCGCGCGGCGGACGCGCACCCCTCGGGCAAACAAAAACACACTACCCCCACGGGATTTTTCACCGTTTGCCTGCGCGGTGTATTCAGAGAGTGTCCATTAGACGCATTTAAGGTACTCGTGGATGCTCGCGCGTGTATATATATATATATATATGGAGTGGAGTGCAGCCGATATATATACGACCGACCAAATATATATGTATAATAGTTACAAAAATCCTAGTCCGCGTATACACATACATATATATATATATATATAACAATACAGATGTGTATATATAAATATACGGCGATATCATCATGGTCGTCCGAGATTTTCACGTCAAACGCACGCACGTTTGCCACTTTTGCGCGCCGGGTCGAGTCGCGTATATTATATGATATTACACAATATAACGGCCCACCCGCTCGCCCCCTACTCTGCCGCCACCGCGTCGCATAAACAATAATATCCCTTCGTGGTCCCCGCGAAGCGATTAAAAACTATTAGGGACGGACGGAGCGCGCGCGCGCGCGCTAACAAATATCGTCAAGTAGTTTAGTATAATAGAAACTCGACCGCGCACGAAATAATAATAATGTACATAATAAATGGCGGATTTCCGGGATATTGGAAACGATTTATACGGCGAGAGTAGCGCTGCGCATCGTCGAGTACTTATATTATATACTGATGTTCATCGTCCGAGGTCAGTACCTGTAGTGGTTGCGTAGACTATATATATAATGTATTGTATTATTATCATCATTATGGGTATATATTATAGAATCGAAAATCGTTCGATTATTGATTTTTTTTTTCCCGGTCCTATATTACAATGCGGAAACTCCCGTGCGCGCGTTGAATTACTGGTTTTCAATACAATCGCTCGGTCGTTTTATGAACACGCCCGCAGTTTATCGCTGTACGTACGCGTATGCACTTGGTACATTAGACACAATATACTTGTATACCTGACGCATTTAATTACGGGCGTCCGTACGAATATAAAATATTTTACCGTACTCATTGTTATAACCGTTGAAAATTGTATTACGTCGATTGGTTTTTACCCGGTCGCCATATTTATTGAAAACAAGCCCGCGCTCGCACACACACACACACACACACACACATACACACATACAAACTCACGTATTCGAAATGGTCATGGTACACATGCGGTACATATATAGTTGTGCGCGTGTGTGCTGTACCTTTGACGCGTCATCGCGATAAGTAGCGTTCTGTATGCGGCAGACGCAGCGCCCCATCCGCCCGCAGTGTAACCCTCAAACAGACCTAAACTAATTTACGCCGCGACCACATACGTAGTCGTCGTCGTCGTCATCATTGCCATTATTACTCGTTTCTGATGAACGATTTCACATTGTGTTTTTCGGCAGGGCACTAAACAAAAAAAAAAAACCATACATATATATACGACATGTGTATAGATTATTATTGTGTATGAATGTGTTATGTGTGTGTGTGTGTGTGTGTGTGTGTGTGTGTGTGTGTGTGTGTGTGTGTGTGTGTGTGTGTGTGTGTGTGTGTGTGCGCGCGCGCGCGCAGAGGGTCGATATCGGTGGATTATTGATTTTCGTCATTAAAACCGATAAGCTCGCACAAAATGGACGACGTCCACGCGCACAATGAGCTGATATTGTGTTATTGCTAAGTATACGCTCGGGTCGGACGAGAAACCACGTGCAACCCGACTGCTATATTATAATAGAATATTATATTATTATGTGCAGTGGCTGTCAACCGTTTCACTCATGCCTCAAATCTTTCTCCCAGGAAATCCTGGATGAAAACGACAACGGTTTAAAGACTTACTATAATGTAGGTACAATGATCGCTCCGCGTTGAACATTCTATTAGTGCTGATATACAGATTTTCCTCCTCCGCACATCGAACACAGCTATTAATTATATATTAAAGGTATTATGTTACGGGTAATGTTAACATTTTTGGCCAATGTCCACGTCATGCATATATTGGCTAATATATAATTTTTCGTTTATATATACATGAAATATCAACTCAATCCGAATAATGTTTAAGTTAAAAAAATTAAATAGATCAAGACTCAATAAGTAGTATATAATGAGTAATTATACATTATTTTTATTACATAATTTATAAACGTAATATACATTTTATTTTAAATATTATTATAAATATAAAAATTTAAATGTATCCGATAAGTTTCTCCGTTATACATAAATAATATACTTTTGGGCAATCATTTTTACTTATGTTGTGCAAACTGTGTACTTAGATAATATTATACGGATAACGGTATGCGTGAATTGAAATTCGCGTATATTATGAATATACATAACTACATAAGTATACACAATTATTTTTTTTATCTCTTTATAGCGGATACGGACCCAACACAGAACACCGGCAGTGCCGATCAAGTGGACCTGCTGACTTGTGGCCAGTGCCAGAGAGTGTTCCTGCTCTCGGATATATGTCGGTTCGTCCAGCACAAAGTGACCGGGTGCAGCAAGGACCCGCTGCTGGCAGCCAACTGCAATAACAGCGGCGGCAACATCGCGGGCGGCGACGACAACAACGGACCGCCGCCACCGCCGCCGCCGTCGCTGCTGGACAACGGACTGCTGTCCGCGGCCAAGACGAAATCGTCGCACCACCATCACCACAACCGGTCGCAGTCACCGGCCGGCGGTAGTGCGCCCGACGACCAGCCGATGCACCATCACAATCAGAGGCGGCCGCCGTCGTCGAGCACGCCCAAACGGACGTCATCGTCCGACCACCGGAACAACGGTGATGACGCGATGAGCTCCGAGGACGAGAGGGCCGCTGCGGCTGCGGGACGGGTGAAACAGGGATCCGAGTCGTCCGAGGACCTGGGCTACAAAAAGTCCAACCGCTCGGTGTCGTCGTGCGTGGACGCCGAATCCAACACCACCCACACAGGTATATATATCACGATCGTATAATATTACATAATAATAATAGTTAAATATATTGTAATATAATATATATTATAAGTACATAAAAATTATAAATATAGTATAAGTATACAACACGTTTTCGTATACGCAGTAGAAATCGTTTATAATAATGCGAACTCCGCGCTTGTGCATCGTGGTGCGACCTACCGGATGTTTTGACCTCAAGAGTGTACAAGTTCTTGCTTAACTCTCCTTTGTTGTATAGGTACTAATTTGTATCGATTATAATGATTAGGGACTTAATGCACCTAAAATCCTTAAAAATGCATGTTAAAATATGCTCAATTTTTTTTCATTGAAAAAAAAACCAAAAATTACAAATTAATTTATTTTTATTTATAATTTTCATCTCTTCTTCTTCAAACTTGACTTTAGAAAAAAACATGAATTTCATTCATAAGTGCATTTAGTGTTTATGATCATTTTTAAAATCTTACAAAAATACTTAATAATTTTAATTTTTTTTAGAAAATTCTACATACTGCATAATATGTGTAAAATATGTGAAATATATATACTTACTTAAAACACAAATGTAACAAAACATGCGAAATAAAAATTATTGACTCATTACTATGAAACAAATTTCCATAGAACTTTTGAACGATTATTGAAAAACGTGCAAATTTTTACAAGTCCTTAATTCTAATAATGACTACATATACATGCGGATGTTATGACAGTTATTTTCGAAACAGTTAGGTGTTAAAAATGATCAGTAATGTGGAAAATAAAATTGAACCAATATCTACGTATTGTATGATGCCATTGTGGCATTGTTATGTACGTCTACACAACACAATTAGATAAGATAAAATAAATAAATAACACTTTAGTTTTACCCATTATACTTTATTATAACAGTGATAATTTGAAAGAGAAATTTAATAATAATTATGAATTTAATCGATTTGATAGAGGCTCTGTTGGACAAACAACGACTGACTGCCTACCCGCAAGCCAAGCGCGGTCGGGCCGACTCGCTATCGTCCATAACTGTCTATGCAGCATTTTAGCGTGTAACCGGGCTCTGTCCCACGGACACACAGTCAATTCTTAATACAAACTTGCTTATTCTACGCAATGCATGAAATAATACACTGTCAGTATGGTATTAAAATAATATGAACTAATAAATGACACGGGTTTATAACACCATATTATAATTATAACTGATTTTTAAAGCTTGGAAAAAAGTATCGCAGAGAGTAAAAATAAAAACTTTTCGTCACATTGATTTCTTTATATTATAAGAATGCGCAGTACCTATACATACAAACGGTTCAAGATGAACAAGAATTTTATATATATAAATACAATCAATCCCTTGAATGTCATTATAAACGGTTTCTACTGTAAATTATTGTGTTTATTATGTTTTCGCCCGTGAGCTGATTCGGGATTTTGTTTGTGCACACTTACTGCGCGTAATGTATTACACGTGTATACATATATATCTTATATACATACATATAATATTGGTATTTCTTTTTCCGCATTTTTTCCATATCGAGTCCGCCCGAAGGACCGCGCGGTTATTGGAAAAGTTGCGCAATCGGTTTCGAATTCGGCCCCAACGTCGTCGTATATAAATCGAAAAGTTACACCACTCGCCTCCCCCATCCCCGCACCACTTCGTCATGTCGTCATCATCGTCATCATATCCACATCCTTTTCGCGCATAGTAGTCGAATTTCGTTTTACGCCCGCCGGCTAAACAGCATGATGTATTATACGTGTGTTTATATATATATACAATATACGCGCCGCACTAAATCTAAATCTCACACCGCAACGTATACCTATATGTAATTTATAATGTACAGTGTGCGCGCTTGTGTTCCGAGTGTATTATATATATTTATATATACGTATCCCGAGAAAACTAATGATACTGCGCAAGAAGATATATAATCTCGTTTCTTTACCCTCTCGCTGTGCTGCAGCCACCTCTGCACGACGTCATCGCGCCACCTATCTCCTATAGGATACGCCGGTGTCCAACGTGCGCGCGTGTATGCGACGCTGATTGACTTTCATACGCGACATACGGCTGCGGAGGAGATGAGGGACCGCACGGCGGCGGCGGTGGCGGAGACGATTGGAAACATGATTTGTACAGTAGCAAACAAATAATACATATATTTTGGTTGTATTGTTATATGCAGGGTGTTTCGGAACGAACGCAATTATACTTCAATATTATATTATACTGTTCATTATTTTTCACTTTTTCGCGATGAATTTCATATTGTACTGCGCGTTACGTAAAAAATTTATGTATATTAAACAATTTCTTTAATGCAATTTGTTGTAACGCACTAGTATAATTTTCATTAATAAAAAATAAATAAAATTATAAATAATGGTTAGAACAAAAGTTATTGCATTTTGTCGAATCATCCGTCAGAAACATCATCGTTTACTGCGGCAGATGAAGAGACACTGTATGTGCCCCGATGGGTTTCGAAACAGCTATACGTATTTGTTGCGACATTCTAGGGAAAATTTTTCATAAAATTCACGACACTGCAAGTTGCGACACGAGTCGAATAATTATTATAGTATACCCTCGCGGCCTGCGCAATTGAACCGCAATTTAAACCGTCCTTCGCCGTCGTCATATAATATTGTGTCCGCGAGTGCAGGCAATATTCGTCGTGATAGACAAATAAAAAAATAAAAAAAAGTTTTAATGTTTACAACAACAGTAGTGGATGTAGATAATATTATGTGTGTATACGCGCACGCATCAACGCAATGATACAGACATGATAAATTCATAAATTATGTAAACAGATAATATTTCATGACAATGCGCGTTGGCAATTTTTTTATTTTTATTCATATTTTCATTCGCCATAATCAAACATATTTCATTGGAACATTATAATAATCTTGTTTTCACGGCGATAAAAATTCAAGTCTAATTATTATTGGTTTTTTTTTTTTTTTTGACACGATACGAGAGGTGGGCGGCGGCCGCCGTTTAGGTGCGTTTTCGGCCAATTTGTTGCGGTCTAATGTTGTTTTTTTAATCATTAAAATATCGTAATAGTCTATAGAAATATAATAGCGACGACAAGACTGCAAGATATAACTAAACCGGTACCAGTGCGTCGTCGTCGTCATCGTCGCGCGTATAATATAATTGCAGGCGACGGCGATGACGGGCAACCGCCCGTAGAGAGAAACAGAGGGAAAGAGAGAGAAAGAGAGACTTTGAAATAATGATAATAATTAAAGGTCCTTGATTTTAGTACTAAATTTTTGGCGTGTATAAAATATAAAAACACCAGACTGTGTGTGGAAAGAAGTCAACCGAGGCGCAACGGACCGCGAAAACGTAGCTAAAGAAAGAGAGAAAAATAGAATAAAACGAGTTGCGTGTATAGGAGAGGAGTGAGAAAAACTAACCACTCGCGAAGCTCTCCAGGTGTCAACACAAGTCATTAGCCCGGCCGGAGGACTTATTTTTTTCTTTTTTTCCCACTACGAGGTGCGCGCGCGCGCAAGCGGTTCATCGGGTTCCACGCGGAGATTTTCATTATATTCCGGTCAATTAGAACGTGTATATAGTATATAATACACAGATATACGAAAATATATAATAAACATTTTACACACACACATACAGATGTATTTTTTTTCTTTACACTCGGCCGCGGTGTAAATAATAATAATAATAATAATAATAATAATAATAATAATAATAATATCTAGCCTTGTTTCCCATTAGCGGCGCGTTTCACACTGGATCGAGACGTTCTGGATCGGCGACAGATTTTAATTGCATCCGCGCGCGACAACCGGGGAAAACACGCCGTCCTCGTCGACCGTTTCTCTGCTGCAGCAACAGCAGCTCTCCCGGTGCACGCGCGTTCATGGGAAACTTATTATTATTATTATTTTAATACGTCGACAGCACATTTTTAACGGCCGAATAATCGTCAATAGCCGCCGGACACGAACGACATTTGGCCACGCGACGGGGAGCGGCGCGAAATCCTTTCGAATTAAAAAACGGTGAAAAAAAATCCGCATTACCAGTGCGAACGCCCGTGTCCGCGTATAACGTCGATGCAAACAATCATTATAATACGCGTATGTGTAATACACAACGCTTTGACAATAATTATTATCATTACATGTACGTTGTGTGTGTGTGTGTGTGTGTGTAAGAGAAAAATGTGTTTTTCGTAAAGATGCGTTTTGTCTTAGTATATATGTATATGTATACGCGCGTGTATATTATATATGTGACTATTGTTAACAATAATTATTGTATTACGTTGTGCGGGGTAAGAGACACGCCGGGCTGAGAGATGTGCATAATATATAATAAACGTATATGAGGTCAAACAACGATTGTACGCACAATGGACGCGAGCAAAGAGCTGCACAGCACTGCAATAGCAGTACGTGTGTGTGTTTGTTATGCGCCGAGTGAAAACGAAAGTCTAATTTGTCGAAACGACTGCACCAGGTCGTCGGTTTCTGTTGTTTTATATTTGTTATTATTTTTTTTTCCACGATCGAGTTCCACGACAACCCGTATGTAGTATAGCATCGTATGCTGCCGGTTGCCCTTTGTCAATACGTATTCAAATATATATATTTATCAGCGGTTTACAAACACTTTTCACGAGGCGGTGCGCTCTTTTTTGGACAAATTTCAATCACGCGATGCCCCACCCGTGAATAATACCGACAATAAGAATACTTGCAATAATATGCACATAATAATAAACGGACTATCTAACATCTCTCTGACTTCGTCCAACTCTATGTTTTTCATGTGGGCCGCGGTGCCTCTCACATGGGCTCATGGTACCCTTTGGAGCGCGCCCTCGCAGTGCACGCTGCAGTTATATTATAATATTATCGTACCGAGATATTACAATCGCAGTGGTTTTTATTCTGCATTATGTAAAACTCGAATCAACCCTTTTGCGGAGCCGCTATGTATATACTAAAACTGGTCCGCGAGTGCCCCATCGCATACGCGGATTAACTGCCGCGTATGTACATGTGTCCGCATTGTCCAGTTCGGACTCCCGCGCACATCATATGCGATATTGTGTATTATTACACCGTTGTATATATTATAGTATAGTGTACCGGCCCCGCGGGGACGCGACGACGTTTAACCCTTTCCCCGTTGCGTCACTGGTTTTTTTTTTTTTTGTTACACGCGTGTACGATATTATTATTATATACGTATGTCCTGCACCACACGCGCTGTACACAAGTGCGTTTATCGGACCGTAAACGCCGCCGCCTGCGCAATTATTATACTTTATTTTTATCACCGTCGGTCGTATAATATATAATATGTACATGCATGGACACATTGTTATTATCGTCGTACGCAGCACTATAATGCCAATTAGTATTATATAGAAATCCAATACTGCATATGCTCTCGCAATATTGTATTTACCACGCGTATTATATATATACTTGCTCCGATCCCGCGTTTGTATGTCGCGCACATTTTAATAATAATAATAATAATACATATATGCGATAATAGTGCCAGTAGCAGTTGACCCTCCCCGGACTGCGGAGATAAATAGAAAGAGATGACGGACGTTTTGCGAATGCGCGCATGTGAGTGTGTGTGCATCTGTCAAACGGAGGCAATAGTATAATGTATAGAGGAGAAGGTAGTATAGTGGTGACGGAGGGGGCGATAATGTCGACGACAGCGGCGGACATTTCGTACACCTATATTATATATATATATATATTTGTATAATATTATTATTATTATATATATATATATATATTGAAATAATATATGTGAAAACGTTACGGCCCGCGGGCTTCCCACGACACTGCGGGTCACGACGCCCGAAGGACGCGGCGACATGGACTATAGGAGAAGGACTACAGAGGTGGATGGTGGCGGCGGCGTGTACACTACACGGTTGCGCGCATCGTTTCGTCACTCGCGGCGCTCGTTCTCCGCTCGCACATTTTCCCTTTGCAACGCGGCCCGGTACGCAATATATGTACTTAATAATATTATATATTATGGTCACTAAACCGTGTCAGGGACGCTACGACGACGACGATACCGCATATTATATTATATATATATACGCCTACTATACCGCGGTTCAAGCCGCGACCATTCGCGATGTACTCGTCGGTTTTCGCGGTGTTCCCGTCGATCGATGGATTTTTTCATCCATCCCGAATATTGTACATCATCTCGCGGTACCGTCATTATTTTCGTGCAGTATAATCGCGCATTACCTGCTGCTGCAGAACACGTGCACAGTGACTGAAAGTCGGTTTTTTTTCCTTCTTTTCTTCGGTCGTTTCGTCCTCGCTTCGAATCGACGAAAATAAGATCAATGTCTCGTTTTCTTTCCTCAGTCGTCATCGTCGTCGTCGCGAATATCCGGTGACTGTAGCAACAGCAGCGCATGTATCACGACCGCCGCGCCGTGCGGTACGAAAAATATGCAATAGTTAATAATGATAACGCGTGAATGTTATTGTTGTAATATCATCGTCGTGCGGCTAGTTATAAGACCCACGAACTTTGTATTATACATTTAAATATCAAAGTATAATATATCACGCAAACGCGAATCGACGACGACACGCCCGCGTGTGCGCTTACCGCGGTCGTCGCACGGCGCGAAAATTTAATAATAAAAATAATCAAACAGAATTAATATAAACATAAATAATAATGACAATAATAATATTGTAGGTATACTTTTATACATTTTTGGTGCGGTGGTCCTCGTTGTTGTATAACTACGTCTCTCCGCACAGCGATGGTGGTGGGCGGACACCGTGGCAGTCTGTATAATATATCCGTGCATATATTATACAGTCACGGTCAGCGTTGTGTCCATCGTATTATGCATATATATATAACTACTTTTCTCTTCACTTGTTATTATTTTATACGCTCGTATAGGTACTCGTATACGTGCATGATGCATTATTGTATACGTACGCGGTGTATTATAATAATAATATATGGATATCTAACCCTCGTCTATATAGGTATATATATTATATAAATATTATCATATTGTTATTATCATCGCTATTATGCACGCAAACAATCCGTTCACATATAATCGTATTATTATACATAGACGACACCCACGACATCGGCCGCGGGTCTGACCGGATGCGACGTGATCGTCGTCGAAAAAATGCGCGCGCCAAAACATACAGGCGAGTCAGGCGCACCGATGCGGTCGGCACACTATTGCAGCGATCATAACCTATTTAAATGCACTTTTGTGGTCAATCGTTTTTCCGCAGGTGGCTTGTTTTTGACACATAGTATATGGTCATCACTCCACTAATTCATGTCACTGTACCTTTTTGGTCGCGCACTTGCGGTCGTTTTAGTTTTCTATGATGTACCTCGTTAAAATTTGCTTTCACACGTTATCCGCAGACAGTTTAATCTAACTTAATTTTATAATATATCATAATATTAAAATGTATGGATTTGTCTATAGTTGCGGACGGATTTCAATTCAAACGAACCAATTGGGAGATGTCAAGTTAATATAATTTATATTAAGTTATATTTTTTATTCAAATAGATAAAGTGAGACCGCAAGTAGTGCTACCAAAAAGGTAGTGACCGCAAATGTGCCGTGCCAAAAAATATTGGTCGGAAATATTGAAAGAAAAAATATATAACGTCTCATTCTAAACACCGCGTTTTTGTATTTACATAATGAAATCTCCCCAGATTGTGCCATGAGTAGTTTTGTTTAATTTTAAATTCTTATTATTGTAGTATATACCTAACAATACGCGCGTGTATATATGATATATATATAATATTCTTATTATTTCGTCAAACGCCATGCGCTTAATATAATATAAACATGTTCTTCTTCTCGGGGATTTTTATATAAAACGTCATCGCAGTACACGCGTCGACAAATGATTTACATAATTTTCGGGGCACGCGCATTGTCCACACCCATCATCGTTGCAGCGTGCGTTCCTTTTGTCCGCGGACTATTTTTTTTCCCTATATCGTGCACACGTACCATTCGTTTCGTATTGTTTCCCCGGGACACATCAAACGAAAACCGGATTTGAAATCATACGTATTTATTCATATTTTTTAAATACTCTCCCCTTACGTATACTCCTCGCGCACGGTCTTTTTGTTTCCGATGTATTTGTTTTACGCCCAGTGTACTTCGTTTACTCGGCGACGAAAAAGTTAATAATTATTATTTAAATGTTTATATTATAATATTATGTATACGCGCTTATTGCCGGTTGAAAATCTGAACGGCCAGATGAAAACGAAGCGCGTTCTGTGTCAGGTGAAGGGAGGAAAAAACTTTGCAAAACAGGTGTCCGTGAGAGGGTAACGAAAATAAAATTTACATTCCGACGGCGTAGCCGATAATGATGATGATGATAATGGTTGTTCGTTAACGGAAAAACTTATTTTCACCGAATAAATCAGCATAACTATTTTTAATTCGCTATAAACGTCCTCGTGCATCGCGATTGTTAAAAAAAAAAAACGCCATTAAGCGTTTAAATCGTTGGTACGATACGAAGATATTCATTTGTTTTTTCGACATTGTTCAATTCATTCGTTCAGTGTATTAGGCGTATTATATTAATTTATCCGTATGCGCGTGAACGGGACGAAATTAAATATGTCGTTCATATATTACTCTGAATATTAATCAATACCTATTAATAGTACATGTCCTGTATTATGTATACCAATTAAAATGTGTACAAATGACGTGGAAGAGGTGAGGTCGAATAATGAATAAAAAAATAAAATAAAAATTGTGACCGTAAATAGGTGCTAAAATATAATTTATAATTGCGCCGTGCACGGCTCGTTAATTCGTTTGTTTATTTTTATGTATATTTCACGTTATCGATTTGCGGCCGATGCTAATTGATTTATTCAAATACGACGGCGGTGGCGGTCACCCGTTCATGTGTGCATAATATAATACGTGATGTACACGAGTATTACAGTAATCGCAACTCGTCGGTGACACGTTCGCGTGCTGCTGCAGTTGCGTGGTGCAACAGAAGGTCAAAACTCGACTACGACGATATTATTCAATTATTGTATACACAGTGTATATATGTATGTGTATGTATATTATATTCATACGTATGGCAGTAGTGCGTAGTCTATATAGTATTATTATTAATATTATTATTATTATTATTATGCGTGCTATGTAGGGCACTCGACGCGGCCGTAAACAATAATAACGCGTAGCAAAATATTGAAATCTGTCGAAAAGTCACGAAAACGAGACCGAGAAAAATATGTGTTTGCGAAAACCGTGATGGGTGAGGGCACCGAACCGGTGTCTATAGCTAGGAAGGACAAATGATTTTATATATTATAATACATAATATAAAAGGGTTAGGTGCGGAAAAATGGAACACTCGAAGGCGAGCCAACTGCAACTGCAGCAGATGCAGATCGCACTGCATATCACATACACACGGTGATATGTATTGGATATTATAATAAATACGATATTATAATATAGAGGAAAAATGAATATTAAGGCCTGGTGTCCGTCACAGCTGTGTGGCGGCGGCGTATACATATACACACCCCAATTTCCGAAAAATAAAAAGGGTTGCGCGCTCGTATGTATTATTATTAAAAATACGTACGTGAAAGCGTGTTACGACGGGGGTTGTCGTATGTACATATATAATATGTGTATGGACAATAATATAATATATATTTAGACCCGCGATACAGGTAATTCGACGTGCGCGCGTGCCCGTCGGGGGTACCGCTATATTATGAGTAACCGACAGTGCCAGTGTCTCGGCGGCAGTTATTATTATTATTATTATTATTATTATTAATATAACGTGCACACCTTCGCCGTGTCGGGCACGGATCGTCCGTATGGTCGGACCACTCGTCGATCCGCTGACTGTATCGCGTTCCATGCTCATCACGTGGACTCGTCACGCCGGCCATTCGTGTCGCGGAAGAGTATTTTATTTATTGCAACAATTCCTCATCGTAATAGCAGCATAATATCTATCGGGCAGACCACTCAAAATGTTGACAAAAAAAAAAAAAAAAAAACCTAAAAATAAAATTACAATACAAAACATATCCTATATTATAATATATACGCCGCGCGGACAACCGACGTCGTGATGTGTTGAAAGCGGTGCAGTAGAAGTATATCTATTATACTATTAGAATAATATATCGTATTTTATAATAATAAATAATGTGTATATTATAAAATATAATAATATAGTAGTCGTAGCCGCGCGTAGTCGTGTCGATATGTCACGCCGCAAGGAAACGCACTAGATCACTATATACTACAGCAGCAGCAGCAAGCATCCCTTTCCCGTAACTACTAAGAGCGTTACCTCTCACCCATCGACAAAGAGGGGAAGTAGCGCGTTTCTGAGGAGGGATAGCGCGCACGTGTAAGGGTCGCCCGCATGCAAAACAGGTCCCGATAAAAACGTAAATTTACGGCCCCCTTCCCACTCTGGTATTACCGCCGCTGCGCGGTCGACCCAGATGACGGCTAACACAGATTGTCCATAAAGCTCGTTTTTTTTTTTTCATATTTTAAAACCTTAAAAAGCTTAAGAGGGTCGACTACGACGACGACGACGAGATAACCCACGTACGCTCATTGTTCCTCCTTACGCCCGGGTCGTCCTTTTCTTTTGTGCCCGTCGCCGCCGTTATCTCCTCATAACTATGCGTACGGTTATAATGCAAGAAGAGTATATTATAATAATAATAATAGTAATAATAATAATAATGTATAGAAAGGACGAGAAAGAGAGCAGGAAGGCGATGACGACGGTGGCGGTGGTCCACTTGTGGCCGGCGATGATGAATGCGCATAGATTTTAGGCGACACACATGACAAGTCCCACACTACCTCCGCTGCACTTAACCCGTGCGCCGCGACAGAAGAGGGAACGATGGCATAGTGTGTGTGTCTAGTGCGGTATGGTGGGAGAGGATGAGTAAAAAAAAAAAAAAACCATATTATATATATATATATATATATATATATATGTGTGTTTGTGTGTATGTATAGTAATCGTGTGCGCAATAGTTAGAATTTGCATTTGAAAAAAAAAATGAAATAACCCAGACCCCTCTATCCACTGTGTCCCCTCGCGCCCGAACCCATCTCGGCAAACCATTATCGTGCATCACGGAGAAACGTGCCCGGTTCGACTTTTCATTATTTAAAGAAACCGTGTTCTCGTGTGCCCCCTTAGACGGACGGACGAAAAAAAAAACCAAACAAACATTTATTTATGCGTATGTACACCGCAGCACATATACAGTACGTCTAAACAATGTTAAAATTTTCTGCGCAAACTATATTTGTCGTCGTCGTTGTAATCGCATCGTGTGTCGTAATACGGTTTATCCACAGGATAGCAACGCACATTACATATTATGTATATTATTAATTATATCAATGTATGATCGACACCACCGATCGATGACTAATCGCAGTCAATAGTAATATTGTTCGTAATAATCATTATAATACTGTCGCGTTCGTCCATCCGTATTCGCTACTTTTTAATATTGTTATAATAATAATATGTGCGCAATACGTACCGGCAATTCATGTATACATGTAAATGTGCGTAATAACACGCGCGTACACTCTGTATAAATGGTATCGGGTGTTACGTATGGCCAGAGATTTCGCGCGTACTTATCTATCTATATATATATCCATATTATATACTACACCGGCTTTTCGTCGGTTATATTGTTATTATTATCATTTCGCTTCGTTTTCGTTTCTCCGGGTTTGCATTCACGTCACGCGCACCGGGGTCCAGCCGCGCTCCGTGGAAACGCCGTCACACATATTTCCATAGTCGTTTTTACAGTTTTTTCAATAATAATATATATCCTCCCGAGTCCGGTCATAACCGCATACGCCATCCGGCACGCGCGCGCGTTACCGCATCACACGCGTTCATTTGCACTCGCCGCTATACTGCCATTACCGACGCCGCAGCCGCCACCGAATATGTTATTTTTATTTTGTATTTTTACACCGACATCTTGTCCGAGAGAAAAAAAAAAACTTTACAATGATACGCTGCGGATCGTAGGGGAACGCGCGCGGGTGACTGCGTCGGCGGGCGCGGTCACGTTACGTGCGTATCCCTCCGGGTCATTTAAAAAAATAATACTTTTTATACGTATAACATATATAATATATAGGGTGTGAATGTGAATTCCTCTCTCTCGTCTTTTTTTTTTTTTTTTAATATTTTTTAATGAAATTTTTACCGTCCCCTTACCAGTATTGGGTTTACAAGTATATATACATATATATGTGTATTATTACAGTGCTTTACCGCATACATATACGATGTTTCGGCGCAAAACACAATATAGATTTCTAAATAACAAAAACTCACCAAAATCTTGTGCAATAACGCGCAGTTGTTGTTCTCCCGCGAAAATTCGGTCAGCTGCATACACACGTAGGCATGACCCTTTTTGTCGTAATACCACGCCACATCGGTGGCATCGTCGCGGTCGCTGTAGCCGCCGGAAAACGGCCGTTACTTGCCATGCCGCTGGGGAGTCCGATCGTTCGCGCGCAATCTATTCTCAAGTCAATCATTTTTTGTTTGTGCCGTCGAGTTTAAGGAATAATTGTGTGCGTGTGCGCATGAACTCTGAAAGAACATACGAGAAACAACAACGTCCAGCTTTATTACGAAAATATAATAAATAAATAAAAAAAAAAAAAAATTAAAATTAAAACACACCGTCTCTATTGTTCTATTATTTTAAATCAATTGAAAAATGTGCTCGACGGCTGCGCGCAGTATGGGTTTTTTTTTTTTTAATGAACACCACACACCGGACCCGAGCAGACTGTATTGTTGTTGTGGCCTGCTTGTGTGTGTGTGTGTGTGTGTGTATATTTGTGAGCGTGAGCTGCAATTGACCAATAGAAACACCGTCGTCTATATAATAATATCATAGTTCTAATCGAATTTCTTTTGTTTTTTTTTTTTTATGTTCGCAGAGCCTAGCAGTTTCGTATGTTGCACGTGCAAGGCAAGGTTCAGCTCGTCGTGGAAGTTATTGCAACATGCGCAGACCGCGCACTCGATGAAGATCTACACGGACGGTACGCCGTCGCCGGTCTCGCAGTCAAAAAACAACTCGTCGTGCTCGTCGCTGGGCTCGTCCGGGTGCTCGAGTAACGCCTCGTTGTCGGGCATGTCCGGGCTGCCCCTGGCCCTGAGCATGCCGTCCCGGTTGAACATGCACCCACCGCCCCCGACCAGCACCGGGCCCCCGATGGTGGTCGACCCGCCGATGTCCATGCCGCTGCACAACCCTTTTGGAGTTGGAGGCTTGCTTAGGATGCCGATGGGCGAGCCTCCCCAGCGTCCGTCCCCGTTCCCCGGGACATCAACCATCGGCAACCCGCCACTGTTCGGTCGGTCATCTAGTCACCAGGATCACCAGTTCCGCATGGAGCAGCTCATGTCCGAGCAGTTTCGCATTAACCAGCAGCAGCACGGGCTGGGGTTCGCCGTGGCCGTGGCCGCGGCAAACGCCATGCCGTCGTCCCCGTTTCCCGGGCTGGCCGCCGCGGCCGCGGCCAACGACCGGAACAATCCCAGACACCCCGCGCCCACGTTACCGGCCTTAAATCTCGATCCGCAGATGGATTTTTACTCGCAGCGATTGCGGCAACTCGCAGGTACCACTAGTCCCGGAGCTGCTACTGCACCAAGTTCGTCGCCTTCGCCGCGAAAAATGACACCACCATTTAGCAGCCCCAACAACTCCGCGACAGTGACAACACCCGTCACCGCGCAGCAGCCGAACGCCACCGCGGCCGTCATCGCCGCCGGTCTGAACAACAACAACAACAACAACAGCAACGTGAGCAACAACAATTCGGTCGAGTCGTCCGAGCACGACCGGGGAGGCATCGGCGACACGTCCCGGAACACGTTGGACCTGTCGTCGAACGCCTCGGCCAAAGACAAGGGCAACGACTTGACGATTAGCGGCCACCAGCAGCGACTGCAGCACGTCGCGGCCGCGGTGGTCGGCGCCGAGGAGGAAAAGACTCGGGAGTGCGAGTACTGCGGCAAAAAGTTCCGGTTCCTGAGCAACCTGATCGTGCACAGGCGCACGCACACGGGCGAGAAACCGTACAAGTGTTCCGTGTGCGACCACGCGTGCACCCAGAGTTCCAAGCTGAAACGGCACATGAAAACGCACCGCCGGTCGAACCGGGGAAACGGGCTGGCCGGTGGCGAGTGTGGGACCGCCAATGGGGTGGTGGATACGAGCTCGACACCGGACTTAACATCCAATGAAGACGACGAGGACGATTCCGAGTTGGACGATGATGACGCGGAAATCGAGGAAGAGGAGGGGGAGGAGGACGAAGACGACGAGGAGGAGGAAGACGACGGTGACGGTGAGGGGGACGTGGACGACGAGGAGGAAGACATGGAGCTGGAGGACGAGGAGGACAATGACGAGAACGAAGAAGGTGGCGACGTGCCGGAAGACTTGACCACCAAGTCGACGTCGTCCGTGGAACACGACAAGAAGCAGCCGGCGGGCAACTCGAATCACACGTCGCCGGACAACACTCCCGGCGATCGGGCGCTGCCGCCGCTCCCGGTGCCGCCACCGCCCAGTTCGTTGGTCGGCGAGCTGATGAGCAAGTTCGGCCTGAGCAACATCCAGCAGTACAGCGAGGCGTACAAACAGGCGCTTAAAGAGTCGTCGTCGCTGTTGCCGCCTCAGTTCCGGATCCGCCGGAAGGACCACATGCGGATGTCGTCGCCAATCATACCGGACAACAACAACGGGTCGGCCAAGTCGGCGAACCCGTTGCGCAACCTCGAGAACGGGCTCGGCGACAAGACGGCGGCCGACCTGCGGTTCCGCGAGGAGCTCACCAAGAACCTGATCGCGGCCGGCCAAAGCCCGCTGGACCTGGTCGGGGCGCACCACAACATCTTCGGGCCCGGTTCCGCGTTCGAGAACCCGTTCGACCCGTCGGCCAAACGGCTGAAACTGGACGCCGACAACCCCCATCACCCGTTGCTCACCCGCGACCGGTTGTACGCCGCCGGCATGTGGCTGCCCGCGATCGCGGCACACCATCGGGGCGAATCGTTCTTGAGCGGACTTCCCGGAGCCCCCCCGGACCGGTGCAAGTCATCCGGCGGCAGCGGTGGCGGCGAATCCGGCGGCGGTTCCGGTGGCGGTCGGTCGAAACCGGGTCCCAGCTCGCTGTCCGTGGCACTCAACTTGGGGCTGCAGGGACACGGGAAAAAGGAGTCGCGGCGCAACGACACGTGCGAGTTCTGCGGCAAGGTGTTCAAGAACTGCAGCAACCTGACGGTGCACCGGCGCTCGCATACCGGCGAGAAACCGTACAAGTGCGAGCTGTGCTCGTACGCGTGCGCCCAGAGCTCCAAGCTGACCAGGCACATGAAGACCCACGGCCGGCTGGGCAAGGACGTGTACCGTTGCCGGTTCTGCGAGATGCCGTTCTCGGTGCCGTCCACGCTGGAGAAGCACATGCGCAAGTGCGTGGTCAACCAGAACATCAAGCTGGAGGGCAGCCAGTACATCAAGATGGAGGACGGTTCCAAACTCGAGTCCGGCCTCAAGATGGACGGCAGCTACATGATACCGTCCATGGTCGACGACGAGTCGTACAGCGGTTCCGTTTCCAAAGACACCACATGACTTTTCCCCTGGAGGGGTTTCAGCCCCCTCCCGGTACAAAGTACATATTGACGCCGTAGTACGATCAATGCTAAATATGTAATATCACGAAAGATATATTATGAAGAAACAAACTATAAGTATACCCATTCATACAAGTATAATATATGCGTGTGCGTGTGTTACGTGAAAAATAATATCAGTTACATTATATATATATATATATATATATACATACGAATGCAGATCTCGAAACATAATATAACGCCGTTTTATGTTTTATTATTTTTTTTTTTTTTTTGTTACCGTTTCTATATTTCATATTATATACTATATATATTAGATGCATAGCACTTTCTCGTCCCTCATCTGTATTATATAATGCTGCAGCCATCACCCCCTCTGGGTCTGGTGTCAATACAGAATTTCATTTTATTATTATTTTTTTTAATCTTCTTTCTTCTGTGTTTATACGACTAACCCGGTCCAGACCAAAAATTCGGGCATTCGCTCAAATTAAAAAAAAAAAAAAAAAAAAAACGTACCATTCCACATATTATATACGTACCTAATTTCCGAGCGATCTCCGCTGTCGCCAAACATTATTATGTACAGCTCGCGATCATTTTTCTTTATTTAATTCCATTTTTTCTTTTGTACTCCAATTCCGTTTCAATGAAAACACACATTCCCACAAGAACTTCAAATAAGTTCCACCCCGAAGACTGCAATATTTAGAATTCGTTTCACATGATAATTATTGTTGTTGTTATTATTTTCCAAATGTTTTATGTCTAATATTTATTTGTGTTAAATATAAATCAGATGGACACTGAATCGTGTGAAGAATAAAATAATGTATAACCTACAATAATCTCAAAGAACATTCCCATGAATTTTGTACATAAAATAAAACGTGTCTACTACCGCGTTGGATTATATTATTCTATTATATAATATAAATCCGGTTTGATTTTATCGAAACATTTTTGCTCGTGTAAATACTTTTTCGGCATAAAAATAAGTACAAAATGTCTTAAAGTTTAGAAAGAACACCCGACATTCTGTCGTGCAGTTTTTTTTTTTTTTTTGTTATCACATCGTTTTTCTTTGTTCTGTTATTTCGAACTAAAATAACGATGTAAATTCGGTTTATGTTTGACTAGTCTGTTATTTATTATTTTAAAATTACAATTATTTTTATTATTATTATTTGATTTAGATTAAAAAGCATCCCAAAAAAACCCCAGTATAAACTCACCCAAAAATCGTTTGAAATTAAAATAAGAAAATATTAAAAAAAAAAAAAAAAATTATAATACGTTTTAATTAAAATTGCGGTTACGCTCACTAATGTTCCTCATTATTATATTGTAGAGTTCTTATACGGATTAGAGTTTATAAACAGTGTATTTAAGTGACCTATGTAAATTTAGGGAATACCTACGTAAATTGTAAGTTTAATATGTATTGACTGTGCGTTTGGTTTATAAAAATAAATATTATCATCACTGTACCTATAAAGAAAAAAAAATTGTGTATCTTTATTATTATTATTATAATTATTATTATTATTATTACTATTATTATTATTTACTATTGTTGATTTAGTTTAGGTCTAGTACACGATACCACCGACCGTTTTCGGTTTCGCGGTCCGACGAAATTATCCTTCGGACTTTTGTTGATCACTCGACATCGTTATCATTATTATTATTATTATTATTATTATTACTATTATTATTATTACTTTTTAGCGCGTTTTTTCTTTGTCGAGTAACCATCAAAATTCTGATCTCCGATGTCGGAAATCGAAACGTCGACAACGGTCGTAAAATAATAATATTTACTACATACGCGTACGGCCGGCGTACATTCACACTCGCAAAGTTTTATTTTCCATAAAATCCTATATATATTATATACCTATCTATATTATATGACTTTGCATAAATTTGTATTTTCACAAACCCTCGACGTCCATGAAGTTATGATAAATATTTTTATTTTCTAATCAAAACTTGCATTATCAATTGTCGCTGTACCTATATATATATATATATATATATGTGTGTTTCCTTATGTTCATTTATTGATATAAATATATACAATATATATATATTTCAAATTTTCTTTTTTTTTTCGTTTATTGTTTATTTATTACTGTATACATATATTGTATGTACATACCTACTATAATATTATTATTTATTTGACGTCGAAAACCAAATTTTTTTTTTTTTTGTTTAAGTGATTATATACTAAATGATTTGTTTAGAATATTGTAATTGGTTTAATATATGGTATATATGCGTATATATATATATGTATTATGCATAGTTATATATACATAAATGAGTGTGTTGATATTTTCACGAGCCTCCTACTCTAATACGTACAATATACGTACTCATAAAATTAAATACACTTTGATACTGTACCTATAACAGTAAAATATTATAAGTACATTTTAATACCTATTTGGGCGATTTGAACTTTTCGACGTAGTACGTTTACAGACACTAAGAACTTATAATTCTCGGTATAGGTAGGTACTCGACGACGGCGATAACTGTACACAATCGGCCCACGATGAGCTCATGCGTCCCGAATGATTTGGTTGGTCTTGTACAATGTCATTTCAAATAAATATACGAGTATTATATAATATTTACAAGAAAGCCGCGGTGGGTATTGTTCGTCTTCGACGTAAAAACACAAAACTCAAATTTTTATTGCACATATGCTATATTATGGCACATCACTTGCGAACTAAATAAAACACGGATCCGAATCGGGGCATGATTCGCGAAAACTACCTATGCGTGTCTCGTGTATGTAATATTATATAGTCGACGATCGGTGGTGATTAAGATCTGGAGTTTAATAATAGTGCGGCAAAAAAAAATTGCCGAGGTAAACGTCGCCTATAAATAAAATATATTAAAGTATTAATGCAGTGTGGCATATACAAACTGTTAAAAATGCGTTGGTCGCGATAGGTTTGCTGGAAAAACTCAAGGGGATCGCGAAAAAAAAGCCGCGTAAAAGATCAAATTATTTACCCCAATATTAGGCTTTTTTCACGTATAATAATAATTATGTATTATCAAAAAAAAAAAAAGAAAAATGAGACTACGTGATATGTACCTATATACCTGTCTATGCACTTTTCCGTTTGTTTAACCAAATATAAATGCAATAAATACGCTTTTAATTGAACACATTTTTTTTTCATTTATAAGTACATCTATACAATATTTTACATAAATTTAATGGCACGTGTAAGACAAAAAAAAAAAAAAATCTGCCAAATTGTTTGGCATGACGTAAAGTTAGAATAATTTGCTACCTTTGTGGCTTATAGACTGTAGACGGTACGTATTCTTACGCAGAATTAATTAGTCGTAGACTAGCGGCCTGCGGTGTACGGTATTAGCATAAGAGGTTATAACCACTGTAATGGAAAACCGACGGCTAGGGTAACCTTCCGTGATGGTTTGGGCCGTTTGGGGTGCAAAATCGTATTCAAGCACGCCGCGAACACGCAAAAATGAAAAATTCGTCGAAAAGCGTACATCATAATTTTATAATGAAACATATCAGAGCTGTTATATCGTCGGGCACGTCACACGTATACCGTATTATGTACGACGTATATAATACGTATATTTGTAGGCGCGTACAATGTTATTATAATTACAATGTTTTTATACCTAATTAGTTATTTATCACGAATACGATAGACCCAAGAACGTCGCGCGCGCCCCGCAGGTGTATCTATTATTGTAACATTATTACATTACGCGTGTTAGACACGCCGCTGTTTCATTTATGGGCCGCGTGACGTCGTCAGGTCGCCGGCCACACGATGCGGTTATTATTTTAATTATACGCACTCGAAAATCGGAGAAAATAATATCATCTCGAGACTCGAGAACTGTCGTCAACGACAATATTATTGTTGATAAATATAGGTATGACGTGCTTTATCGCTCGTCGTGTAAATCGTTGTACTATATAATATTGTTGTAATACCTACCTATGTTATAAATGTACCGGCTGAAATGTTCAACTCCACTCGAAAACCAATCTCGTTTTCCATAGACTTAGGTCGTCATTTAATACGAGTTTTATGCGCAGGATTCGGTAGGGCAGACGACACAGGTACCCACTGTAAAAATATATTTTTGAAACATAAAATAAGATTTACAAACTAAAATATTGTCTGTGTTCGCGATGAACGATGCAGAGGTGGCACGTTAAAATATCTCGCGTGAATAGTAATTCAAAATCTAATAAGCCTTTGACATGAAAATTGTGATCGAAATTACGTATATGGTGTTTTGATTATTTATTGGAGCCAAAAACTAAAGTTGTACATACAAGTCATTTATTTACAATATTATCTTTTATTGTACATAAATAATGTTGAAATTCACGTGGATGTTTTTTCATTTAGCTCAAACTCGGTGTTTATGGCGAAAAAAACCAAATGCAAAAATAGTTATTCCTCGGACAGTCGGACGTAATAATATTCATCCATCATGAAGTATAAAAGTTATTAGCTCTCGCTTCGGAAATTTTAGAATATTAAAGTTATTTCGATATTGGAAGCAAATGCAAAGTACATCGAAGTAGATTCATTGCAATCCATTGTAGATTATTTCGAGGATATGTGCGGATAGGGAGACCAATAATTATAGTGGTGGACGGTGGTAGAAGAAAAGCATCTACTTATACTCGGCAATTGTATATTTTATTCGATAAACTAATAATTTATTATATTTGTAATGACTAAACGTAATCAGCAATTTTTATTGTAATATTCGTATAATAACTATAATTAATATATATGATTATTTTCAAATTAAATACGTGCTTCGGGGATATATTCTGTCTTGCAGATGTACTGTCGTGGAATCCGAAGCCGAATCGCGAACGAGTAGGACGCAATAGTAAAAATATGGGGGAAAAAAAGATCATAAAATATTATGTACGTACAACTGCGGTGCGCGTTTTTCGAGCTGTCTAAACGGAAACGTTTTGTCACCGCCACGTTTGGTCGCGCCAGTTTGTTTAGTCCGTTTACGCGCTCGCGTATATAGGTACACATTTACCTGCAACGTAATAATAATAATAATAATAATAATAATAATAATAATAATAATAATAATATAAAGCGTATAACAAACGCGCGCACACAAACACGAAAAACCACATTATCGCCTACAAAAATCGTCCGGAGCAAACGTATATATACACATGTGTTCAGACACACATTTAACTATCTATGACGTCTGTGCACATGTGCATGATGAGCGTCGCCCGTACACGCACATAACATTATATTATACATATATATGCGAAGTAATTTGTGTATATGGGCGCGCGCGCGCGCGCGTGTGTGTGTGTGTGTGTGTGTGTGCGAGCGCGCGCGTATATGCAAATGTGCGGTGATGTGTGTGCTGTGTGTGTGAACTGTGAACGCGCATTAGACGTCGAGTACATTAAAACATCGTATATTACTATTGTCATCGACTGTATTATATTATTACGTATAATAATATCGCTGTATATTATTTTTGGGTACGTTCGTTTGCAAACAGAAGTCCGTTTCTCGGCGGTCCAAACGCACGACGACTTTGATTTATAACATTATGCGTATCATTATAATAATTTGTTGTAATATTGTTTTGTTTCGCCCTATATACACGCGCCGCGAGTGGATCCGAGACCCGAGACGTGGCAAAAATCGTAGATACACACGCACAGCTGTTTTATGCATTTTAGATTATTCTAAAAAAGTAGGTATTCCTAAAAAGCTGCAGGAAATCTATATTTGTTAAACGGGTACGTGTATTATTCACATCGTTTTCACATATAAGACCTAATAATATTTGAGATTACTATAATTAATCATCGATTACACTAACTTTGATATAGTATGTGTCATGTGTCATGCGTGTGTGTGTGTGTGTGTGTGTGTGTGTGTGTGTGTGTGTATGTGTGTGTATTATATGTTTTTCTGTTGCATCGTTATAATATTATTATGCCTTCGTATTATATTTATGCGGACATTGCGTATGCCAAAATTATTACAAATCAGCCAATTTGTGTACATCGCTATCTACAATTTTCTAGAACACATCCTACATGCAGGTTAGTTAAAAATGGTAAATAGTTCTGCACTCGATATTAGGTTTTCTTTCTAAAATGCGATTCTATAAAACAAATGATCGGTTGGAAAAATAGTTTTTTGTTCTTAAACGAAATTAAATGAAAAATTTTAACTTGAACAGCATTCAAAAATGTGTGTTTTGTTTCTTCCAGGAAATAGTTTATGTAATATATTTTTGAGGTAAACATTTTTAATAACGAAATCGTGCACATTCATTGTATTACTAAAACTCGTAATTATTATTTCTTCAAACCATAAACTTTTTTTACTTAATTTTACTTAGAAAAATATATTATACAATCCATATATTGAGGTACCTATAGTTATTGTAAATATAATAACACAAAACAAAAATACTTATCATCCACTGAAAATTTCAGCTATGCACTATGCTACAATTCATTTTATTTAATAATAATTATATATTATTATTAATAATATATAATATACGTCATATTTTATAATTTGTATTTGATATTTATTTTTGTATATACGGATTTGTTAACTTAATAAGTTACGGCTTAAGTTCTACTTAAATTGTATAAGGACTATAGTGTTTGAAGTATGAAATATTTACAAAAACGTGAAACATTGAAATTTTTTCGAATACAAATATCAAAGATGATTATTTATCACTTATTAATTACATTGATACAAATTGCTTGTCATCATCGCTGGGTGATGCATGGTCCTATTATTTAATTATTGCAACTTAAAAAAAGTATAATATTTATTACATTGTTATTGGTGGTCAATATGGTCGATATTTTACAATCATATAATCTTAATTTACACGTTATAACTTGGATATACAGTCATAACAAGAAATTATACATGGTTTATTATCATATAAAATTATTTATATACTATGGTGAATAGCTAGAGTAGGTATACAATTTAAATATATTTTACTGATTTATCGTAAATCGTAATAATACTATCAGTGTACCAACACTATCAACGTTTATCGAGTGCATAGTAACATTTGATTCTACTATGGTTATTTGAACCATTACTATGGTTGTACCCGGTCGTGTATTGAACACTTCAACTATATAATTATTATTTATATATTTTTAATTAATTTTCTATTATTGTTTAAGGTAACAGTAAGTATAGGTTTTATAAAAAGATTCACGGTTTATCTTAAATATAAAGAACATTCATAAAGATACACGCAAAAACTCGACACAGTTGTATAAGAAGAAAAACATTGCGCAAAGGACTCCTAAATCCAATTTACTAGTCCAAACAATATGTTGTTATTTAGATAGTATAGAGATATGTTAGTACCCCAAAGGTTTTGCAGTGTGCATATTATATTTACATGATATTTCTGCAAACTTTACATTTGTTTATTTTAAAAAAAAATACGATATTTTTAACCCAATAATAATAACAATAACAATATTATCATTTGATCTTGTTGAATATGTATAACAATATTGATTACCAGCAGTGTATATTAACACATTATAATGTACTGACATATACGTATATTGTATATTATACGTACATTAGGTTATTATAATTTATTAATAAAAATATTCTAAATAATAGGTAAATATCCTTAAAAACAACTTTTAAAATTGTAATAGGAAATAATATATATTAAGTAAAATTGTTGTTCAATTCGAAAGCCAAACATGTTTCAGTTAACGAACAGAACTATATATTATCATATATACAATATAACATGGATATGAATATATTCAATATTAATAAGTCAAGTTGTTACCCGAAATGTCATAGTTATTTACATGTGTCGAAAATAGACTGATTAGTGCGTACGTAGGTACGTGCCAATTATAATATGGGCAATGGTACAATAATATATTAGGTGCAAACACCTATTATTACAATAAATAATGTATGATGTTCGAAAATTGGTTACATTCATAAATATATATGCAAGTCACGTATTTTCTATGTTAAAACAATTAATCGTGAAAAAAAGCTACGATACTCTATTTGTATAAATATATAATAGATATAATTTACATACATATTTGAATAAATATATCAATAAAAAAAGTGGTTAGCCTTATGAACTTGAACCCATATGGATCACTATAAGAGTTCTGATTCTGAGTATCCAAATTTTATGTAGGTACCAAAATAGTGTATTTAACATACCTACATTACAGTTATTTCTATATAACATTTTAGATACAATTAAAATGTATTTCGAATATTTCTATTACAGTTCCACGTCACAATAACTAAAAGAATAAAAATATTACAAATATCCAAAATATTGTTATATTCTTGTAGCTAAAGAACACATTTATTTCATTGTTAATTATGTAAAATAATCTGTAGTTTACTATTCTATGTTATAAGACATAAGGCATAGAAATACTGATTTTCCCAAAAAATACATAACGAAAGAATATAATAATACAGCCGTATAAGGAACACGTTATAATAGTATACATACCTCAAGTCGTTATAATTCAAGATCCTAGTTTAGGTATATGATTTATGATATATTCTAATTTTGTTAAGCATTTAATACGAGCTTGAGTAAAACATTTTAAAGTTATAAAACAAAAAAAATCTCAAAACTACCAACAAACAGATGCCGATGTGGCATAAAAAAAATAAAACTATATAATAAAACTTTTGTTTTTAAAAATGGTTACTAATTTAAGTTAGCCGATTTACCGTCATCAACCTCACCGTGGCTCCTATTCCGTTATTTTCAAAACTTACATCATTGGCTGTACAACTATGAAACCAAAATAGTTGAATTTTCAATTGGGAATTATAACAATATTAATGTTTACAACAACCTGTTTCCCACAACTGTTTCTTTTGCAAATTCACAAAAGCTCAAATGCCATTTTTCCTAGCCAATTAAGGCCACGGTTACGAAACACTAGACAAATAAAGTACTCTATTAACAGAAAAAGCAAAAACGTTTATGAAGATATTTCCATCAGAAAAACACGATGGGCAGCCGTGAAATAAAATCGCGTGACAAGGGTTATCATTTGGAGTGTGCACCCCTATTTGTAATTATTAATCGTATCCGTGATATTGGTCTATGTGCTAATCGAAATTTCGGAGACTTTGGATCTTGACCGTTATTATATTAAGCCATTGGTTTCCGTTTAAATGTTGTTAGCGCAACCGCGCATTACATTACAATAAATACATTAATTTCTACATTTTATTTCAATTGTCCGACACTAGGGCCACTAGGGGATCATTAATAATGCTTACACCCTTTTGCAAAAAAAGACCAAATCGGTGCTTGATGATCATGTTTATCGAATCGCAAAAACGATTAAAGTGAAATGGAAAAAAAAATAAATAAAAAAAAGAACAAACAAAATTATACACAGTTTACGTTGGCGCGTTTTTCGAAAGCAAAACTTCGGAAAGCGTTTAACCCAGATTAATAATATTATTATTGTCGCCAGTTTTGTTTATTTTGTCGACGGCCGGCAGCGGGGTGCATATTACAATTGAAGCGCCCGTAATGCATTTTAATTCACCACCACCGCCACCACGGTAGCATATTTGTTGCCGTCCCGAAACCCGGAAGGAAAACACGGCGACGCGTCGGACTCAACACGGACGTGTGCTACCATCTGTTGGACCAAACTGGGGGCGCTCTGACAGCCTTTGCCTGACATCTAGGGTTGTTCTACCGTCCGACAGTACCTATATGTCAGTGGCGTGGCAAAGGTATTATTTTGGAATAATTGCTCCTTCAAATTTTTGGGGGGTGGGTGGATACCTTGCCACAAAATACACAGTGGTGACTAGGTTTATCGTAGAAAATAGAAAAACACTATGTACCTATTCTACAAAATAACCAAAAATAACTTGCAAATTATCGCGTATTTGACATATTTCATACGAATTTGGACTTTGTTGGCTTATAAAAAAATATAAGTGGTGTGGTGGGGGGATAACTTTTATACATATTTGATCCTCATCAAAAATGAGTTCAGCATGCCACTGCCTACGTCGTCGTCACGTTTATTTGAATAATATTATACACAATGATCCTTCGTCCTCGTTATTATAAAATTATTATCATGGTCGTGTCCCATGATACTGAAATGAAAACCCCGTGACACGGAACTCAACTGATTACAGTGAATTTGGTCAATGTTAAAAATTTGCCGACATGTATTTATTGTAAAAAAAAATAGTAATAGGTTGATCACTCATTGAAAACTTGGAAAGGTCTGAAACAAGAAAAAACCATAAGATTTTATACTAGAAAACATGTCATCCTAATAGGTAAGCACATAACCACAATTGCCTCATTAACTGTGATCTGCAAAAGCGAAAGTGGGACTTAAAGTGGTGGTGGTGGTGGTGGTGGTGGTGGTGGTGGTGGTGGTGGCGGCGGTACAAGAGTACTCGGCTTCCCTTCTTCTCTACCCCTTAGCAACGTTCCCTATTGCAGTTTTTTCGATATGTTTACTGAAACGCTCGATTGTTTCATCCTATTAAATGAATTATAAATACATTTATAATTTTATACTAATTTTTTTAAAAAAAATATTGTCTTTATTTCATAACTATAAATATAAATACAAGTATCAATTATACTAATAGTATCATACCTTAAATATGTACGAGTAGATATTAAGTTATAAAATGCTGTATTAACTGGACCAAGGTATCTATCATAAAAATAACATAATATTAAGTTACAATATTTTCTTGATCTATATTATCATTTTTAGAGCATAACAACTTTTTATCTTTAAGTTAATTACCTGCAGCCTACAGGTATTTAAATTTAAGCATTTCCAAATGTATCTATTCTACTAATTTAGAAAAATTTATGTTTAGCAATCAATTGATTTCGTTTTATTCTAATTTTGATTTTAGATATAATTGTATGATAAACAATTGACATATGTTGATCATATATTTTGTCAACTAATCAACTAATAAAAGTGGACCGAAATTATATTAATCATTAGTAATTTCAATTTTATATTTATGCATTTAACAACCAAGGCAGAAATGTTAAAAATGCATTTTTATATAACAATATTTTTTAAAAATATCTACAATTGTAAAAAAAAAAAAAAAAAATTTATTTCATAAATTTTATTTGAAATCTTACCTCTATCCCATAGTCAATATTTTGCTTTTTATTTCTTCATGGATGTATTTAGCCGAAAATGTAAGAGTTCATTGTATATGCTATCATGATTATGATATAAAGTAGTATGTCAGAATACATATTTATTATTACTCATCCATAACATGTATTTTTACAATATACGCCAAAATAAATTATAATTTTTTAACTACCAATATTTGATTCTCTTATTTAGTAAAATATGAACTCATCTATAGTTCTTATTAATTGTATTCATTTATTGAAAAGGGAACATTTTAGATTTAAAGAATGCTTATAAAATATATTAGTGCTGTCATTCCAAATTACAGTGAGGATAATAAATACATGTATAAGGGCAGTTATGTATAACTTTAAATTAAGTAGGTATAATAATACATTAATAGTTGAATAATAATATTTTATTATTATGCAGAACTCTTGTTGAAAGAAAAGAGTTTTATTTTGTAACAGTGCATAGTTAATAGTTATTGAAATATGATAGAACAAGTTTTTAAAATGCTTTACAATTATTCACTTGAATAAATTGATTATTTTATTCATAAATGGCATGTTTCTGAATGAATTTGTGTTGGCTTGGTGTGTGCGTATGATAGGTAATACTATTATCAAGTTATTAATAAATTATTATTTTATATTTTGTGGTGTAAGTAATCGGTTGTCAGATTAGTCCGCCAGATACCGGCAGCGTCGTTATGAGCAAAACCCTCGTTGAAGAGCCGATATTATCACGGGTCTTTTCGTTTGGCTTGGTATAATAGATCATCAATTTTGAAATGGCAATAAACTCGATTAAGTCCATCTGAATTTGTTTCACTGATATATTTTATTGTAAGTTACCGACAAAAATGCGACTATCAGTCTATATATATATATATGTATATATATAACATAAACAACAACAACTATACAGCTGTGCGTCGTAACTCGTATTGTTATTTATTTTGTTACTGGAGGCTATTATATCTAGTTTTACAGAAATAACATTTATTGACTTGTGAATAATTATTTTATAATAGGTTTTTTTTTTATTGGATAATGAATTCAAATATTTTTATTAATATCGTTCAATTTGTATTTCAACGGGTGGAAAATGATTCATGCAGCTGATTACAAGTGCGTCACCAAGAGATGGGGCAGTCGCCCCCCTAAAAACAATTGTTTAAAATTTGGTAACAAACCCTTTGTTCAATGATAAAAGAGAGAGCTTTTATTAATACTTGGAAAGCGTCCTGTAAACGTCGTTACAGCAAAAAGAAGCTTCTCAACACTTCATAGGCTCTTTATAAGTTAATATGCCAATTTTTATAGCATTTTACTTCATAGCAATAATATTGTCTTATTGTTTTTTGATCTACCTATTATATGGTTATCAGTGGTGTTTTTTCAAATTTTTTGTGGCGGAAGGTCTAAGAAATAGGTAACTTTGTATTATAAAAATACATATGAGATTTAATAATAAATTATATTATTTCATTATTATTATAAATATAAATAAATATTTTTTATAATGAAAAAAGCAAACGTCTTTTTAAAATAATCAAAAATTAAACCCAAGTTGTTTATACAATTCCTTTAAATGTGTAATATCATAAGTAAAACTTTTTAAAAAATACTTTTGTAAATATTAACATAAATCTATAAATAGAGAATTCTTTACTTTTCATGATTACTCGAGTTTTTAATAGTATATTTATTGTATTGGGATAATGCTTAAATAATGATAGTTATTAGTTTAACCTTCACTTATTTACTTCATGCTTTTTAGATTTAAAACTTGGTTAAGTAGTCTAATGAGGCAAAGTAGATTAACATGACTGGCATTAATGCGCAGTTGCACAGAATCAGTCAGATCAATATGAATAATCTAAAATTTGATTGATAGAATTGCAACAAATAAACGGAAAAAATATTTTATTTAATTAACTGCTTATTCATTATTTGTATCATATCAGTAATTATTGAGTTAAAATAGGTATTTGCCCCCTTGACAAATGTCTAGGGATTCCCTGGTTGATTAATGTAACGATAACACAATGGTAAAATGTTTAGGTACTTATACTCTGTAATCAGACCCATGTAGTTCACACGAATAATAATTCACAAAATTATTTTTAAATTATTATTTTCTGCTATTCGAAGTACTATTTATAGCTCTGTGTTCGCACCTGTATTACTATTTTTAATGTCAATAACGTAGTATCGTTTAATATATAAGATATAACTATACTATTTAGTATTTATTTATTTATTTTAGTATTTATAATCAATGATACAAGTAATCTTTTTAACTATACTTCCAACTCCATTATATTTTATAACAAGTATATATTATTGATTTCTATTATTTCCAAGACTATATTTCTTTTTTCTTCATGGTTCACATCATTCTCAATGCGTAGTAACCAATAGTAATATATACTAATATAAGTTTCATCTATTATATTTTTTTGACAATTTTCAAAAGCGATATTAATGCGCCTTTTTTTATGCAAGTGAGTTTAAATTTGAAATAACTTAATTTTATCATTGTTTTCGATACGAATATTGTGTAATAATAATATCGTATGATCTATTAAAAATAGATCAGGTTAGTGTTTATTTTTTATTGACAAGGGGTCCAAAAGTAATCGCATTTTCGTAGCACTTTTAAGTTCTAGTATTGAAATGAAAGTTAAATAGGCCAAAACAAAAAAACATAATATAGTAAAAACCACTTACTTCAATTTATTCAAAAATGAATAAATACCTTGTTATTTTATTGTTATTTAAATATTGTTATTTCTGATACATACACCAGCTGACTATTCATGTTATATCACGTTTGAAAATTGATAGTTATCGAAAAAAACGATTTGCCGGCGAATTTATTTGTTCAGATGTCAACGCTACTTACAAAAGTGTCAATTCGGTTGCCTAATTGAAATACCAACAGGTAGCCAGTTATGTAGCTTAGTATAAGTGGTAGTTTATTATAATATAAAAACAATTAAACATTCTTTAAATAATTATTCTTTGTCAAAAATGTTCAATAGTTATTTAATTTTTATCGCAGTGTAAATAAAGTAGTAGTGTAAAATAAAATATAAGTAATGCAATGGTTTCAAACATTGAAAGTCCTAATCAAACTACAAAATTATTGTTACTTTAATTTCGAGTATAGATTAAAGTAAACATAAACATCTACTGAATACAGTCTGTAAAATGCCAAAAATGTTACAATAACTTCTTACATAAGTTTAAAATTATCAACATAATATGTCCTAGAAAACTGCAATTGATAATTGTCCTATTATTAGATATTTAATAAATAACTACTTTGTAGTTAACTAATAATTTTAATTGACACGATTGTTCTAAATCTGTTTTTCATCCTAACATTTTTATAGTTCAATAAATTCACTTGTTAATCAGAGTATAAATTGTATATGTATAGAAAATAAAAAATATATTTTAATTATATTATTTTATTATTTTTTGTGCCTAATTTCGGATCATTGCCAACGTGTAATAACTTCATTATAATTTAAAACAATTATAATAATATTTAATTATTGCAAACATATATCTAGTATTTATAATTATAAGTGTACTTAAATTTGATTTATTTGCTTAATAAAAAAGCATCACATTATATTATTACATATACTTAGTAATAAATTTATAATACTGTATACCATGATTCAGAAATTTCAAACTTAAATTTATTTGGCTAACTTACATTTTCCCTTCATGAATATTATCAATCATTAATTGATGAAACTGGGGATAAAACTTTAGAAAAAACCAATTAGTAAAATAAAAGTGATAGGTAGGTAGCTTAAAGTTAAAATTAAAATTGAAATCAGAAATCAATTAAATTAATATAGTACATTATAAAAACCGTAAAATCATAAATTCAATATAGTATTATTATTATTTATTAAAATCAGAAAAAAAAAACATTTCAATAAGCGAGATTAAATCTGAAATAGAAAACTTTTTTTTCGATTACAAGCCTTGCTTGAAAGTTATCAACAAATATTTTTAAAAATGAACCAAATCTTTATTAGTTTCAAAAATTCAAACATCGATTTTAGATGGATGCATAACTAGTATATTATCTCGTATATTATAATTCATTCATATATTATATCAAAGAGCAGTTGAATTCAATAATTATAAGAATAATTTATTCAAAACTACCTCGATTCTATATTGTAATCAACCTCGCGGGTCAAACTCATTAGTACACATGGCAGGGGTGTTACATGTAAATTCTCGAGGTAAAGTACGATTATCGATAAAGGTTATGTAGTTTTAAGTTTCACCTCAATCGATGTGTTTTGTACCATTTGGTTTCATCTGGTTTACTATCTAATGGATTTTAAAAAAAATTGCATATAATGTTTTTGCTTATTTTTATGACTTCCCAAACAATTTTCGTTCTAAACAATGTCGAGTAAAGTACACATCCACTAAAAACTAAGACTTATAAAATGTTAAGAAAACTATACAGCTACTATAACTTTATCGCTATTTGCTTGTATGTATATTATATAATATTATGTTATTCTGCTGAGGTAACCACTACCGAAAGAACCGGAAGAAGTTTGAAAGGCGTGGTAGGGTGCGTACGGTCGTCACCGTGCGTCGAGATAATTTATTCGATAATCAGACCGGATATGTTGAATGGCGAAATGGATGTTGGCCGTCGGACAGACGCTACCAGAATTATTATATTTAATATTATCGTGCATCTCAGATCGTACGGGGTATAATATATATTATATTTTTGTATAATGCAGCGGGAACACTCGATAATTTAATAAAACGATTTCGATTAGGTCCGCTGTCGTCGTCGTTTAAGTCCGCGAACTTGCCGCCGTTGAATTCCATTCGAACGTATAAATAATATTATAATATAGTTGCGTCGTCATGATGGCACTGCTGTAGCGGTGGTTGGTCGGTCCTCCGCATCCGAGGAAATCGACAGTGTTCCGGCGGCCGTCCGACTTCCGGCGCGCACGTCTGTATAATGAAATTATAATATAAACCACGCGATGCACGTTAAGTCGATTATAAACGTATTTAACGTTCATGAAATTTAAAACAATATATTACCACGCGATTGGTTCGAATACGTGTTTATAACGTAATACCATTGATTATAAATTTTATAGTATTAATAACTAATGGTAATACATTGTATTATTGTATACACACCACACGGTGGAAAAAAAACGAAATGTCGACACTGCAAACTGCTCCGATCTGCACATCTCTAAACGCATATTAAATATTTTGGTGACTATAAAAATGTAGATATAGGCACTTCCCAAGTTCCGACTAACGAGGCTGTTGGGTAAATATTGTGTTCAACTAAAACGACCCTGATATTTTACTACTCTCGTAGCATATTACCATTGAATATTATTCTGTTTTTTCTATGAATCGCAACAAAATGCAAAGCTATACCTATACATCAAGTTACCACTTGATAGTACCCGCCACGTACGCCCTGTATGCGTATTATCAATCGCATGGCGAACCGAAATTATTCTCAGAGGTAATCGCTACTTATATTATAGATCAGCGGTTCTTAACCTGTGGTCCGCGGCCCCCTGGGGGTCCGCGGCAGCCTTGAAGCTTTCCAGTATTGAGTCTAATGTTCAAAAACTTGTGTAGTTGTGTCCTGAATGCAACACCAACCATCACATTAACCAAATAAAAACATTATTTTATGAATAAGAATAATTATAAATGTGTGTGTGTGTGTTTTGTTACGTCTACCTATATCTAATTTGTATAAATAACATGAGATGTTTAAAAAGGTATTCGAAAAAAAAATTGGCTAGGGGGTCCAAGATTTCTAAAAATCATTCATCAGGGGTCCGTGATCTACAAAAGGTTAAAAACCGCTGTTATAGACCATTGGTACATCATCTGCGTTTGATGTAAAGTAATTTTGAGTTTTAAATTTGCAATATTTTGGCTTTCCTCAGAAAAATGTTAATTTTGTCATGCCACTACTGGCGTATTACTGTTTATCTTTGTGTTTATCACTGCAGCTATCATAGTACTATGCAATCTACGCATTTTGCGGATGACATTTTAGAAACGTGTTCGACGTTTTTAACGTGACCACACTTAAACTAACCTTAAACGTTATACGTATACAAGTTATATAGTTTGCTATAATTTTATGATTATTCTAAAAGTAAATAGCATGGGAATAATTATTTGAACTACATTTTATATAAATTTCAAACTTGTAATAATGTATAAAATAGTAATATTCAATATGACTATACTAATACTATACTTTATATCTAATATTTACTTTCATACGATAGGAAAAAGTTACACAATAAAACGTATTATTATGAAATTAAAGAGGTACTAGGGCTGTATAATTAATGATTAAATAATTTAAATATAGCTAATTTAGAGCAATATAAATAAATTGAATATTTTGTTAAAGCAGTTTTAACTATAAACCACCATAAGTCGAAAATCGTTTTGATTGTGTCGTTAAACAAAGCCGTTGAATGACATTTTGTAATAATTCGAAGCAAAATACAAATATCTAAAAATATTGAGGTGAAATGATACCAATATGAATCATGATGAATGATAATAGTAGTAAAATAAGATAGAGCTGCAGGGAGCTATGATTAGAACACGAATAATTATGGAATGGGAAGAAGACGAAGGATAAGATAATGTTATAATGTGCTTAATATTTCTGTGTTGAATACTAGATCAGTATCAATAATGATATATGTCTCGCTGCGCATTAATATATAATATTATGTTATATTGTACAATTATAATATACATCATCATGTAAGATAATTGAAACGAACATTTATTTATACTGCATTCGGCAAAAGTCGAAGCAAAAGTGTGATAATGAAGAAATTAAAAATAAAATTAAGTGATAAATACTATATAGATTTAATATTATTGTACAACGAAACATGCCAGATAATTGAAAGGTAAGTTTCAATCGTTGTTTTCACAAAAAAAAAAACTCACGTGCACGTACAAGTGAAAATCGTAAAGGATTCACATACCGATAGCGTAATTATAATAGTACACCGCTGATATGAATTAAAATAATATTACAATATAATATAAAATATATATAGATAGGTTTTACTCGCCGCGAGAAAGTGTCGGTTTACTTGGTTGCAAATGTTGGCAAAGATATAATCGGGGCCTTCATCTCAAAGGTCTATACGCGGTTCCACCATTGACTTCCATCGTCTATAATGATCGAGCGGGACCCCTTTTCTAGTGTATATAATTATTTCACAGGAGACCGCATATGGCCACGCGCCCTGCGTACGTGTAAGTCAATCTCGAAAGCGTACGCAACTTCTATATAATGGTTCGCTTTTGATTTGTCGTGTCCTGGCCCGCGCGGTCCCTTCAAAGAGCACACGTCCGCACACCATACGTATATCTATATGTATATGCATATGAGACGATCACTGTTGCACGAGCCTTGCACACGACCGAGGCAAAGAAACTTTTCGATTGTTAAATACAATCCCTTCGGCAAACGCGTGTATGCTCCGCTCTTGCGCGCGAAGTATGACGTGTCGAATGTCATTGCGCGCATAAGTATTATAATATAATACACTACGTCTGATCGCGCGCAAAACAATAGAGGTTAAACGAATATGCTACAACGTGTGCGTTCAACGAATGTATTAAACAATATAATATGATCTATATATCATATAATATGTATCTAAAATTCAATTATCATTCAGTAATCGGTGAAAAAAGCCAAAAAAATATCGTACCGATTCGATTTGAAATGTTGAGGTAATGTGCTATATATACAAGTGCGCTAAGAATAAGTTGGTTTTTAATTTTTTTTTATTGCATATGGTAGGGATGGCGAACTTTTTGATAACTGCGTGTCAAATCCTAATGCTTGGTTTGATTTTATTTACCTCACGTGTCAGAGATTTTTCAGATCATTGTTTTGCTTGAAAAATAATTAATTAAACATATAAACATGATTTTGTTTGTTAAGTAAATATATATTAAGTTTATAATATCCGCAGTCGTGATAATATCTTATTATTACAATAATAAATTAAAAATAATTTAAAATTATCAGTAATTTTTTTGGAAAATTAAGTAAAACTTATGAATTATATTTAAATTGGCGTGTCACTGAAATAATGTGCATGTGTCACCCTGTGACACGCGTGACATAGGTTCCCCATCCCTGGAATATGGTATGATATTGGTGTATGAAGTTACCTTTAAAGGTCGAAACAGTTTTGTAGGTACTGAATTTAAGTGTTCCAGTAAAAACCCGAAATTGATTTGTGAAAACTAGTCTTTACTAGTTAAACTATAGAATTAACTTGCAGGATTTCAATATTTTGTTACAAGTTTTAAAATACAATTTGTAATAAAAGTCAATTTTAAAAATTATTATTTTTATTATTTCTTGTTTTGATAAGGCAAATTATCATGGCATTTAGAATTCCATAAAAATATTTTCAATATTTTTTACTTAGGAAGTGATTTATCGCACATAACTTTTTGCAAGTGCACCTCATAAAACCTAGTCCTGATCCCGTTGAAGCTTTCGTTGCTTCGTTATAGCTGCGTGAAGAATAAATTGTTTAGAACGAAGTTTAGAACTTGATTAATAACAGCACGAATACTGGATACTCAATCTTTTATATAAATTCTCGTATTAATTATACAATTAATAGATATGTAGGTACGATAGTCTATATTTGATTGCCCGATGGTCGAATTTACCTTAATGGATTCTATAGCTAGATAGAAAGCTGCAGGTTAAAGACATCTTAAAGTGTTTTAAATCTTAAAGTGACCAACTGCGCATGCCACAATAATTTTACTTGTTTATAAAATAATAAAAATAATAATTATTTCAAATTGACTTTTGTTACAAAATTGTATTTTAAAACTTATATCAACATTCAAAACCTGCAGATTATAGTTAATTCTAGTTTTAACTAGTCAATACTAGTTTTGATGAATTTCGGGCTTTGATTGTAACATATATTTTTCATTTTTTGGTTACCCTAGAATATATTTTATGTTTTATTTAATATATTAATTTCACTGGTTGAGAAATGTAAATTTATATATAATAACTATTACTTTTAAAAAGTAAAAATAAACAGCCTTAGAATATTTCTACGTTTTTATCAATCTAAAGTATTTCTTCATCGAAATAGTACAATAACTATTGCTCTAACAGTCATATAATCCAATCTAAAATAAAGTAAAATACCCCTCGGGCCAAGCTGGATAATTCAGCTAGTATACCTACCTATATAATATATATATATACGAATTTTCTTTCGCTCTGGCTTAAAATCGTAAACATATTCATTTCGTTTACAATTTTAATTACCCGTTTTTATTTTTCGATTCCATGTGTATTGTAACCATTATAGCAGATCATAACTATGACCATGTATTTTATATTCGTTTTTTTTTACTTTTTTGGAGTATTTTGTAGAGATTTTGATATTAAATTAGGATTATGACGAATACATTTTTTAGACAATTTACTATTTTATTACTATCCACAACTATTATTTTGAAACAGTATTAATTGAAACAATATTTTATATATATTTATACAACCTACGCATGTTATTTACAAAGAGCAGCTATTTGAATAAATATACATAGCACATCTTATGTTTATTACGATCACAAATCCTACTATAGTTGTTAAATAAATCGTTTCGTTATGCGAACGAATTAATTAATGAAGACGGTTTTGCATAATCAGTGCTAATTTGCTGTGTACAAAACACGATTATTCGCCGAGACACTGGCATGGACAGCCGGCGGGTACAATTGTTTGTTTAATAAAGCATTTTAAATTCCTTGGAGATGTTGTATTTTATGTTCGACGTTTGCAACTTTTTCGTTTTTACTACCGCCGTCAAACGCAAACGTATCAAATCAGACGAACGGCATGTAAAATACGTGGTATGGCTGCTGCAGTATACTTTGATATATATTTATTAATTATTTTAACTATAATAACTTATTAGTATAATTACTTATTATACATTATACTGTATAAACGCAAGTTATGCAGATACGACTCGGAGAAAAGTAAAAAAAAACATAAAATTTTTTACAATATTTTGCGAAGTTGTTTATAATAATTTGTACGAATTTGTAATCACATTTCAAAATTGTAAGCCTCTTCTCACCTCCAATGATGGAAAATTTACTTTTCTCATCTACCTTATTTTGCACTCTATCTTTGGCCACTTATCGAAGTTTTTTACTTAATACGTAATTATTTCACACGACAACACAAGTTTTTCAAAATTGTAGCTGGTGTCATGCTGAAAAACCAAATTGCTAATAATAATATAATGAATTGTATTAATCACGTTCGTGCTGTAAGAGATGCCGTCATAATACATGCATTATATTAGTTTTACGTATTTCTTCTTCTTATTATATATTATAAGTATTTCTGACTTAATCGTCATCTAAATAACTCACTTATTTATATTAAAATTTTTTTGGCAATAGCTATAATAGGTACTTAATGTACTTAATTATATATTACAAATACTTTTTTTTTTATATTTTTAAATGTTCCCAACTTTACTTTAAATAAACGAAGAATAAGAAAGAGGTAGAAAAAATTTGAAAAGAAATGGTAAAAGTATAATATAATAAAGGACTTTTAATCTGTAATGTTTCAGAGGCCTTGCAACACGACTGACTGAAGAAATTTAACAATAGGCCTTTTATATGTTACAAGTTAACATATCGTATAAATATTTTAGTTTAGTTTTACGTACTTACATATATTATGTAACAAGGGATTCTACTGTTTTCGATCTATACGATTATACCTAGACAAAATCGTTCGCGAGGGTCGAAAGTTTCATACAATTGATAATAATTATTGTAGTTTCCGTGTCATGCGTGTGACGTCCACTGTGTTTCACTCGCAAAAGTAAACTTTTTCCTTGCCGGGCTGTTGCACGAGGGAAGGATATATTACGTAGAGATGATAATCGGTCGGTTGGCAGACCGAAGAGAAGGGTAAGGGCTAAAGCGAGAGTTGTAACTACTCCTCACACACACACACACACACACGCACTCCACAGTACACCCGGACTGCATGTGCAGAGCCTTAATACCTAACCGATCGTTAAATCTTTGTCGTCGTCGTTGACTCTCCGCCGCGAGTAATTCGGCCACCAAACGTGACCGCTTGCTCACGGATGGATAGTAATTATTTCAAGCTCTAATCCTTCTCTGCCGCCACTCTGTGTATTGCATCACGCCAGCAAAGCATGAGGCGTACTTATCTCCCCCCGAAAGGCACCCGTAGCAGTGTAGGTATGTATGTAGGTTATGGGGGGGACTGGGAAAAGGGGATGGAAGATAATTAGGAAACATATTATGTGTACATATATATATATATATATATATATATATAATACATACTATATGCCGCTAAATGCCTAAATGTACATAATTTATATAATATACAATATATTATACACGTATTATATTTACGACGGACGAGTTTAATCGGTCCGACCAGAGAGTTATCCGCAAAATTGCCACGTTTCAAAATGTCCCGAGACCGATTACGGTTTAATACCCGGTAATTGAATAATCGTTTACACAAATTAATACAAAGGGGGACGACGGTAACGTAAACTAGCCGCGCGTCTTTCCGCGTCCCACTGTTGTAGCTTAAACTCGTTTTGGCTCTTATTCCGCCACCACTACCATCACTGATGTACGGCGTATATTATTATTATTATTATTATTATTATTATTATTACACGTTCGTGTACAGATGAGTCTTGCGAAATGGTATTTGGGCCTCGGATGAGGGCTTAAGGCATAGGTATTATATAAAACACAAACATTATATGCCCAGTCATAAACTATATGTACATATAATATTGTGCCACGGAAAAAATTATAATTTGGTTATATATAAATGGTAAATGGTTGTTTTTATTTTCATCGGAGAAACTATATAAAGGGTATACTATACCATTAATTGAATGTTTAGTTGATAGTGCCGAAAGTATTTAGTAGGTCTGCATTTGAATACGAACATAACAGTAAAAATTATTGATATAAATAGTATTAAACACACTTGTTCGAATGTCGCCGTAGATTAAGTCTTATCATAAGCTTTGGAAATTAAAGGAGATATGCTTCTTGGAAGACTTCAAAATCTACCGACAGTTTCTTACAGTCCCATAAAAATAAAAGCATTTAATCAATATACATATCTTTGATCTAAAAAATAAGCTACTATGTTCGTAAACATAAATGCAAGTAAAAATAATTTTTTATAGATCAAAAATAACATCTTGTTATTCTTGTAAATTTTTAACACAGTCATTTTATTGTTTATTTATATGAAAATGGTGGTGATTCAACTTTTTAAATATTTTGAATATCATTAACTATGATTTTAACATCTTTTTAATTTATGGAATACATTTTTATCAGACGGGAGTTTATAGAGTTAGGCATATTTGTTTATAAGCATTTTTCCGATGGCAAAATATAAATAATCCTAGTACAATTTTATATTATAAAAAAATAATATTAAAACCATGAAGTTTATAAAATTAAATAATTTATTCGTCAACATTTTCAGAAAAATAAGTCCCCCTTTAATTTTAACTCAACACATCAGGGTGTTTTTCCGGTGTATTTTGTTTATACACTATACGCACAAATAAGTATATTAAAATATTACATTATAATATATTCCATTCAATCTTATATACAGAACAACGAAACCTGACAATGTTTTTTAAACACTGCTATATTGACGCGGTCAAAAGTAATTTTTCTATTTCCATATTATTGTTTATATATTATTATACGTATATGTAAACGCCTGGAAATGTTGTTATTCGGCGTTATATCGGTTCTAAGATGTATCGTGTTAATTTAAATCGATTCTCCGTCACCCTACGATATTGCATATGACTTTTGCAGGCACTTTGTCATCATTTTTAATATTTTAGAATGATCTTCTGTAGTCTATAATAGTTTATTGCATGTATTTTATTCAATTATTTATTTTTATTAATTTTATTCGGTATGAACACCCGGGTGGGTTCAGGTACAGTGACAATAAGATATATAATAATAACATTTTTAAAATAAAGTATAGATTAAGTACATGGTATAAAAATATATATTCTATATTATATAGTCTATTTAACCATGTAATTGATGCTGTTGCAAAAAAAACTTTCATCATTATTATTATTATTTTATAAAAACAAATGTACAAAATATAAAGATAAAATTTTAGTGATTTGCATTTGGCTGCTAAAAACAGTGCTTAGAGGAATACAAATCATTCATAATAAACTGATTAAATTTTTTCAATTTATTGCATCTGGCTATTCAATCAATAATAGGGTTATTAATGCCGTAAGATGTTCGATAAAACATGGAAGTTTAAATTGTAATAGTTCTGGACATGATATAACATTTATTAATTTACATAAAAATCAGATGTCTGTATTATACATTATAGTGCGTTTACGCAAACAAAATAGATTCCTACGGAAAGCGACAATTCCGCGCGAATAAAAACATTGGTATATTTTTAACACAAACGTTGAAATTGTCAGATAACGTTGTAACTAATAGGTATCATTGAATATTATTTTCTTTTATTAATTTTTAGAGGCGGGTTATATCAATGTTAACCACATATTAAATTTTGTATATTATAGGTAAATAACACGCGTGTTATACCCTATATATACGTACATAACACCATACGGTCGTTTGTACGAACTGCTCATTGTGTATTTATACCAACGCAGACTCGCTAAAGGTCGAATCGTCTCGTTTATTATTAAAATATGGCCGACAAACAGCAGTCCCACTGTTGTAATAATATTATGTAGTCGCGATGAATAAATAAGTGTAATTTGGAATCCCACCGCCAATCTCAATTGAGAAGTGATAATATGAATGGCGGTGTATCTCATGTCCACGTCCTCTTAAAAAGTTCAATCCCTCCCTTCCACTTCGTTTAATGTGAGTGTTTACCTTAAACCTATTATAATAAAACGATATACCTATATGTCCTATTCGGACATTATCGTATAATACTAAATAATATTTATACTCATAACTATATGTGTATAATAATGATCTATGTTTTTGGTGAAATTGTCTTAGATTCTGAACGGAGTGATGGAATCTATTGGTTTTACAATGATGTGTGTGTTTTTTTTTTTTTTTTTGTGTCTGAGGACACGATTTTTGGTAGTAAAAATGCTTCGATTTTCTTAAACAGCAACTTTTCTGATAGAAAAGTGAATGTAGATGGTACTT
>JAIPRK010000261.1:244626-273096 GCA_025469195.1 Chaitophorus viminalis | reverse complement strand
TAAAACACCGTTTGCAAAGAAGTATTGAATGTCCATTTCGAGATAGTTGAGATCCTATTAATCGTTGTAAATTTGTAATACTACAGTAATGTTGTTTACCCGTCCCATCACCAAATAACAAAAGATCGTGATGGTCGTCAAGTTCTTTATCGCAAACTTTTACGGGGAATACGATCCACTGAAATTCACTCGAAATTTTTTAACTTTTTAAAATATTTTTATACCCTATTTTGCCTTTTTTAATACTATATACATTAATAGATATTAGATACACCGGGATTGACTTTTTCCAATTTTACTACATCTTTTAACTGAACCGGGAAAACCATCGAGGAAAAATCATACCTGTTCTCGATTTGTTCATAATTTAAACCAACTCTACGTGCTTGGTTAGGGTGAACTAATTTTGAAAGAATGCTGTATATGAAACAATAATCATCCTGGTTTTGAACATTAACTGTAGCCTTTTTGATTTCAATATACCGTGGTAACGGAATATATGAGGAACCTTCCAATGGCGTGTATTTATTAATATTCACAAGCAATTCATCTATGCAATCTAAAATAAAACCCGATCCTTTTAACGTCATTTCCTTAATTTCTTGTAAAATTTTATTCAAATCCATTTCTATTAAATCATCAATATTGTCAGCGAGAAACAAAGGTCTGGCTTTAGTCTTAAACGCCCTATTCTCTTTTATTTCAGTATTCGGTAAAATGTAAGTTGTTTCTAATTTTAAACAGTATTTTATGGCATTATGACGAATATAATTTTTAAATAGTTCTTTAATCTCAACTTTAGAGCAATCCAGAAAACATTTCGGCTCCTTTATGTTTTCTAGATTTTTTTTAAAATATGTATTACATAATCCTTTAAATACCGATTTCATATGATTTAAGCCGGATGATGTAATCATACTCATCCGTGTGTGTATATTAAAACCTAACGTAAAATATAAAAGTCATACTTAGTAACCCAGATAAAAAAGATTTTTAAATAATCTTACATTGGTTTTCAGGCTTATCCAATATACGAGCGATTTACTGTTCGTCGAAATCACTATCCCACAAATCACTATTAATTGTATTCGATGAACCGGCCGGAATTTTTGACATATGGATATTTGACGCCAATTGCAGTTGACAGCCTTCAACGCGGAATAATTTGGTAGTTAAAAAAATTTAGTTGAAATTTTATAAATATACATACCATGAATATTCTTTACATGTCTATTAAAATTATCTCGACGTTTAAAAGTTGATAAACATTGCCCACACGAAAATTTGTCGTCGCCGTGCAATTTAGTATGTCTCTGCATATTATCTTTGCGTTTGAACACTTTATCACACTCGGAACAGGTATACATTTTTTAAACACTAAAATTTACAAAATAATTAAAAATGATCAATCTGAGTGTGCTACTAGCGACATACTAAACATCAGTTGACTCGGTGTTCAAAACTGATTAAAAAGCACCTCTTGCATTTTACGTACATGTGTATGTACGTATATGTGTTGTAAAAATATACAGTATAAACACAATTCATATTATATATATAATAATGTATAGAAAAAAACAATGAGATGGTCAACTCTTAAAGAGTGAATAATGCAAACTAGACATTATTATAAAACCAGGAGTCATATTTACAATCATTAATTTTGGTTTTTTTTTTCTCAGAAATATTGTCTTATGTGAGATTTGGTAATATACTGTTTGTATATAATATAAGACCTAGAGTACACTGGTAAAAATATTAGCAAGATATTAAATTTTGTGTTTAATTATAACGAATCAAATAAATAACACTTTTTTAAATTAATCAAGTTTACATTTATTTTATTACTAAATGCGTTAGTTACATATTTATTTTTATATTTTTCGTGATGGACCTGGTGGTATATTTGGGACGTAAACGTTTTCGGCTATTTAAACAACGGCATGTAGAGATTCTTCATATTCGTCTATCGCCTTGTTGCATAAATCATCTTCATTATCATCTATAAATATCATATGTGATAAATAAGAAATAATTTTCTTTGTGAATTTGTCTTACCAGAATAAGAATTATTTCTAGTGCGTTGAGCCGGTGTAAACATGTCATCAGAGGAACGACCTTGTATCGGCGGGTGGGAAGCAGTGGCTTGGTTAAATTCTTAGATTGAAATCAGGACCGATGAAACACTTTCCTCTCGATGTGAGGGGTGTGATGGAAACGATTCATACCCACTGTCATAGTATTGAGTCTAAATTATTTAAATATAAGTAAATGTATTTTGATAATAATTTATTTTATAATTTAAACCATATCTCCAAAAATGTCTTCGCGGACCAACCGAATTGGTTCGATGAATTCAGATGAATCAACCCTAATCTATATAAAATAATAATATGTTTACAAAAATTATTATATTTTATGATTGATTTTATAGAGACTTACCATTTCACCTAACTGGTTATCGTACAAATATTCATTTGGCGAGTTGGACATCTTTATTGTATATGATTACAATTAAAAAGACGTATTTACGACTGATTACATACGTATAGGTAATAATATTCGTACTATACATGTCAGTGGTGTACAGAAAAATTATTCCGTCTTTAAAAAATAAATATCACCCCTTCCCACACCATTATCACCAATCGGTGGTCAATTCTAACGAAAAAAGTGACAAAGAAGAAAAGATGATTAAAAATTATATTGACATATGTATATTTAACTCCGTGTGTGTCCAATTCTTATAAAATGGTTACCGTATAACATGAAAAAAAAAAAAAATGCTGACTGTTTTTTTAACGTTGACACGTTGTTATTATTATATAAATGACACTTAATAAGTGACTACCGTATAAAAAAAACTAAGAGACACTTAATAAAATGAAAATAAATGCTAATTGTGCCTTAAAACTGAGGGATATTTATTCGTTTATGTACAATTGTTTATGGTTCGCATCGCACAATTTATTAATTCTGTTATTTTTTCAAATATGGCCTATAATCACTTTATCAATTTAATATAATCAAAACGGGATATAGACAGTTGTCTGAAAATTGATAACAGCCTTGGCCGAAAAATGGTTATTTCAAATCTGTTGCCAACCTCAAAAATTAAATAAGTTTATGAAAATAGTTTTGGTTCCTTTTAGTGGTAACAATTATCACGTAAAATGTAATATGTTTAAAATATTTTTTATTTGAAGGTAGAATACATACCACTATCATTATTTTCCACATAAATCAATTTATTATAATTATGATCAGGACATGCATTTGCATATCAATCTTGTTATGTTGTAAATATCATAAAAATCCATTTCAAGATACCACGGTTAAGTATGTGGAGTCTTACTTTGCATATTATACTTGATTTTGATCATTCCTAATTATATTACTCGTATTAGATCAATATGAATTTTTTATGGAAGTAATAAGAAAGAACAATATTCGACGAAAAAAAACGCGTTCGTTTATAATTTTTCATTACAATAATAATATATTATATGGTATTTATGTAAAATATTTGGGAATCCGGCTGCAACATAAAATGATTCAAATTAAATAGCTATAAAGTAGTAATTACTTCATTCAGTTTAAACCATAAACATATTATGATTATGTCTATGGTTTAATAAACTTACTATCATAAATCATAATTAAGAAAGAAAAAGATTTTTCTTTTCCGACGGTTGGCATTATGTTTTGGCTTTCGGAGTCTTATCAAATACCTCTCTCTTATTATTTTTCGGACAACTGCTAATCTCCCGTATAGAGTATATGATCTAAGCAAAACACTTATAACAATGTATGATAAAAACAAATTGATAATCAAAAACTGCTAACAGTGTTGGAATACACGGTGGTGGCAGCGTCAGTTGGAGGAGGGGTGGTATCGTCGATGGGTAGGCAATGATGGAATGAAGGGAATGGTCAGCGGCAGCGGCGAAGTGAGTGCGATGCAGTGGTGGTGGGTAGAGGGGGTTACAGAATTGGCATTGTATGTTTTAATGTACTGAGGAGGAGGAGGAGGTTACAGAATCGGCATTTTTATACTACTCACTTGGTTACGCAAACATTATATTTTTTAGACTTTTTTATTTTCATTTTTAAATAGGTCATAGAAGAATAAAAGTATTTGTATAAAAAATTAATTAAACGACCGTAAAATTATAAAAATGCCAAAGGTTATATACCAATTGGTTTCCATAAGTTATAGTTTGATGAATTTGTATTATTACTCAAAATTATTTTTAATGATTATAACTATAAATACTTGATTAGATTCAATATTTAAATTTTAAAAAAAATTTTTTTATTATTATTAATTTATATTGAAGTCTATATACTTTTATAATATAATAATAAAGATTATCTAGTATAATAATATATATAATAATTATGAAGCCAAAACATACTAAGAACATATGGCATTTTTTATATTCCGAAGAGTGGTAAAAATCAAAGTCATGTATAATCTAGGAGTCGCACCCTTTTTTATTTTATATATGTATATAAATTAATAAACGTTTACATATGTAGGACAAAGAAGAAAAGAATATAATACAAAGCGGATGTACAACTACAGCCATAACCATAACTACGCACAAACCATCAAACATCCAAATAACTATTATGAAGCCAACCCAAAGGTAAGAAGTAAAGTTAAAATGATGACTACGTTTTTATTTTAAAAAAATAGCCAGGATATATTCCTCAACAAACATGAGCAGTTATGGACTTAGCAAAAGCCGGAGTTAAATACCCCAGTGACCGTTTGCGCCCGGAGAAGCTAAAACAAAAAACTCCAGAAGAGTATAAAATACTCAAACAAATACTCAATACAAAAAGCAAGACAAACATGAAAAACATAAGTCCTAAACACGTAAATCAATTGGTATGGCATTTTTTATATTCCGAAGAGTGATAAAAATCAGTCATGTATAATCTAGGAGTCTCACCCTATTTTATTTAATATATATATATATATTATATATAAATTAATAAACGTTTAAATGTGTAGGACAAAGAAGAAATTAATCCAAGCAAATGTACAACTATGGCCTGACCTATTACTGACTAAAAATATGTATATATTATATATTTTAATAATTATTTAGGCATTATAAATAATATATTTATACATGTAAACGTATTTAAAAATTTGGCGCTACGGGCATAGAATTTATGCCCCCCCCCCAAAAAAAAAAAAAAATAATAATAATATAACACTTATTATTTATTTGATTTATATATTTGGTCCATAATCAAGATTCTATTCTATTCTAATAGATCTAAAATCTAAGTATATGTATTTTGAAATTTATAAGAATAAAAATGTAATATACAACCCATTAGTCATACACTATTCAAATAGGTCCTTTGATTCTTGTAAATATGATAAGCTTGAGTATGTTGTCTCAATTAAATACCTTGGGGTGATTTTTGATAGAAATTTGAGGTGGAATATACATATAAATCATGTGGTTAGTATGGTACGAAAGTTATTTTATAAATTCAAATTGTTAAAAGATATCCTTAACACTAAGACATTGCGCATAGTATATTTAGCACTAGTACAACTATTATTAGCTATAGTATTGTTGTTTGGGGAAATGCATCTAAGTTTGCATTAAATCCACTTAATACTACATTAAATTCAATGTTGAGATTTATATTAAAGAAATCGTATGATTCTCATGTAGTTGACCTTTATATTAACTTAAATGTTAGAAATCTAAATAGACTATATATATGGAATAGTATATATATATAGACTATATATATATAGAAATGTCTCAAAATGATTTTAAAGATTTTTCTGCAATAGAACAAGATATTACAAAAAAAAAAATCTAAAAATAACACAAGCAATGTGGTTAAAGTTGACCGCTGATGCTTCTAAACATGTAAATATTCGTGAAAGTCACAGTACACTCAGACCATGAACAGTACATCAAATACGTCAAAACAACTTTAAAGATAATAGTTTATCTATTAAAGACTTACCACCAGCCTACGAATCCCCAATTGCCTTAATAAAAGAAAAGAAAAAAGATCTTTTAGAAATGTGCAAGTACATGCCTCAACAATACAGTAACTTCTATACATTACCAGGATAATATATTGTATTAATTTTAAAATATGTAAAAATAATAATGTGGTTTTTAGAGTAATAAAATACCAGGATAATATGATATTGTATTAATTTTAAAATATCTAAAAAAAATAATATGATTTTTAATAATAAATGACATTAGACATTATACATTTAGGGACAATAAACTGTACGCTGTATTAAGTATAGCTATATTATATAAGTAACTGTATGCTAATCTACTAAACTTAATAATAAAAATCTACTGAGTACGTTTGTAGTAATAACTAATAAATCATCTGAGTTAATATCTGGACGGTTCATATTTTTGTATAAAAAACCGTATTTTCGTTCATAAAGTTTATATTTTTATAAGCATGATTACTTTCATTATCTAACTCAAAAATAAATCTAACACAAAAAACATCATATTATAATGTGTTTACAATATGATCTTTTTTTAGACATATTTACACCTTGGTTATTTACTTGTAAGCTATATCCAGGGCCGTGGAGAGAAATCAAGAGCTCCAGGGATAAACTAATTCCAACCCTCCTCCAACGATCAAGTAATAAACTTATCTCTAACATACAAACTATTTGAAAATAGTCATTAGGTTATTCCTCGAAAACGCTATTTATCTACGTCTTAACCCGAATCATGTTAGCGGCCCATTAACAACTCGATGTCGGTCCCGATATAAAAATAAGATCTGGAAGAATTGAACGATCTACAGGCTGTCTTCGAGGCTCAGGCTCCGGGGCTACAGTTCCTGCTGCCCCCCTCCCCTCTCATCGGGCCTGACTATATCATATAACATTTTATATTTAGAGAAGTAGTTTTTTTTCTTTTATCCCAAAACTCTAGATTAAGCAATGATTAGACTGTACAATTCACACTTGCATAAATCACTGATTTGCTGACAAAATCTCTACGAGTAGGTATTACACATTTACAAATAATAAAGTAGTTTTATTATTTCGATAAAGACTTTATATTTAAAATATTTTAAAATATTTTTAATATTTTTTTATATTTAAATTCAATTATAATGCAATTTCCTAAAAATTTAAATTTAAAACAATCATAAAATTTTTTCTTTTAAGCCTGGTAGAAATTTTTTTTATACATTTTTAAAGGTAAGCTTATAGACAACCTAGTGTTAAAATTTTGAACCTTAAGTATATACAGAAAAATTTGTATGAATTTTCAACCACAAAATAACTTGCAAATTATAGCGATTTTAACATATTTAATACAATTATGAAATTTATGGGCTTATAAAAAAATTTGAGTGAAACCATCTCCGATATTTTTTAGTTACAATTAGTATTACTTGTATTTAATCTTTTAATTAATTTTCAAGAGTTTTTGGACAGCCAAAAAAATTTTATAGATATTTTAAAAAAAAAATCTTACAAAAATCGAAAATTTAAATTATCTATAAATAAGTCAAAATATGTCAAAATACTTTGAAAACTTAACCAACCATGTATAGAGAACACCAATATTAAGATTTGGTGAAAATTTCAAGTTGTTGTGGTTTTTTGTTTTTGAGTTCAAGCATTTTAAAAAAACCGATATAATTTGTCAGTCTAGAATTTTATATATTATATTATATTTTACTTGTAATTTTATGTCAATAATCGCTGTTCAAACGCTTATAAAAAAAAATTGTGCCTATCGATTTTGATGATTTTTGAATGACAATAAAAACTACTTGTGTGAAATATTCTATTAAATTTTCAAGTATTTTGTATTAGTCAATTTTTTTTATTACTGATAATAAAAAAAAAAATGTAAAAATTCGTATTATTTAAATGCCTATAAGTGGCTTAAAAATCAATATAATATTTTGAAAAAATATGACATAAAGGAAATACCTAACTTAACAACTGGTCAAAATTTCTAGTTTCTGCGACTTATATTTATTGAATTATAACAAATATTTTCAGAAAAGTTGCTGTATAAGCAAATCGAAGCATTTTTACTGCAAAAAAAGTTGTTGTCAGACACAAAAAAAAAAAAAAATCACACATCATTGTAAAATCAATAGATTCCATCACTCCGTTCAGAATCTAAAAAAAAAAAACACACATCATTGTAAAATCTATATATTCCATCATTCCGTTCAGAATCTAAAACTTTAAAACTCTTATTAAGAAAAAATATCCATGAGAAAGTGATCAAAAATATGAAAAAATCAATGAACAATAATCAAAAATGTAAATAAACAGGAATTGGGAGTCTAATAGGAATTAAATAGACCCTAATGGTCCAATGTGGACAACAAAGCCCAGTCGGTTCAAGGCGGGTAGTCTTCCAGAAAGTCTCAATTCGGACGTTCGGAATCTTATAGATTGTCTAAGAAAGACCTACCCAGGCCGGTTCAGAATTCAATCAGGTACTTCCTATTTAATCTCAACGTCTGAGAAAATAGTTCCAAGACCTTCCTGGGAGGGTTCAAGTGCTCTTTAAATTTATACACAGAATACAGATATATATACTAGTTATTACAATTAATAATATATTTAACTTTCAATATTATATCATTGTAATCATTAATAATATGAATTTATTTAGGTATTTAGCAGATTTCCTCATCACCTTTGAGGTACTGCAAGTAATGCGTTTTTTTTATAGTGGTATCCCCAGTAGGCCTATTCCACTTTATTTATTTTACTATCAAAAATTATAAACATAAAAAAAATTGGAATTCCAAGTTCAATTTGAACTTCAAATTTTAACTTGGAACGCTAATTCTTGGTTTATTGAACTCAGAAAAGAATTTCGCACAGCTAAGGCACCAAAACTTTTTGCTTTGACCCTTGAAACCCCTATTTCCAAACAGTGTGACGCGGACTCGTGCGGCAGCGTTATCATGACACCTGTCGCCAACCCCGCCTTTCTTCTCTTGTCAACCACCAGACCGCGGCACGCAGCGTCGCAGCGACACCCCGTACCACCATCCATCACTGGAGTGGGGTCGCGGGCATCGGCACCGACGTCCGCCCGGTGCAACTTTTGGAACCTATCTCTCTCTCCGCTTTTCACCGTCCGTGAATGAACAAGCTATCGCACCGGCCGAACACCGTACGTCTATCTGTACTTTGGTTCACTATTTTATTTTTTTATCATTATACGTGTGATGAAGACAGTTTATTTTTCAATAAACAGACTTAATAAAAAAGGTGCGCTATTTTGTGTTACATTTATTTTATCTTTAAAACCATACATTATTTTACGCTAACCCGCTTGGCAATTATAACAAACAAACAAACCATGTGGCGACTCTTCAACTGGTGCCGCGACAAGTGGGGGGTGAAATTTTCAAATGGCCATACCACTGTAAAAAATAGATTTAGAGGACTTATTTTTATTCCACCGTACTCACAATAAAATTTCTATTGGAATAAGGCCAAAGAATCAGAATCACCACCAATTCTATCCCAATTTTTATAAATTTCAAAAACGTTAAAAAACCAAAAACCCGTTTAAATATCAAAAAAATTCATAAAAAAGTCAATATTACTCTAAAAGGGTACTTACTTGGCCCAATAGATGCGGAAAAAGGATAGGCACCAAAACTTTTTGCTTTGGCCCTTGGAACCCCTTTTTCAAAAAAGTGGGGATGAAATTTTCAAATGGCAGACCAGGATACCAAACCAGGCCCAATCGATGCAGAATCAAATTTACTATTATTTTCATATATATATATATATTAATGTATTTGAGCAATATAAATACATTTTAATACCAATGAACTAATTAAAAAAAAATAAAAAATACCCTCGAAGGACTAAAATTCACAAAAACATCAATAACTCTGCGTGATTTGAACTTAGAACGCTAACTCTTGGTTCATTGAATTCAAAAAAAAATTTCACACGGGAAAAGAACCAAAACTTTTTGCTTTGACCTTTGGAACCCCTATTTCCAAAAAGTTGCGGTGAAATTTTCAAATGGTCATACCTCTGTAAAAAATAGATTTAGAGGGCTTATTTTTATTCCACCGTACTCACAATAAAATTTCAATTGAAATAAGCCCAAAAATTCTGAATAACCACCAATTCTACCCCTATTTTTATAAATTTCAAAAACGTAAAAAAACCAAAATCCGTTTAAATATCAAAAAAACTCATAAATAAGTCAATATTACTCTAAAAGGGTACTTACTAGGCCCATAAATGCGAAAATACATAAACTAACTATTAAATATTTAATATAATGTATTTGACAAATACAAATACATTTAGGGACGATTAACTGTACGATAAAAATAACCAAAAAAAGATAAAAAAATTACAAAAAATGCCATAACTAAGTCTAAATTACGCCTAAGGAGATCAAACCAGGCCCTATCAATGCAGAATCAAATTTACTATTATTTTCATATTTATATATTAATGTATTTGAGCAATATAAATACATTTTAATACTAATGAACTAATTAAAAAAAAAAAAATACCCCCCAAGGACTATAATTTACAAAAATATCAATAACTCTGCGTGATTTGAACTTAGAACACTAATTCTTGGTTCATTGAACTCAGAAAAGAATTTCACACAGGAAAGGCACCAAAACTTTTTGCTTTGACCCTTGGAACCCTTTTTTCAAAAAAGTGGGAATGAAATTTTCAAATGGAAGACCAGGATACCAAACCAGGCCCATTCGATGCAGAATCACATTTACTATTATTTTCATTTATATATATTAATATATTTGAGTAATAAAAATACATTTTAATACCTATGAACTAATTAAAAAAAAAAAATACCCCCGAAGGACTAAAATTTACAGAAACATCAATAACTTGGCGTGATTTGAACTTAGAACGCTATTGGTTCATTGAATTCAGAAAAGAATTTCACATGGGAAAGGAACCAAAACTTTTTGCTTTGACCTTTGGAACCCCTATTTCCAAAAAGTGGGGTTGAAATTTTCAAATTGCCATACTTCTGTATAAAATAGATTTAGAGGGATTATTTTTATTCCACCGTACTCACTATAAAATTTCAATTGGAATAAGCCCAAAGAATCTGAATCACCACCAATTCTATCCCTATTTTTATAAATTTCAAAAACGTTAAAAACCAAAAACTCGTTTAAATATCAAAAGAATTCTTAAATAAGTCAATATTACTCTAAAGGGTACTTACTAGGACCAATAGATGCGGAAATAGGATAGGCACCAAAACTTTTTGCTTTGGCCCTTGTAACCCCATTTTCAAAAAGTGGGGATGAAATTTTCAAATGGCAAACCAGGATACCAAACTAGGCCCAATCGAAGCAGAATCAAATTTACTATTATTTTCATATATATATATTAATGTATTTGAGCAATATAAATACATTTTAATACCAATGAACTAATTAAAAAAAAAAAAAATACCCCCAAAGGACTAAAATTCACAAAAACATCAATAACTCTGCATGATTTGAACTTAGAACGCTAACTCTTGGTTCATTGAATTCAGAAAAAAATTTCACACGGGAAAAGAACCAAAACTTTTTGCTTTGACCTTTGGAACCCCTATTTCTAAAAAGTGGTGGTGAAATTTTCAAATGGCTATAACTCTGTAAAATGTAGATTTAGAGGACTGATTTTTATTCCACCGTGCTCGGGATAAAATTTCAATTGGAATAGGCCCAAAAAATCTGAATCACCACCAATTCTAACCCTATTTTTATAAATTTCAAAAACGTAAAAAAACAAAAAAAAACCAATAACCCGTTTAAGACGATTCATAGCGTGGTCTTCGTCTATTACACTTTTCGGAACGGTATACTTTGTCTATTGCAGATGAGTGGATAACAGGGTATCTTCTGACATGGCTTTAACGGATTATTGAGGATTTTGCATAGTAATGAGGGAACGAGGGGATCATTTGTTACTTTCGGATTTGGCTTTAACAGAATGTTGGCGGGTTTTGATACTAATGAGGGAATGAAGAGATCCTTCGTTATCTTAGGATATGTCTTTAACAGCGTGTTGACGGTGGGTTTTGATATTAATAAGGGGATGCAGGGATCCTTCGTTATCTTAGGATATGTTTTTAAATGCGTGTTGACGGGGGGTTTTGATATTAATGAGGGGATGCAGGGATCCTTCGTTATCTTAGGATATGTCTTTAATAGCGTGTTGACGGGGGGTTTTGATTTTAATGAGGGGATGCAAGGATCCTTTGTTATCTTAGGATATGTCTTTAATAGCGTGTTGACGGGGGGGTTTGATATTAATGAGGGGATGCAAGGATCTTCCGTTATCTTAGGATATGTCTTTGACGGAATGTTGACGGGTTTGGATACCGGGATGTGGGGAGTCTTCGTTGTCTTTGGATATGGCTTTAACGGAATCTTGACGGGATTTGTTACTAATGGCTGGTTTATTCTCATCTTACTTTTCGTTCCACATAACAAACAATTTACGTCCCTAAAACAATTAATACTTTGTTCTACACAATTGCTCAAAAACAAAAATGGAAATTCATTGGATTCAATAATTAAAAACATTAAATTATTTTAATATTTTTTTACTTGATGTAAGTGACGGTTCCGAGCGTTTCAGGATCCTCCGAGGTATATTGTTTTATATCCTCTTGAATTAAACTTAGATTGGCCAACATTTTTACTTTATACTCCTCAAAGTCTTTAATATTGAGTTTATTTAATGTAGAGTCCTTCTGTATGAAAATGTTCTTCTTGTTCTCATTTATATTATCTTCCTATAATCATAATCAAAACAGAAATAGTATCAATTTATTGCGAATTTCATTTGAAGCTAGTGACAAATACTTGTAATGACAACAAATTATGAATTGCTGTGAATTTCTTTTCATATGCGTCAAAGAACACTTTGAAAGTTTTGACTGTTAATTTTTCTTTCATATCTCTCTTTTTTGGCACCAGCCCAATTGTTTTTTCAAACGTTGAAAATTCTTTTGGTGCCAATAAATCTTTCCAGTAGTCTACCACCTGAACATTAAAATTTATATTTGCATATAGTATACTTTACTACATATAGTTACGACGGTGAACAAATATTGTTAAAAAATCTATTATACATTTGAAAACTTGGAAGCCTCATATAATTCAGTTTGCTTTGTATATTCATCGAAATCAACATCATTACATGATTCATAGTCTTCAACTTCATGACTTTTACGATTATTCAAAGATGCCTGGAAGAAAATGATTGATAATTATTCGCCATAATAGGTATTGCATTATAGGTATTTTATCTAGCCCCCGGGAACCCACCAAAGCCTTTTTTTTAACTTTTTTCCTTGGCTCTCCAAATATTTTTCTAGGTTTGTAAAATTTTAATTTTGTATCTCACATTGTTGTTACGGACATACATAAATGTAGATCCTCACTGAACATTCACAGGGGGAGATCTCTATTCAAACGTGAGAACTTAAACTATAAAGTAGCTAAATGTTAAACATGTGTGGATATAGTCTTGCCGCAAACACTTGTACTAAATCAATTATTAAATAGGTAGCAAATGACATTATCATCAGTGGCGGCTCGTGGGTGCTAGTGGTGGAATAGCGACTTTAAAATTAATACCTCTAGTTAACACATAATAAAATAATACATAATATAGTATACTCGTATTATTACTTTTATGCTAAATATTTTGTTCGTCAAAGTATTTTAAACATAGTACGTAAATAAATTATTGTTTATATTATTATATAATTTATGGAGTTATGAATGAAGGCCTGACGTAGTGAGAGTGACGTCTATAATCACAGGCCGCAGTAAAAAATAAAAATACAATTTATATCACGGATGACGCTGCTGATCGTCCAAAAAGCGTATTACGTATTTGCGGATATGAGAAAGTAGTACAGAGAATGTACAGGGTACACGATTATGAGACTTCACATATATATATAATAGTATTTTAATATATAATAATCAATAACAAACGACGAGCGTATATGTAGATAATTTTAAAAATGTTAACAATTTTATCCGGATCACACTATGCGTTTTATCGGCGACCGAAAAAATCGGCACGGCAGAACCGCAAACGGCAAGACCGTTCACACCAAGCGTTTTATCGGTTGCCGAAGACCTATTAACTGAATGATTATGCCAAAAACCTAGTGAACATAATATACAAATGAAATTAAAAAGCGCGGGAATTGTTGTAAATTTGAAATATTCACTATTGTTTGATTTTTACGAAATTTATCTAATATTATTATCGTTAAATCGAACCAACCAACAAACATTGTTCAGTGTTCACTGTTCTGTCTCTTTTGTGTGACACAAGAGTTCACTTGATTGTATATTGTATCTTATAGTTAATTATTTAAGAAAAACATTTAATATCAGGTAAGTGTTTTTAAATCAAAATATAATTTATGAAATGTATGAACACAATATATTCGTATTATTTTACATAGAAATTAGCTCTTTTGTTGACATTATTTGTGCGACTGAAGCTGCTGGTGAACTTGATGAACCAGAACATAAGCGTAGAAGTTATTGGGTTCACCCTATAATAACCAGCAGAGAACAAGATATGCGTTTTGAATTTTTTTATGATAATTTGAAAAAATATCCTGACAAATTTTTTGACTACTACTATATGTGAATTTCAGCATTTGACGAACTACTTGAAAAAGTCCAACCATATTTGACAAAAGAAATTACGCAACTTCGAAATCCTATAAGTCCAGAAGAAAGATTGACTATGGTATTGAGGTAACTATTAAATTTTATATAACATTGGAAAATAACAATTTTAGTTTCATTTTTACCTTTTAAGTATTTATTTTATTTTACTTTTGAAAGTATTTAAATTTAAAACTGGATCATCAAATTTAATTACTTTAAAAATAGCATTTATGTATTGTCGTATTGATACTATTTTTAATAATAAAAAAGATTACAATAACACCTATTGGCTATTGCAATAATATTAATAGTGAATTGTAAATACTAGCTATATTAACTTACGGATTCTACTAAAAAAAATATCGACACACATTCTTTTAAACACAAAAAAACTATTTTATAATATAATGACGGACAGTAGTACTTGGGTACTAGTATACACTCTTCCTATACTGTAGTTATACCAAAACAATTATTTGAAATAAAAATTATCAATTTATTTTGATTTCGTTTGAGTGAGGGGACCGACGCGAGACTTACGAAGTTATCACTGTCGTCAAGGTCGCGGTACAATTCTTCCGCCGCCGCGTATCATTATTCGTATGTCGTATCAATTTATTATTATATAACACATATGGCAAGTGGGGTAAATACACCGGAACTTTTTTAGTTGATGGGTGAGTGGGTGACTTAATGAGTGCTTAATAATTAATATACTATTGTTATAATTGTCTAATAAAATATTCTATAATTTATATACATATAATAAACCGCACTGGATCTAGAGACTTGAAATTTTGTACAGCGATTCTTTAAGCAATGTAGGAGCGCACTAAGAAAGGATTTTTCAAAATTTGATCTCTAAGGTGGTAAAAGGGGGATATACATTTTTATAGATTTTATATAGCTATAAATGTATTTTTTCCTACTGTTAATCGCTGTTTACCGGTATCAAGGTTACCGTATCTAACAAATACGACAGTAAACTGTTGTGTTTATAAAACAAAAAAAATTTAATAGGTGTTATGATTGATTTTCAATTTTGTTACTTAATCGTTTGCAACAGCGAGTGACCTGTAAACACGGGATTGTCGTAATCGGCTTGAAAACCGTTTGGTCAACGTTTTTAAGCATTTCAATTTTCAGCACGTTGAATTGTAGTACACGAAATACAAAATGCATGAGATTATATAAAACCGAATTACATTGATCATTTGATGGGGAAATCGTAACACACATCGTTGTACCTATTACAGGAGATGGTGCCTGTTTATTTAATTCGATCTCCTATCTTATGAAAGTATGGCACTGAGCAGATGGCCAGAGAAGTTGCTGCGGTACGGCAACACTTTAACCGTTGAGGTCGGGTGCGATTGCTCGGACGGTTTAGACATATAAAAAAAAAAAAATGAAAGAGAGAAAAACAAAAAAAACGGTAACCAAAACAACACATTATTGGTCAGATGTAACACAATGTAGTGAAAGAAAAAAAATAAATAACTCGGTTTCGGTTCGTTCGGGACGATGACGGCGGTGGTCACTAAGTGTCCTCGAACACGGAAAAACGGAGAGAGCGACTGCCGCCCGGTCCACGTCAAAGTACGCAAGATTATTATGAGCCACGTAACAAAAAATTGGACGAATTCCACTACGTTTTTTGAAGTTACCGCAACTATCAGCTCTATAAAGGTTCTCACACACTGCTGCAGTACGCAATATGGTATCGGTACGGTACACTATTTTTCCGTGTACCGTACCGATAGAACCTTAAGCGTTTTACGCAAGATTTAGTGGCAATTTTGATGTCTACCACAAGTCAGAAATATTGATCCTTCAGAGAAACTCCACATTACAGCAATTGTAATTTGTACATTTGTTGATCATTTTTCAGAAATTAGTGAAAAATATCACTTACTAATGCTTTTGCAGCCTCCGCGTCTTCTATTTGTTTGACCCTGTTTTTTAGTTTAATATATTTCTTTGACAATTTTATCGTTATATCCGTAAAAGCTTTTGGGTTGAGTCTATGAAAATTGTTATTATTAGACGTGTATCAAATATTATAACTAATAATTTTAAATTACCAACCTTTCTATAACGTGTCTCTCCGGCAGAGGAAATAATTTATTTTTTTTCTTCGGTATACAAGTTGTTTCCTTTAATGGCCCAGTCCCTGGGTCCATTTTTCCGTCAATCACTTCCTATAAACAAACAGTTCATAATTTATACATTGAAATAGAATTCCCAGAGATAATTATGGGTAATAATTACTTTTGCCCGTAAAGCATCGTCACCACCAAATGCCACATGGCATTGGCTGAGTCCAGTGTTTTCTACTATTGTTTGCAGCAATAGTACTAAAAAGTCTTGATTTGTATTTCCCTGAAATGTTAATATTGAAAAAGTCTATAAGCTGTAAACATATTTAACTTGCTTAAAAAAATATTTTTACTTACATTGTTGATGTCAATAGCCATGTTTATAAGTTCAGGTACACTAACGTTCATATTCATGTTCGCTTTTTTCTTTATACTAATATCGCAGTAATTAGCATATATTTATCGCGTAAAAATATTAAACAATAATGAAAAAAAAATTTTTTCGTAGTGTCATATTGTCTAGATTTATATATTGTACGTTGCTATATGTAACAAAAAACAAACAATTCGAATGAACTAGCCAGAACATTTTAATAAAAGTAGAATTCTTGACAACTACTGAATAACATTATTAATAATAATAATAATTATATATTGAAGTACATTGTTACGGACATACATAAATATATATATTTATATATATAGGTCCTCACGGAACGATCACAAAGGGAGATTTACATTATAACTACCTATAATTATAACAATACAACAATAGCAGTTTATAACAATAACATGTATGATGTGGTTAACACAATGTGGTAGATATTGAAAAGACTAATAAATGGTTCACACCAAATCTAAAAGTAACGAGAATATCCTAATAACATGTTACGATATATATTATCTCACAAAAAAATTTCGAAGAAGTAAAAAAAGGTCTTCTGTGCTTTACTTAAATTGATTGGGGTACTTAAATTTTGAGGTAAATAAGGATTTTTATACTTTGGATCCCCTATTTTTTTCTTTGTCTTATTGGCCTGGATTAAAATTTACAGTGCGCCGACGGCGTATGGGCGATGGGCCTATGCGTAAAAATTAATCCATATTGTAATTACTTTTTATGAATACTATATAATGCTTGGAAGTACTGTCAAAGCCTAGCGGTATAAGGCGGCTGTGCATAATCGTACGGTCACCGGACACCGGTTCGAATCCGGGCTGCACAGCGGTCCTGTGAGAAGATGCCGCTACCACCCCCTCCCAGACTAAACACGTAATTGAGTCTTCATAAAAGTAATTGTTGAGATATAATATCCATAATGCTCAAATCTCCCTAACAAAAAAAAAAAAAAACTATATAATGCTTATAGGTATAAAATATAATTTTATAGTATATTATTATGTACCTATGGAGGTAGGTAATAATACATATTATTTATTATTTGTAGATTTTTATTAAGTAGTTATAGATAATAATTTTTAATAGGTATATACTAATTTATAGAATGCAAACGTTCCTGTTATTTTACCGACAACTGATAATACAGTTTTAAAATCAAATAATCAGGGTTGTAATAATGCATTTGAAATTAGTAAAAGTAATGACAATAACCTAGTTGAATATAAAAATGAACTTTTTTTGTCCCACAAAAGAGTAAAATCTTATCTTCGATCCAAAATGGGTGACGAATGGTTAGGTGATTTAATGGTCATAGCGGTAGAAAAAAAAGATGCTAACAAAATAGATTTAGACAAAGCAGTAGATAGATTTTCTAAACTAAAAAGTAGAAGGTATAAGCTAGAAAAGCATAATTAATTAAAAAAACGAATGTATACTGTTTGGAATATTATACTATTATTTATAATAGTATGTTGATATTATAGTATATTGTATTTAGAATAAATTTCATTAGTCAAATGAAGGTTATAATAAATATTTTAAGATTTATACTAAAAGGCAAACAAATTATTAATTAATTACTTGAATTTATTTAAATATTGTATTATATATAACTATGTAACCCTTCAAAAGTTTAACCCCATACAAGTAACTTATACACAAACGATATCTGTATTTACTATTTTTAAAATAATCGCCTGACGAAAAAATAATTGGCCTGCTTAAATTTTGGCACCCCTATTAAAAAAACTCAAATGGCACTCCTGATATATGTGTATGTATGTATATGATGTACGGCATATATATATATACTATGTAATACGTCTCTGACGCCTTTAACCAGACGGATTTTACCCTATATGGCATATATTGTATGTATATATTATACTATATACTATAATAAAATAAAGAAGTAAATACATATTAACCACATCCTGTCACTAAAAATAACATATTCTAGGAATAACATAAGAGAGACTTGATTATCTCACGGGTTTGGGATATATAAGGACTAAGGAGGTCTTTGGATAATATGATGCAAAATAATTTTTAAAAACGTTATTGAAATAGCTTCCATTATAACTATAACACCATGTAAATCATGTAATGGATTTTATAGTTATAATAAATATAGTGTTGTAATATCCCGTGACTTTGCCAGCTGGAAGGCCGTGTGACGGACCCGCTACATGCTGGAGTGAACCTGTCCTCCAGACCAGCGGCCGAAACACACAGGATTTACTTAAGCGTTTGTTATATTTCTGATGACAATAAACTCCATAATGATAAGTGATGACTGATGAGATTTAAACTAATAAATTCAACGGAGTGATGGAATCCATTGGTTTTACAATGATGTGTTTTTTTTTTTTTTTTTGCTTAATTTGGCTCTCCGAAAACTCTTGAAAATTTAATGCAAGGTTTATTATCAGTTATACTTACTGTGACTAAAAAAAATTGGAAATCGTGTTACACACATTTTTTTTATAAGCCCATAAAGTTAAAATTTCTATAAAATGTATCAAAATCACGATAATTTGCTTAATTATTGTAGTTGAAAATTCATAAAAATTTTTCTGTTTATACTTAAGGTTTAAAATTTTAACCTTAGGTTTTCCATAAGTTACTCTTCAAAAAAAAAAAAATATTTCTACCGGATTTTAAGAAAAAAATTTTATGACTGAAATTTAAATTTTTACGAAATTGCATAAATTATTGATTTATTCTCAAACGATTTAAAATATTTGTTGTAATTAAAAAAATGTAAGTGGCAGACACTTGAAATTTTTACCAGCTGTTAAGATTGACATTTCCTTTATATTATATTTTTTTCAAACTATTCTATTGATTTTTAAGTCACTTATAGGCATTTAAAATATTCGAATTTTTTACATTTTTTTTTTATATAATCGGTGATAAAAAAAATTTGGCTAGTACAAAATACTTGAAAATTTAATAGAAGATTCCACAGAAGTTATTTTATTGTCATTTCTAAATTATTCAAATCCATAAACCTATTTTTTTATAAGCGTTTGAAATGCAAATATTGACAAAATATTTCAATTTAAATATAACATAATATAATATTATATAGTATACCTATTCTAGACCAACCTACCATCTCCGTTCAGAATCGTTATTCGTATACAATGATACCTATAACTGCATTCAAATTTAACAAATCCTATGTAATTACTAATGACCTATCCCATAAACGAGATGCACTCCACCCACTACTGTACAGCAGAGCGAGGCCCAGCCGGTTCTTTTTTTTAATATTATTTCGAGTAATAACCGAACGTTTAGTAAAATACCAATAAAAGATCTTATAACATTCATGTACCTGAATCGCCTATACACAACGCCGCGCAATCATTGTTGACTTTTATAATAATATAATTCAATAGGTAATCATACCTTGAACACCTTAAACTTTCTTTAAAAAATGCGTTTTTTGATAAATTATCACAAATATAGAACGATTAATAAATCCTCAGATAAACTCGGTATATAATTGATATATCCTATTGGGTGAACCTATAATTATATAAAAACGTAATATTTATGTAATGTAACTCTTACTGTGAACTGTGGTGATATAATAAATAGTAGATGTTTATCAGTACTTTTCAGTTTTAACTGTTCAATTGTAGGACAGTAAACATATTTCCTGTCGCCGGCAGATTATTTTAAATCTATACTTAAATATATATAAATATATAAACGGACCATCACTCTATGCGACTATCGTCAAGATTCAATATAATAGACTTGACTTCTAGTACACGCACTCATATTTAATAAAAAATCTGATTAAAAAATTATTTTATACAGTTCAGATAATTTTCAACTTGCACGTTCGTACTCAGTTATATTATTTCCTAGATTTTAGGGAAATCTAACAAAAGCTGTTCGAATATTTCTCCAATGTTCTTGACAGTTAATAACTGATATGAAATATATAAATATAATATGGAATATGATAAGAAAAATAAGATACTCAAAATAATATTTACATTTATTCTATTTGTATAATAGAATAATTACGTTTTATAATAATGGAGGACTTGTATAAAATCTGTATAAAAATACTTCTATTTGCTTATTTAATTGAATAATATAAATATTATATAATATTGAGATATACCTAATAAAATATTTATAGTATATTTTTTAATATTTCATAAAATGACCAAATAAATGCGATATAAATATTTTTTAAATGTTTGGTTTAGAATGTTTAGATATTTGGGCACAAGTAATAGCTTCAACGATCTTTATTATCAATTTAATCGAGGTACGACAACTAGCTATTAGAGATATTGTCAAAGAAATTACATTAGGTATTTGGAAATTACCAAATTGTCTAGATTCAATTGATGGAAAACATTCGTATTAAAAATAAAATAGTTATATTGATAAGACAACAATTATCATAAATAATAAATAATAATAATAATAATAATAATAATAATAGTTAATAATAATAATAATTGGACTTCGGCGTTGGCGTTGTACTGGCCGGACTGCAGGAATCAGAATTTACCGGTAGCGATGTGCATAATTTCCGGGTCGACAGTAGGGGGTATCTGCCTACTCGGGGAGCTATTGCTCCTCATCTGGGGTTGGATTTGATGCAAGCTGCACCGGCAGTTGATCACCACTTTAACGACGTTGTTCACCTTATTACCGTCCCGGCAATGCAGTTGCACGCGTTTCAACTTCACGTCACCGTCGACGCAGTGCAAAGCTTCAACCTGTAACGAACATTTCGTATTATTTATTACATATAACGATAAAACAAAAACGTCGACCATACAGAAAACTTGAGTATAATAATTATAATAATAACTAATTTTTTCATTAGTACCCGGATTTTAATTAAAAATTCATATTTTTTTGATGTTATTAAGACAATGCTTTCCAAGTACATGATTTTATTACATATACCACTCTAGAACCGAAATTTAGGTACTGAGATACTTCAATAGTTAAACTTTTATTTTGCAATTTTAATTCTTCTGTAATTTTTATATTGTTAATTTTAATGCATATCTGTAGATTGTAGGGTTCAATAATTTAAATTGAACTAATTTATAATAATATCTAAAGACAATCTATTAATTTTAGTAACTTTTATTAATTATTGTTTATCAACACATCAAATCGAATTTTTCAAACTTCTATTATTATTTTTTTATAGATACTTAGGCATAATACAATATATTTATTTATAAAAATGTGCATAATACATGTTATTTTTTCCTACATATTTTGTAGAACATTATTTGATGATTTTTACTTTTTACTTTTTAGGGTATTTAATCAGTGTTCAAATAATAATAATAATAATATGTTCGATTAATTAAAACGGACAGAGCGCAATACCAAATACGCATGATAAGAATCTTAGAAATTAGAAAAATTTAAGTACTTAAAAGAGCCAATACATTTGTGAAAATACAATACATTCATTACAATAATGAAACATTTTCATACTCTTTATACTTTAAAGTATAAATTATAAACATAACCTACAAATTTTAGTTATTTCATAAACTAATTAAGCACTTTAACTGTAATAAATATATACATTACATTTGTATCTGATTTGTAAAAATGAAAAATACCTGTTGGTTGGCCATAGGAGAAGATCGTTGTCTCGTGCCGCTGAACGGCTGTGACGAAGCGTACACTAAACAACGATCGGCGCACACAGCCTCTACGACAGGTTTGGTGGTCACGCACTGTCCGTCGGTAATGTGCTTGATCGACCTCAAGTTACAACTCATGTCTGTACAAAATTAAACAAAAAAATACACCAGTTATTAATACTTGTATTCAAATTTTATAATTTTGCATAAGATTTATTTGTTAGGTCAACTATTTCCAAATTAAATTACAATGTAAATATAAGGTTAAAAAAGGGTTTTTCTCAAAATAAATTTCTATTTTTCTAAATTTTAAAAGTGTACTATCACTTTTAATATTTTTGTAAAAACACAATAATAATCGATGATTCACAAAAACACTATATTATATATAAATCATGTGTATTGATTATTTTATGTATTTTATGAACTAAATAGTCGACAATAATCATTTTTGTAGAATAACTTTTAATTTTTAAATGTAATAGGTACAATAGCATTCAGTATTTTATAAATTATTTTTAATGAAAAGTTGAAATTTAAATCAAAAATAAGTAAATTATATTTTTACATGGGAATAGAATCTAATTAGTGTTATAATTATTCGTTTTATAACATTTTATTCTGACTATTTTATTGAATTTTATAACCCTATAACTCATAGTATCGATAAGATAATGAGAATGCATAATTACTACGTCAAACCAAATTATGATCTATAACCTTTATTATAACTATGCCTATGGTCCTATGGCCTATATAGTATAGCAACAAATTATAATATATACACTATAGTCCTCGAATTTGTTTTTAATATTAAATTGTACACATTTCTTGAAATTAATATTAATTTAAATTAGTAGAAATAAAAACAATTATAAGGTTCCACAATAATTGCATATACTGTTCGTTTGTTTAAAATTAGGTTAATTTTAATTCATGTTTCGTTTTAGGTAGTTAAGTATAAATGACTCATTTTTATTTGACATTTGCGAATAACTTTTCTATTTTATATTTTGAACATACTGGTAATGAGTATGAGTTAGTTCAGTAATAAAAATAGGTCATCTGTATATAGATATAGATATAAATATATAATTATAAGTACATAGTGGATTCGTTTGATTATAAACAATTTTACAAATTCTTAGACCAGTATCTGCTCGTACCTTACTTACCTATAAAGATTATTTAAGTGTAGATATATATATGTATATATAATAACCTATAGTGATGGTCAGTGACTATATATTACATATATTAATAAACGAATAAATGTATTTTATCTACCTACTTTCTCCGTCCGTTAGACCAGTGGTGCGCAACCTTTTTTGATCCACGAACCTCAAAATTATTTATTTTGATAATACAACCCCTCTTCCTACTAAAATTATGTAAGTGTATAATAATATATTTTTACTTAATAACTTTACTTAATTATTTTTTAACTATATGTAAAATTATTGGCCACCCCCAAGTTGCGCACCACTGCGTTAGACGATTAAAATAAAACTATATCAAATGTCAATCAATAATAAAATAATGAATAATTATCGTATGAATTATGAAATGCATGACATACTTTTTATCTCTGCAGTATCATATTTTAAAACCTTTCCTAGTGGGTCACAAATTGTAATATTAATATTTTTCATAAGTCATAACGTTTACTTATTAAATAAGTAGATAACTAGGTACCTGTACTTGGTTCGTCCATCGCTCCTCTTCCAAGATTATTATATTTAAAGTTCAATCGTTTATAAATGTATAATGTTCATAATACCTGTTCAATCTGTATATTTATAACCGTTATTCTCAATTATTTAAAAAAAAAACACTAAAATAAAAGATATAATTTATTATTAATTAAGAATTACCATATCATAATTAAATTGATAAATTATTATAATACTAAACATTCCTAACCCCGTTTAAAAATATCCAGTCCATTAATATTTAATACCAACAGAAGTTAACGATATAAAGAGGAATAATTTAATTAAATTATGCGTTAAATTATATTATTAAGTCCCGGGCGTAAATAAACATAAGTTGGCAACTTATGCTCAAGTGTAATTATTTCGTACCTATCCATAATAACATATGAGCAACTAGGGTAATAATTAGATATATATATATTTACGTATATAAACTGTAAACCTAAATTAACTAGGTATATAGCCACTAATTTATATGCATACTCTTAATTACTCTAGTACCTAGCTAGTATAATAAGAATAAACAGATACAATTAAAACTTTTCAATTTATACTCCTACGTCCTACCCACGGACCATTTTATTAGGTATAGCCGTTTATTATAAAAAATGTATATTATATAAATTATAAAACAGATATATAGCAATATACAGCCAATAAATTAGTTGAATAATAGATTTGATCTCACTAATTTATTAATTGCTTACTGGTTGTAGGGTACTTCTTTGTAGACTTATAAATTGTGTCTTGTAATTAGTATTCAATACAGTGTGTATATATATGCAGATTTGCTTTACTTGTTACTCGTCAGTCTGTTTAAAGTGTTATGAGTTATGACTATTCATGATAAATAACACAGTGACGCGGTGCGTTATCTCTCCTCAGCCGTACAACCGGATCGTTTACCTAAATAGGTAGAAAATTGCAAGAGAAAGATAACGTGTGGTGGCCCATCGGCACTTGTGGTCACGGATTCAAACCCGTACCGTCGGTTAGTTTTTAACTCGCAATTTTACATCTATGACACCCCCCACGTCCACCACGTGGGGCCGTGTAAACTGACCTACTAACCATTCATTTTATAAGATGATCATACACAACAACAAAATCTTGAATATTTTTATTTACCGTTTGGATATTTAAAATTTAATATTCGTGTTTAATTTACATAACAAGTTTTTTTTGTTGAGAAAATCGATATGTATTTTGCAAAAATCTAACTGTAAATTGTAATAGACCAACTGAGCGTTATGATTAATTTATCGTTATGACTTTCCATTTTTCTTTTCTCTTTTTAGTTTTTACATCTAACTTCATAACGAACTATGTCTTTCCACCGTACCAACCATCCAATAAGCGTACACGCCAAAGAATACCGTCATAGCGTCATCCTTCGCAGTATATATTTTCCATGTCACCCACTTCACACTTGTATACAATATCATTCGAAAGTTGATTGAATTGTTATACGAACCAATATGTATAATATTGATAAATATTAATATATATCAGACAAATAACGATTTTATGCAAACACTTCTACTAGTGGGCGGTAGTGGCGTATATACTATATAGAAAGTATTTTCGGGAAGGGGTGGGCTGTACTAGCCAGGAAGTTAACATAGTTTTGTAATTAAACAAATTTGTCGTTTTATTCACTCCTAAAATGTCTTTAAGGAGGAGGGCTGCGGGCCTCTATGCTCCCCTTTATATAATATATACGCCACTGACTTCTACAATTGATAAACAATTTTATTATTCAAATAATGCGGAAAATTATCGAAAGTCTGCAAATTACCATTAATAGTCTAAATACTAATACAAATGCAAAACCATAATATAATTATGCTAATTGAAACGCCAACGATATTAAAAGTCACGGAAATGCATTAATAGCTTTTCTAAATTATCATTACATCGACATTGCCTGCATAAACAAAATGCAGCTATCTTAATATGGACAAAATGAAATTCACTGGGTATAATATATTTAGCGCACGGATCGGAACTCACAGGTACGTTCCATGAGTGGCATAACAATACTGTTTCGTAAAAAAATTAAACACCATTACATACCTACCCCCGGACCTTCAATGTCTAGAAGCCACAGGAATACTGATACATATTACATATTAATAATAGATCTATCTTAATTGTCAACGCTTATCAACCTCCCAGCCGCGCAATGCATATCACTGATTACGTATTAATTTCAATAATAATATAATAATGGCTGGTGATTTAAATTCAAAACATACAAATTGGGGATATCACGTCGTAAATGCCAATGGACACACGCTCCAAAACACCTCAATCTCATACAATATTACACAGGAACTCTCCCTGAATTAGACTCGGAACACAATCCAATCAAAATAAATATTAGTCCTCCATTGCAACTTTATCGTTTAAATAACTCTGTAATTAATGGTTAACCTAACTGAAACATTTACTCTGACTATATAAATATAAAAATACCCAAAAATACAACCTATCAACCATATAGCAGAAGAGATGGCCAAACAATTCACTGAATTTATAACAGACGCCGCACGGGCGTACTCAATCACCGCACCACCAAACTCGAATAGCCACTGTGCTATTCCAACCTAACTTTTACGCTTAACTAAACATAATATAAGTAACACATTCGAAAAAACACTGTCGTACAGTTGCCATTTACCATTTTTATTAATATATCCAATGATATCAATGATGGCATCAATGATTTTTATACAAACTCAAGACTATTGATACCTACACCAAATTACATATTCGATATAATTAGCGAGTCTCTTTTTAACAGATAATTCTCTGTTAAAGTAAACGATAACTAGGTATTCTACTTTTGAGCCTATATAGGTAATAGCCGGCATGCCTCAAGGATCAATACTTAGTGTTACAATATTTAACGTCTACATATCGGTCATACCTCAAACGCCACGTACTAACATAGCTCTTTTTGCCGAAAACACAACGATATACACTGAATATCACAATATAGAAGTTATAACAGTTAACCTACAAAATCATTTAAATATTTTATCCTTTTGGTGCAAAAACTGGAAAATATCTATAAATTCCTTGGAAAGCGCAAGCATTATGTTCAGTTTACGTGGTAACCGTACTCCATCCTCGCTCAACTTAATAGTAATAAAAAATGCTTCATAGTTTGTAAAAAACCAAAATGTTCACAAAGACCTCGGAATTTAATATCTCCAAGACCACATTAAAAATTTGCTCAAATATGGCCGATAGCTTCTTCAAATCTATTCAGAAGTCAACAGAACCAATGCACTACCAACTCAACATAGAACCATTGATCTAATGCCGTGGACGATCACACATTCTACTTGTTTAAATAAAAATTTAATGATAGCCACCCTAACTTTTTCACTACTCTATTATAACTTATAATACCCATCATATATAAAAAACCATAAATAATATGTAACTTAAATATCCATAGATTTAGATGGCAATCATGCTAGAAATGTCTTATTGTAATTAAAAATATATGTATATATTAGGTATAATTATTCCATAAATTAATAAAAACCAAAAGTCAATGAACCTTGGAAAACAGGAAGAGAACAAGGAAGTATTCAGTAGAATTCTGCGAAAATAATAAATAAAATCGAGAAAATATACAACAGTGCTATCAGAAAACTAAAAAGTGAAACATACAAATACAAAAAAAAAAACGGGTGGACCTCGCTTTGCTGTACAGTTGGGGGTGGAATGTACCTCGTTTATAGGATAGGTCATTATTACAATGAATTTGTTAAATTTGAATGCAATGATAGATATCATTGTATACGAATAACGATTCTGAACGGAGTTCATATGTTTGTCTAAAATGTGTATAT
>JAIPRK010000261.1:0-244526 GCA_025469195.1 Chaitophorus viminalis | reverse complement strand
CTGATATTTTTTAGTTACAATTAGTATTACTTATATTTAATCCTTTAATTCATTTTCAAGAGTTTTTGGACAGCCAAAAAAATTTTATAGATATTTAAAAAAAAAAACTTACAAAAATCGAAAATTTTAATTGTCTATAAATAAGTCAAAATATGTCAAAATACTTTGAAAACTTAACCAACCATGTATAGAGAACACAAATATAAAGATTTGGTGAAAATTTCATATTGTTGCGGTTTTTTGTTTTTGAGTTAGAGCATTTTAAAAAAATGTATTTTGTAAAAACGTGATTTTGCGTAAAATTTCCCGTTTTTTCGTAATTTTTTTATGGTTTTTTTCGATTTTTTAAAAAAATATTGAAAAAGTTAAATTTTTGACTTGACCAAGTACCATCTACATTGACTTTCCTTTCAGAAAAGTTGCTGTTTAAGCAAATCGAAGCATTTTCACTACCAAAAATCGTGTCCTCAAACACAAAAAAACAAAAATAAAAATAAAATAAAACACACATCATTGTAAAACCAATACATTCCATCACTTCGTTCAGAATCTAAAAGGCATTCTTTTTTCTAAATTGAAATAGTGTGACATTGAAACATTAGTATATAGTTATATAGTGGAAAATAGCCGACACTTTCTCTCGGTAGCTTTAATTGAAATAAGTGGACTAACGACGAAGCACGAACATGAACGCAAATGATATCCGGAGATAGTCACGTTATATTATAATATATTATTATACATATAATATAATATTGTATAGGAATGATGGTGAATAGTTATCAAGTGTGTAATTAACTAGAAAAACGTGGACAAATATTATAATCATGTGTAGGTACATGCCATACACGTACATCTGTACGGACTTATTTATTTAGAAGACCTAGGTAGAAATATTTGAAACCCTCTGGGTATAAATAACACATTGACACGTGCTGGGACGCCAGCTATTGACAATAGCCACACATCAAATACCTCATGGAAACTAACTTTCGACTAGTATGCATAATAATATTATAATTACGTCATATTGCCGTAGGGTAGGAAGAGTAACATTGCCATGAGCGGGAATAATCGTCTCATAATTACACATTAGCCATTAATCAGTCTTCATTATAGTGTTTACACTTAAGCAGGTGTCGGAAATATGAGTAAAAAAAAACCAGTTTTAACAGCTTGTTGCTTATACATAATATGTACTGATACAAGTCAGATAGACATAAATACATAGATATATGATTACGGTGATTTAAAAAGTCAGTGTTTTATAATTATTAAATTATGTATAACATTTGAATTTGATGAGTAAAATATGTCTGTACGTCTGTCAAATGTCAATGCATTTGTTTATTATAATAGACAAATTTAAAAAAATATCAGCTGATTAACCCATATGAGTGGACCAAAACACTATAGTGTAGATCAGGCATGTCAAACATGCGGCCCGTAACTTATTTTTTTGTGGCCCATGGCTAAAAATATTTTTGGACAAAAAAAAGAAATTATATATCTATAGATATATTTTTGAATTTATTTGTACCGGTTGTGTTTGTAAAGATTAAAATTGAAATATACAATTTTTTTTTCGTTAATTGGTTATGTACGGCCCGCGTATTAAACTATTCAATATATTTGGCCCGCTTGATACTTTGAGTTTGACCTGCTGGTGTAGATGAACTAGTATAGATACTTAATGAATCAAATTCAAGGTTTACAAGAAGGAAAATTTTCCCGTTTCACCTTCCTAAAATAATAAAACATTTAAATGGTACACAAAATTCATAGTTTCTGTAAATTTAGTCTTACCAAACTATTATTATTTATTTATGACTATATTACCATCAGTAAATATGTATTTTTGGGGGAGGGGGTTAAATATTTAGTTAATAATATTTAGTGTTATTAGTGTATTCGTGTAGCGATTACAATATTATGTCGATGCTATCAATAAACAATATTACAAACAATACAAACTGCAAATTATTACGGCCCAACAAACTCAGACCGTCTATAATAGACGGTGGCGTACTATATAAATAATATATATTGCATCGATATACCGTCGTCGGAAAAATTTAAACCCAAGTTATTTATAAATATTATGGTAATAGAAACATTAAAAACAATACGTAATATGAATTAATATTATCTTTCTCGGTACCTACTACCATTTATTATAAATATTTATAATCAATGCTACTACCTACGCATAGCAAGTTGTTTATGAATTTTTAACCTTTTTTTCTCTGGGAGAAGTGGTAGAGACCTGGGTCCCCCCCGGAAATACGCCACTGTGTATATATACTTTATTGTTACAATTTATACGTTCACTGAATATTTTATATTTTCAAAAATCCTTCGTTGGTTTACCTACTTAATATTTTATTTTTCTACATAAAAATATCACTTTCTATAATCTGCCATTATTTAGAACTGGTTCCGAAAGCAATAATACAAATAAATATAATTCTGTGTCTAATTTTCAGGTTAGTCCTGTGCATTTTAATTGTTTTTATAAATGTCATTTTCTACAAAATAACAAATTATAACTTGGGAAAACATTATAAATAATTAAATCTGACATATGTACATTACCATTACCTTTCACTATTTAATATCATTGATTATAAATACTAGTATTTATAATCAATGTTAATATGTATATTTATTTAGCTTCTAAGTATAAAATATTGAATTTGACTATATATTTCATGCATAATGCATATCTGAGTGCATAATATTTAATGAATAAGGAACAAACGTTATTGTAATAAAAAAATTAAAATATTTACATAAATATGTAATTATTTTAATCAAAATATGTAAAAAAAAAATTCAATATGTAAATACTGAAAAAATATTTTAGTACCTATTGAAAATAACGAGAAAAATATATATAAATAAAAGTAGTACAAATGATGGCATGATGTAGGTATATGAAACTATCAGTATTATTCTGGAGCAAAACAATGAGAAACAACATATACGTATTGTTGAAGGTTTGCAAATAAAAATTGCGATGGTTTGATGGGAGAATACTCTTATATTGACTAAGAGACCATTCTACGTCAACAGATGTGGTAGGGGCATAATTCATAATTACTATTTCAGAAAAAATTAATTCTTGTTGATATTTACCAATTAAAATATCTCTGATGATTTTAATAGTTAAAAATCCAGTATTTTTAGATTTTGAACGGAGTGATGAAATCTATTGACTTTACAATGATGTGTGTTTTTTTTTTTTTTTGTGTCTGACGACAACTTTTTTTGCAGTAAAAATGCTATGATTTGCTTAAACATCAACTATTCTGAAAGGAAAGTCAATGTAGATGGTACTTGGGCAAGTCAAAAATCTAACTTTTTCAATATTTTTTTAAAAAATCGAAAAAAACCATAAAAAAATTACGAAAAAACGGGAAATTTTACGCAAAATCACGTTTTTACAAAATACATTTTTTTAAAATGCTCTAACTCAAAAACCAAAAACCGCAACAACATGAAATTTTCACCAAATCTTTATATTGGCGTTCTCTAAACATGGTTAAGTTTTCAAAGTATTTTGACATATTTTGATTTATTTATAAACAATTTAAATTTTCGATTTTTGTAAGTTTTTTTTTTTAAAAATATCTATAAAATTTTTTTGGCCGTCCGAAAATTCTTAAAAATGTATTAAAGGATTAATTATAAGTTATACTAATTGCAACTAAAAAATATCGGAGATGGTTTCGCTCAAATTTTTTTTACAAGCCCATAAAGTTCAAATTTGTATAAAATATGTTAAAATCGAGATAATTTGCAAGTTATTTTGTAGTTGAAAATTCATAAAATTTTTTCTGTTTATACTTAAGATTCAAAATTTTAACACTAGGTTATCCATAACCTTCAAAAATATATAAAAAAATTCTACCAGACTTAAAAGAAAAAATTTTATGACTGTTTTAAATTTAAATTTTTACGAAATTGCATTATAATTCAATTTAAATATAAAACACTGTATTATTATATACACATTTTAGACAAACATATTAACTCCGTTCAAAATCGTTATTCGTATACAATGATATCTATCATTGCATTCAAATTTAACAAATCCATTGTAATAATGACCTATCCTATAAACGAGGTACACTCCACCCCCAACTGTACAGCAAAGCGAGGTCCACCCGTTCTTTTTTCAATTATATTAACAAATTTGTTTTTTACTATTTCTCCCGTGTGCCCTTGAGTTTTTTCTAATTTATCTGCAGATTTATTTAATGTCATTGAAATAAAATATAATATTTGGTGGTCGTCAAAAATTACTAATCTTGTTAATTTAAAAAGCAGATAATGTTAGACTAGTCAGAAATCAATGAAAAATCAAAAATTAGTAAAATATGTACAAAATATTTACTTATTTACCAAGTACGTAAAAATATGTTAAGTAAATTTGGATTTATTTCAATTAGAATAATCTAAAATTTAGATTCTAAATCATACACATTGTCAAATTTAAAATACCTCATTCCAATAAAAATATGTATTTACAATAAATAGGTAAGCGCCGCCGGTGGAATGTTACACTATTGAAAATGTCAATAAACTAATTAAGTTACGTCGTAATAATTACAATACTTTTTGTGTAGTACAGGTACAGAATTAATTAGGGGCAGAAAAGTCAGGAAATTCAAGAGTGGGTTCAACAATGAATATTTTAAAAGTACTATAACTGCTTGTATAAGATATTCAAGTTTTTGTGGAACGTCATCCTTAAAGAATTAAAATATTAGTACTATCTAATTGTTCAGTAAAATCACCTTAAGCCCGTAAAGTCCAGTTGCAAACTTACAAATATAATGTAATTTATTTGAAAAAAATTAGAGAAAAAATATGGGAAGACACAGATGTAGTACACAGTCTTATAATACAAAAAAAAAAAAAATTTAAAATATTTGTAATTAAAAATGTGAAAGTTTTTCTCTTCAAATACTTTTCCTAGCACTTATTATTTATTAATGATGTTACCTGTTGGAAAACGAGGTATCATTAATTTAATGTCCATGCTTATAAATATATTTTAAAAACTTTATTGCTGTTTAAAAACCCGTTAAAATTATCATATATCTAAGTAAATATTTGACAGTAAACGTAGTTCACGTCTACTTTTTATCGAAACACCAAAGGTACAGTTCTTTTAATATAAAATAACTCAGAACTCAAATTAAAATTGTTATTAACAGTCTTATAACGATCATTAAATTTAGCAGCTTAATTGTCATATACTTTGATAATTCTGGTTTTTTCTGTCCTAATTACTTTTCTAACGTGTGATTTAACATCCGTGCGAACCAAACATTGTACTTCAGGTACTTATAATATGCGTTACATGTATAATATATTAATATAACATTATAGCCTATAAACGAGTATAAATTTTATAATTTAATAATTGTTGGTCAAAATACTAGTTTATCATATAAATATATGTACAAGTACATAGTATTTATTTTTACCAAACATAAAAGATGTTACATTTTTTACGATTGTTAGGGACATGAAATAAATATTATATTCTTACATGATGCATGTTATATGACTATTATTTAGGTATGGACCCTAATGTCCCTATGGTATATATTTATAAATAACTGACTCACCTGTTTCTATATCATAATTATTGTCCAAATTAAAATCTACGTTGGGACTAATAGTTTTGAAATACGAGTCAACCATTTCGTCCACGGTAGAAGAGGGATTTGGCTTTACCTCGCTCTGTTGTTTGGACTTGAGCATATCTCGCAAAATCGATTTCAATACGTATTTTGGGTTCATGTCGCCCACCACAAATTCTGGACCGTGTGAATCTGTTTCCGAATTGACGGGTGCGAACCGAGTAGTAGCGCTAGTAAATTCTTTATGCGTTCCCTGTAATTTTTCTGACTCAAACGACTGTTCAGCCATCTCAATTGGTGATGGTCGCACATTGAATTTTCCTTCAGAGTTGTACGACGGAGAAGACATCACTTCCTTTGGCGGTATTTCAGTAGCCGGATAGAATTCACGAAACTGACTGGCCGAATGAACATTTTTGTGAGGCTGTTGTTCAAACTTTACCGTTTCTGGTACTGTAAATCCATACTTTAAACCTTGTTTTGGAACGTCGTATTTCGGTGTATCGTGTTTTGGGACTTCGTATCTTTGATGATCATATTGCTTCACCAATACTTCTTGTGTCGAGGGATTGAATCTCACCTGTTCCTGTTTGAACTTTTCGGCTGGCACGTAAGTCTGATCGAACCTATTTTGTTTATTATTTGGTACATAACTGCCATCGGGAACGATCAACGACTGGTCATTTCCCCTGCTAAACTCTTCCACCTTGTACATGACCGGCTGTTTTGAGGTGAATTCGTGTCCAACCGATTTGGTGACGCTAGCACTGGTCTGAGTTTGGACCACGTTCGACGCTCTTCTGTTCTCTATGCTATTGGTGTCCACGTTCTGCGGTTTGTATGAAAACGTCGGTGGCGCGATCGGCCGAAACGACGAGTCACTACCGCGCTGCATGTAATCGTGTTGCAACTGCAAATCTCCGTCTAACATTTGTTTAGGAACCAACACGGTCGTAAACGGTTTCGACGCGTTGCTCGAGTTCACTTTTGCAGTAACCGCGTACGCTGTCGTGTCCCGTGCACCGGCGACCATTGACGGCCATAGCGGCGGCGGCGTGGTCTCGGCGTAAAGCAAATGCGACTGTTGCTGCGATATCGGATTTTGTGTTTTCAAAACGCCTCTAGTCTTCGTGCCGTCGTTGTACCTCGACTTGTTACCACGTGCCGCCTCGTCTTCGGCAACCGCGGTAGTGGTCATTCGGATCGGGTAGTCCGTCGTCTCCATGAAGTTACCCGGCGGGGAAGAACGCGAGTACGCGGGAGACTTCTTGTCCTTGACCACTGCAGTTGTCACCGCAAGTGCGGCGGCGCTTTTGGCGGGAACGAGGTGCACGGAAGGCGGCGACGATGTTTTCGAGGAAGAAGACGCGACGATCGGTGCCTGTGTAGTCGTGGCCGCAACCGGCTGGTAGTCCGGTTTTCTTTTCTTTTCGGTCGCCGGCGAGATGAACAAGCGCACGACGTCCTGCAGCCCGGAAGTTTCCGTCGTCGCCTGGTTGGCCGATTTCTCCGGTGTAGACTTAACGGTCGAGAAATCTTTAACGTTCGACAGGTTCACGTACACCTGCGCCGGATACATCGGATACTTGTTGTGCAATTCGGACGATGGTGCCTTGGTGTCGTCCGTGGACAACCGATGGTTTTTGTATTGCACCTCGTCGATCTTACGATTCTCCGAGGTACAACAAGCAATTGCAAAACTTGCAACTATGACGATCGACAACTTCATGTTTATTATACTGAAACACATTAACATAATAAATCAATATTTAATATAATTAATCAGCATGTATGCGTTATTAGCGATAATAATCTGTTGTATAAATAGTATGTACCTGGATTAATATTCATAATCATAACAGTATTTATTTTTATTCTTGCTAAACGGTTTGTGTAACTTATACAAAAAAAAAATTTCTAATGTACCTACGATATGATAGGTAGGACCTACCTACCAATATACCTATGTCTTATACTAAGTATACTTCGCAGAGCAAAATGTATGCACGTAAAATCTTTCCTGTTTTGCTTACCTGAACTCAGAATATCAAGTTTCATTTAAATAATTTACCCACCTTATTGAAAAAATTATTTCTTTATCAATTGTCTGCATTCTATTTATAATATATATATTATAGATAAAAACACCAAGATCTCATGTAGTACTTTTATAAAAAAAATATAATATGGAGAATATACTATGCAGTATTCTCTAATGGTTGTTTTTCCAGCCTCCTAGTAAGATTATACACTCAACATTACCACTATTAACTACCTATAGATATTATATTACATAGATTCATTGTCATATCCTAATCTCTTAAGTCTTTATACTTTCTTTTCACGTTCTTTTTTTCTGTTAGAAAACAAATTACTTTTCCATCATATAAAATTATAGAAGTAATGCTTTAATAGCTTTCTGCTAAATACCTGCTATGTAATTTTATAGCTCTATTCAAAATCCACTGTTATTATTTCATTGTATGCTTAAGACAATATAATTTTCTGTTCTACTTTTTGATTTGAAAAATTGATAAAAGTTGACTTTGTAATATTAAACCATATATACCGCTTACATAGGTAGTATTTTTTTTTTACTTTTCTTTCGTATTTTATTCTCATTTTTCAATATATTTTACAAAATTAATAAGTAGGTATGTATTTTTATACTCCATAAAAAATGTCCTGAATCTAATAACAATTCTACTTTCTTAAAAAAACAATAAAATATAATTTCTCACACAAAATTAAATTAATAATTTATAAAATACATAAAGTATATTTATAATTATTATTTATGTAAAAGTATTAAACTCAAAACAATTTTATTCACCTATATTTTTTACTTTTATTTTTAAGATAAATAAAATAAATTTAAAAACATGCAAAATGTATATTATTATTTTCTAGTAATTTAACTTTTGGGAAGGATATCTAATTGCTTCCATAGTCTCATATATAGTCATACAGATATATATGATATATTAGTTATAACTTATATCAAATATTAAACAAAAAATATTTTGAGAAAAAAAAATTTCCATTTCTTCAGTAATTTTATGGTTATTGACGAAAAACTTCTAGCAAGTATTTATATTTTTCCAAAAAAAAAAAGAATTAATTTGTAGGTATGTATTGGGTTTATCTGAAAAATATTATGGAAGGTTTTAACTAAAAGTGATTGTATCTATGTTTTGAAAAATTAAACCTGGAAATTTTTTTTTTTTATATAAATGTTTTCGAGTTTGAAATAAAATAGTTACCTAAAAGGCTATAAAGTATAAATTATTTGTTTCATGAATATTTTAACAGTCTAGAATTCAGAGTATTCTACGATAATATCGAAAGCAATTTCTATCTTAAATAAATAAATAAATAATAATAATTTATTAATTTTCCAATAACAATAGTACAATTTATAAGAGAAATGCATATAAAAACTAAGATATATAGTTGGTCACCTCCAAGCCGTGGCTTTGCAGAGGTGATAGTGTTCATTACAAATTACAAGCGATTTTGGGTGTATATAACTGATTTTGGAACTACGCTCGAATGCCAGATGATTTGTTTAATTAAGTATAAAACAAAAATTACCAATGAAGTTCGAGAAAAAATTAATGACGATCTACGTATAATAATACGTAAAATACGACAAAAGGATTAACATAATAATATGTAGGTAAGTAAATATACGAAAAAAGTATGCACTATGCAGTGTTCGACAAATATAAGCGATAAGCATGGAGTACCGACACAAAGAATGCGTAAAAACATGCTATATTGTTATAATATATATTATTATAATAATAACAGAATAATATTTACCTCATTATTGTCACCACACCAAAACAATGGAAAAACGATTTTCAACTCTTCAATAAGTTAACTTGTTAAGATTATTACTGTAATTCAACATAAATAATTAAACAAAAATTGCTTGGTATTCCAAGACGTGATCCTACTACACGTCAAAAGCGAGTACATCGAAAGACTGCGATCGCAAAGTTTTCTGATTCACACCAACGATAGTGACCAGTTTCCTGTGGCCACCGGTCTAATTCCGCAAAACTGGTTGCCCCTTGTCAAGTAATGTAAAACAAACCGGTCTAGTGGATAGTATTTCCCTTTTGCGTGATGTCGTGGACAAATGATACCAAAATGAAACCTATTTAGAAACTTAACACTGCGATTCTTTGTGCATTTTCGACGACTTATAGAAAACTAGAAAGAAAACATAATTCATGAGAAATCAGATTAGGACGAAAACTAAATACAAATTAAACTAAATCGTATAGCACTGCAGTAGGTAAATATTAGTGTATTAAACATATTATTACGTAGTATTTTGTTTTCACTAATCAGTATACCTACTATTGTAATAAATTGTGGAAACCAACTTCGATGGGAACGTTGAAAAACTGTGAAACTTCTCGAACCGGAAGTAATTAAAAAAATTTATTAAAATATAGTAATTTTGTTTAAAGTTGGGATCTGTAAACTTACCTACCTAAATAGTAAATTTCATTCTAATTTTATATATAAATGTATACCGGACTAACATATTATATATGACCATAGATGTGTTCAGACTTTGGTGGCCCAAGGGGCACAATAAATTTTTAAATTATGAGACCTATTTTAGATTCTGAACAGAGTGAAGGAATGTATTGATTCTACAATGATGTTTTTTTTTTTTGTGTCTGTGTACACTGTGCAGCATAACTAGTCAAAATAATGCTTCAATTTCAAAGTTTGGTGGTGATTTCCGATGGCAAAATGAATATCCTTGGTGCATTATAGATGTCAAAAGTTAACATTTTCTAACAGTTTTCAAAAAAATCGAGAAAAACAAAAAAAAAGTGTCGGAAAAACAGGAATTTTTACGCAAAACCCCTCTAAAATGTTATCTATGGGTGCCCATGTTGGAGGCACAGTCTGCCGAGTGGGGGGGGGGGGCAGTGCCCATCTATTTATTAACTTTTTGTTTTTTTTTTAATTGATTAGGCATTCAATTACATTTTAATTTAGGCTTGAGTTGAAAATGCTCTACAATAAATTTACATATTAAACTCGAAAATAACAGTGATTAGATTTTGAACCAAATTAAATGAATATAAAATATTATTGAATGCCTAATTAACCTAAGTAGGTGCAATCTCGTTCCCAAAGGAGGGTGGCAAAGAATATACTTGCCTCCGTCCCAAAATAATATTCAAAAATTAACTAACAAATTCTTTATTAACAAAATAATAATGATTAATGATAAAAAAGGAATCTTTTATTGATATAAGGAACATATCCTGTAAGTGTCCTTTTAGCAGAAAGAATCTATTCAATACCTACTTCACAGATTGTTTATAAATTAGTATAGTATTTTTATAGTATTTTACTTCATGGCAATATTATTGTTCTATTGTTATCTAATCTACCAATTATGTGTGTAATGCTCAGAGTAATGCGCATTAAGCTATAATGCTTTATTATTCCTTTAAATTTGTAATAGGTATCTCATTAGTAAAGATTTTTTTACAAATAAGAACCTTTGCCTTATTAACATAAATCTAAAAACAGAAAAATCTTTACTTTTACCACGATTATCCAAGTTTTTAAAAATATATTTGCAGTATTTAGATGTTATTAAATAACGATAATTATTAGTTTAACTTTCACATAATTGCTCGCTTTTTACTTCAAACTTTATAGACGAATGGGGCAAAGTAAAATAATAGCACTGACATTTATGCAGTTACACAGAAATATTCAGAATTCAGATCAATATAAATAATATAATTGATAGATTTGCAAAAAAATAAACGAAAAACCGATTTTATTATATAATTAAGATTAACTGTAATACCTACCACTTATTCATTATTTGTATTATATTAGTAATTATTGTGTTAAAGTAGTTTCATCCCTTCCCCTTGAAAACTGTTTAAAAACGCCTCTAAGTAGGTATTTAAACTTTACATTTTTGTGTTTTGGTCCTTTTCTATGAATTTCTTACTATAGAGTTCTTAAAATATTAAATTTTAAATTATCATGTCAATATTTAATTACAGTATTTCTTCACATGTCAAATCTCAAGGCAAACATAAAGAACTTCAAAAAATTATAAAATTCAAAGTATCAAAATATCTATACTGAATATACTTAGTAGTTAGTATAATAGTGATAACTGATATATATACAGCGTGTGATTCGTTTTAAAGGTAACACTAAATAATTCTGTCCAGTGACATCGGATTAAAATGCGGTTTTCGGGAGGGGATAGAGAATACATTAATACACATTTCTTGATGATTTGGTCCTTTTTACCATAGCTCTAAAATCAAAATTGATCAAATGGCAACCAGTCAAAGTTTCGATTAAAATTATTGAATTTTTCAACAATCATACTAGAATTTTTTGAATTATAATAAAATTTTAAGTATTTTTTTTTGTTTCCATAGGTTTGCAGATACAGTCGATTCTCGATAATTCGAAGTTGACGGGACTGTTGAAAAACTTCGAATTACCGAGAGTTCGAATTGTTGAGTAGTTCGAAATAATGAGGGAGCAAATTAAAAACTTCGAATTACAGAGTTGAGAAAAAAATTTTGTGTTGTACTTTTTATTGTTTTAAATTAAATTATTATGATAGGTAACTAAAATAAAACTACATTCGGCTGATGGCTATCCACGACTCGAAAAGTTAAATTACGATAAGACGATTAAGAAATAAAATGATATGGTTCTTACGATAATAATTCTAGTTATCGTAAATAAGCTAAATTTCTACACTACTGTATAGTTAATTATTAACAAAAAGATTATAAGAATACAGATAAAATACATTTGGTGAATAAACTTCGAATTACCGAGCGTTAGACGCATGAAACTTCGAATTGTCACGTGTTGGTGGCCAGTTTTCCTAAAATTTAATTTCGAATTACCGAGTGTACTCGAATGAATGGGTTTTATTCGAATTATCGCGAGATTTTCAAGAGGACAAGCATTTACTTCGAATAACCGAACGTTTCGAACTATCGAAGGTTTGAATTATCGAGAGTCGACTGTATTATTAAATCATTTAAATTAACCTCAATTAGACGTAAATGTTAGTTCATTTATTAAGAAAAGATTAAACAAACTGATATGATTTATTTCACATAACTCCTTAATAGAAATGATTAAAATTATAAAAAATTTTTGTTAATTATTTTAATCGTTTCTTACCTAGTGAATGAACTAATATTTACGTCTAATTGAGGGTAATTAATTCCTCAAAATTAAATTTAAATGATTTAATTATATCTGCAAACGTACAGAAACAAAAGAAATACTGAAAATTTCATTATAATTCAAAAAATTCTAGTACGATTGTTGAAAAATTCAATAATTTTAATTGAAACTTTGACTGGTTGCCATTTGGTCAATTTTGATTTTAGAGCTATGGTAAAAAGGACCAAATCGACTTAAAAAATTTCAGTCTATCCGAATTTGGTATTCAAAACACCTGTTGCCATTTAAAAAAATGCAAGTTGTATTGCACATACGCACACGGAATTATCTAAAAATGTAAAAATCATCAAGAAATGTGTATTGATGTATTCCCTATCCCCTCCCGAAAACCGCATATTAATCCGATGTCACTGGACAAAATTATTTAGTGTTACTTTTAAAAGAAATCACACTGTATATATAAAACAAGTCTTAACCAAGTTTTTTATACGACTATAAGTTAAACATTTTTTATCTCCAAATAAGAAACAACTCTAACTTCTAGGCTTTTGTTCATAGTATTTTAAATACACATTTATCTTTTTCTTTTATATGCCACTGGTCTAAATTAAAAATACCTACCTACCCAATATAAGAATATCTTTTTTTCAATTTATTGGTAAATTTTATAAGCTTTTGTTTAAACGTTTTTTTTATTTCAATGAGGAAAAAGCATAAAGCTTAATTATTTTTACGTATTATACTGTAATCCACAGTAACTGCTAGGCCCTAGTCTACAACATTAATAATTGACAACTATAGAAGAAATAAACTGGTTTCGTACAATTTGATTAATAGTTAAATAATTATGAACAAAATATTAAAAATAATTTTAAACATCAGGGGGTTTAAATCAAAAATTAAATAAATACCTACATAAAGAACATTCAATAATTCAACATACAATATATTGTATAATATTACTCTTTTTGTAGAAAATGTTGATGAATTTGTATTAGAATGCATTAAGTACCTATTCACAAACACCTCAATAGTTTCTAATTATATTTAATAAGTTGACATTTTAATGCATTAATAATTTTCAAATGAATAATGTAAAAATAAATTGAAACCATTAACCAAATATTTTAAGCCATTAAAAAGAAATAAAATAGATTACTAAAAATATGTCTACAACAAATATGTTCACTTTTCAAATTTTGTTATTTTTATATTTATGAACTATTATAATTAGAAAAGCATATTTTTTTTTTGTTTTAATTAATCTTTCAAAGAGAGTACCTGTTATTGAAAAAAATCAATACTTTTGTATATAGTAAATAACTCACTAAATTAATAAAAAGATAAAAGTTGAAGCTATAATAGTTAGACAGTCATTCTATCCTAATCTTAAAAATAAAAATAAACCATTAACTACAGTATAAATATTTTATTTTACAAACAAATTTAATCCTGTTTAAGCTGAATAAAGTAATTATCATAAGTAAAATTAAGCAACCATAATTGTTTTGTATAACAAATTTAAAGCTTGTTTATATAAGATAAAATTAATTTTGTATCAGTAAATATATTATTTATATTATGTAAATAAAATATTAAAATGGTTGGTCAAATCATCAATTAATAACATTGCTATAAAATTGTACTTTATTATAACACACACATTCAATTTTAACCACACTAATTCAATTTTACGTTAGATAATTTATAAGATTTTAATACATTAATATTCTTGTATTTCCTTACTTAAATAAATCACTATATTATTTCAATATTAAAATATGTATGTTAGTTTTTATAATTTATAAATGGATATAAAAAACTAATACTATACATAATTTCTTATATTCAATTTGGTAAATTAGGGTATTCTTAGGTGCTTAATGAATCACCCTATACTAACATTAATTAATTTCTATAAATACAATTTTCTTTTAAAAAGTTAATAAACTTTATAAAATTACAAAACAAAATTGACAAATTTAAATATTTAAATAGTTAAAATGTATAAATGGTTTGATTAACCTTACATGGTCTGCATTATTTCATAATTCAAAAAATGAAGTATATAAATGGTTTTTTAAGTGTAAACAAAAAATAAAAATATCCATATGAAATTTATCTGACAAAATATAATGAGCTTTATTTTAATACTTTATAAACAAAAAAATCAAATCAAATCTACCTTAATGTTAAATATTTATAGCATATTTCATCAACTGCACTCTGAGCGCTTACAAAACACGACTTACCAGATTAAATAAGAAAATATTGCATATGGTACATGCAATTAACAGTTTGACGAATATACTAGATTAATGCTCAAAGTCATACAACTTTACATTGATTATTTATTTAAATTAATAAAGCACTAAACAATTTGAATCAAACTGAACAAACCTATCAAATAAAAGCTTAAAACTTAACACTATCATAAATATGTCAAAAAAAATCTGTATTTATATGTATATATTATATTATATAGTCATTTTACTTAAATTATTTATCTTTAAACATAAAAATATATTAATAATAATAAAAAATTCTTATCACTATTATTCAATAAAAACATCTATCAATAATATTTTGGTACAAATGTTTTTTTTTTTTTTTTTTGTCACGTTACGTAAAAAAACATAAAATCAATACACTGTTTAATAAGTCAATTGGGTTAAATTCAATTCACGACCTTATACTAGACAGCCATTCCAAGGGTTATATACAGTTTAAGAAAAAAAAAAAATAATAATAATAAAGGTGGGTATAAGTTTCTAAAGTTAGATCACGACATAGAGCTGCAAGTTAAGCGGGGTGAACCCATTTGAGTAAGAACCCTATCTAACCATTGCAAGGGTCCATTTAGATGCAATTCAATCCAGCATGGTGTAGATGTGACCGTCTGTCGTCTGAGAACATATTGAATTTTAAATACATATATTATACTATAATGATACAGTATTAAGTATAAACTAAAAAAAATAAAAATTAATTAATTACCTATACTCAGCACCCCATCCTTTAACAAAAGACATACGTATTGTGCACATACGAGTTAATTGATATACAGCTTCAAATCCTTGACTCACTGATTGAGATAAAAGAGATGCAAATTCTTGGTTGTTGAAAATTTTTAAGTTACATCCTATGTTAAAATTTCAAAAAATAAATTAAAATGAGTACCAATATATACACATATAATAAATACATAATAAAACATTATATATATAAGTAATTTGATTTAAATAATTACTTAACAGATTTTAATTTAAATAAAATACAGTTTTATTATAAAAGCTTTTTTGAACAATTTTTAAAATAATTATAGCTTTAAACAATTTATGCTGAAGTGGTAAAAGTAACTTAGTGTAAAAGAAATTTTCTTCACCAACTAAGAATAATAAATATCCATACAAGTTAAAGTTAATAACCATTTATAGAAAACAGGTATTTTTTATAAATAAAAGTAAATCAATAATACATAAAATACTAATTATAGGTGTGTTTTCTAGGTTGCATACAAACAGGATTTACTTAGGATTATTTTTAAAGGATAGAATTTTATTGGCAACGCAAATATGTTTTATGTATTAATTACAAAAAAAAAAAAAATAAAAAATAAGGACAGGTACTCGCTCTGCTGTACAGTAGGGGTGGAGTGGACCTAAGTCAAAGAGTATAATGGATGTGTTAAATTTGAATGCAGGGAAATTGATACCTATCATTGCATTTAAATTAAATTTATTATAATAAACGAAAAAAATTCTGAACAGAAATCATTTTTAAGTCTTAAATTTATGAATTGCAAAAGAGAATTGCAATATTTTGTCAATATATGTACCTTAAACTAGTGATGGGAATTATTTGAGTATTCAAATTTGAAGAATTCTATCGTAAATAATTTGACTATTTGAATAATCAAATACTTGAATATTAGTATTCAACACTACAATACAACACCTAACGAAAATTATTCGTTTAAATCGAATAGTTGAATTATTTACTATAGAACTCTTCAAATACTCAAATAATTCCAATCACTACTTCAATCGCTTATCAAAAAAATTGTGTTATGTATTTTAATAATTTTAAAAACTGATTTTCAATTTTTTTTTTTTTATTTTATATGATAATTAATTACTTTTAATAAACCTAGCATTAAATTTTCAAGATTATTTAAACAGCCAAATTATTTTTATTAATGTTTCAAAAAAAAAAAAAATACTTAGAAAAATCGAAAATTTTAATTTTCTATAAATAGACAAAAAAAAGTCAAAATAGATGGAAAACTTAACTATGTATAGAAAACGTTAATATAAATATTTGGTAAAAATTTCAAGTATTTACGTTTTTTTATTTTTGAGTTAAAGCAAAATAAAAATATATTTACTATTTAGTCAAAAAGTGGTTTTGCTTAGAAATTCCCATTTTTCTGTTATTTTTTTTACCGTTTTTCTGATGCTTTTAAAATTATTGATAATTTTTTACTAATTACACTCCAAGTACTAACTAAGTTCACTTTACTTTCAGAAAATTGGCTGAAGTTTGTTTTAAGAACACAATATACTGCATACTAGATTATTTTAATAATTTTACAACACACATTAAAAAAAGGTTTATTCAATCCGTGTTAAATTATAAGAAGACATTTAAAAATCTAACATAAACCGAGTACATTTGTAGTATATTTTTTTATCATAATAATTCCATTAGAAAGTAACCTTTATTATATTATATTATATTATACTATACTATTATGATTTTTTTTTTTTATATAAAGGCTTTAATTTATCAAAAAAAAAAAAAAAAACAGCATGGTGATTACAATAAAATATGATGATAATAAGGAAATTAAAAAATAAATGTCTAAGAAAAAACTATGAACAGTTAAGTTAAGTTAATGGTACCTACTGATTAAATACCTAACATTTTCATAAGATATTTGAATTCATCACATTAATATAATTGTTTATCAAATATTTATTTAAGGTTGTTTAAAACTGTTCAAATACCTTAATAGTCAGATTAAAAATATTATTTGAAAAATCTGTTTATAAGTAACACTAAAAATTAACATGAAATATTAGATTAGATCTTAACAGTTAAATTCTTAACTATATATATATGTATTAAAAAATGTGTACATCAACAATAGCAGAAAAAGAATGTAATTTTTTAAACGGTATATATGTTATCATATACCAACCTATGTGCTGTATATGTTAGTTTTCATGAATGTTCCTTTCAATAATAAAAATAAATTATTATTCAATACATTATAAAGTCTGCATAAATTGAAAATTATCAAGGAACACATTACAAAATTAAACATTAGATACAAGAAAAATTGAATTAAAATGTATTGGTTATATAACATATGAAATATTTTGTAACATAGAACTTCAATAAATTATGAATACACCAAAATAAAAAACCCAGCATTTATAGATCAAAATAAATAATTTATAAATAAAATAAATTTATATAAAAGAAAAAATAGTTATAGATAATTTATTAACAGATATTATTATATTTAAAATTGTTGGTAAATATTTATTTTATTATTATAATTTAATTGGTCTTAATGATTATTGTGAAATTATTAAATTTTATTAAATAAGGATTAGGTATTAATGAACATATAAATACTTTAAATACATAAAATATATAAATTTACCTGGAGGTATTTTACAAACAGTAGCTGGGTGCCATCCATATCTTTGATTACAATTAGGTGACTGTACAAAAATACTGGAATCGCTTAAGCATTCTGCAAATACTTCGCCTCCAATATAATAAAGTCGTACACCTTTACCAATATGTCGCCTAATCTGTTCAACTACATTCGTTCTGTTAACATTGGACAACAATCCCAAACAAAATCGTTCAGAATTACTAGGATCTAGAACATCATTTATTACGTTTAAATAGTAAATTAAACAAATCATACAGTGATTGATGTACCTGTGAAACCATCAACTGATATCGAAGGTTGAGAAGCGTGGAAAGTTTCCCCGACCCTGGTATTAAGTTCGTAATAGCTAATCGAACACCAAAAAACAGGTTCACAATACAAGACAGGTTGTGTGTCTAGTACTCCCATTACTGTAGGATTAGGGCTCATACCTATTGAATACGAAAAACATATTAATTAACATGTAGTTGGGAAGATCCTAACAATAGTGGACATACTATGAGATTCATTATTGTCACCGTCTTCAGACATATAGCCTGGCGGTGTGGTCGGCGAGTCCATCATATCGACCGCGGGCGATGATATTATCTATTCTGCTAGCGACGAGTACTCACGATATCTACGCGCGAGGATCACAAGTAAAACTATGAACGATAAATCAAGTATTGAATAAGTATTAAAAAAGTATTATAACATCAAACGACGGCATCACTTACTGTGGGGCTGATGTCGGTCCTGTTAGCTGTTACCATGTAGCAGAGAATTGGCCGGACTCAAGGGTTTACTGATACGGGATCAACAGAAATCCACCGGTACAATACTGTATTCGGAAACGATTCGCAACAAACGTTCGACGACAGAGAAAGAGAGAGATATGATGATAATATTTATTCGCGATACCAAAATGATCGATGGATTAAATCGAGACCATTTCTGCGATTTTTGTGTTATTATTTTTTACATATCATAATACACAATATACATACGTACGGATATATTATTAAATATATTATTATAATACGTAGGTACGCACGTACGAGATTTTTTTTTGACTTTTTTTCGCTTCTTCACGGTACTCCGGGTGGCATCGCGGTACACGGCAAAACACGATTCACGAATCGCACCGCGTACACGGCGGGTCCCGTGTTTGTAGATGGCGCTTATGGCGAAATGCGACCCGTGTTCGAAGTGTCTTTGTATTTTTTGGCAACCAGCATTGCACCCGCCGCGGTCGTCACTCGTCTAGCCGCGGGTCCGTCCGGTCCGAGGCTGCGCATTTTATCGTACGGAAACCATGCTGCGAATCGCATCAGACTCGATTATATCGCGCCACTATCGAACGATTCGATATTTTGGTCGACAACATTTTTCCAACACCGCCGCACGGCGCACACCGGGCGGGGGCGAAGTCCGCGGACCGAATGGTATTCGCACTGAATCACATGTCAAATAATTACACATAATATGCTATATTATTAATTATTATCGCGGAATTTTATGACGCTGTACGATAATTATTATTTACACTTGCGTATTTTTGTAAATGCCTGCGATCATGTTTACATAATAATAATGTAGTATACAGTTGGTTTACGGTATCAATAGTTTGCATTTTGTGAACACAGTTTAACCATATATTATGACATAACCGTAATATGGTTTTCAGGACCGGCGTAAAGGTAATAGTAAAAAACTGTGGCTTACAATCACGATTTGATATATACGTATAAGTATATCTTTAGTCCGTGCTTACAATACAACCGTTACCGTCCTGCGTCCTGACCCATATTTGCTGCGCTCGAAATTCCAGTTCTCGAATAGACGGAAGATTCTATATTATGCTATACTAGATCAATTTTTCAACATCAATATTATAGGTGTACCGTATACCATTTGTTTTATCTTACTCTCTAACGCCTACGCGCAATACTGACAAAACATATAAACCCAAAATTGATGTTTGTATAGTTTTTAAGAGTTATTTTTTTATACATATAAATGACTTAACATTATATATTAGTTAATATTTTACGCGTATGTGATGTTTGCTTATTACAAAATCATATGGAAGTCATATGCATAATGTATCTCAACCAGAAAAATCATACATTTAATGATTTCAGAAAATTTCTGAAGTTCAAAAATGTTACTTGAAATTGACCTTCCTCAATTCTTTTCATATTTAATGGGTGTACTTTTTGTGCCTATTTCTTATTCCCTAATTTATGTACTTTGTACATAACACATAAATTACACTCACTTTTAAAATTGTTTATGTTTTTATTCAAAGAAATTAAAATAGTTTCTATGATATGGGAATATTTAATGATATTATTTGTAACCACCAGACCACGTTGACTATTACGACTACAAATTACTATTTACTCTTGCTTCATTTAAAAATTGGAAGGAAAAAATGTTGGCAAGCCATTCGCATCAAGCAATTCCAATGTGAAACCAAATTTTATGAGCAATTTTAAACCGCTGTGATTTGAATTCGTGTTCGCCATGCAAACATATTCCTTACGCGTGAAACCACCTTTAGATAAGTAAATAATTAATTAAGTAAGTATTAATTAATAGGATACCCATACAGCTATACCTAATTAAATTGTATTTTTCTAATGTCTATTGTAACTATAAAATATTGTATTTAACTTTAACAGTTAACTTTATTCAATTGTGCGTCTTTGAAACTGGTTGTAGCCTCGTAGATCATTGTAACAATAAAATAAATCATTAACTAATATTTATTTTGACAAATAATATTAGATTACTGGCATTAAATATTTAAATAGGTACCACAAATTAAAAATGACAACAAATAAAATCTGAAATCGATGTGGTGGTTTCCATTAAGTTTAGTTGATCGAATAATTTACATCTGAAATTAGGACGGCGCGGCGTTGGGAGGGGGGGATATATCACCGTATAACCGATACTACGATACACCGTATAACTGGGAGGAGATATACCGTTCAACTTAAGGACAACCACCAACGAAAAAAAAAAACTTTTTTCCCATAATAATCAAAAATAAAATTTAATAAATAATAATAAATAAATTCATTACATTTAATAATACTCTAAATAAGGCCATTAAATAGCTATAAATTTGTATATTAGCATTTTTAGCAATAACATGATGGTTCGATCGTTCGATGACTCGATTTCATTACATGACATGGTTAAGTTATAATAATATTTTTACTTTGCTGTATAACTTACAGTAAATTATTTGTAATTAATAGCAACTAATGTTCTATTTTTTCTCTAGGCGTACATTTAATAGGAAAACAACTGCAATGAATCAATAGCTCGCTAAGGGAATGTTTCTTTATTGTATAGTGTATACATACATTATATATGTGTGTCATGTGGTTCTATATATTTATAAAAAATAATATGATTTTATTTTTTCAGCGATTTTTGATTCTTTGATTAAAGCTTTATTCCTCCTAATTGTTTTTCTTAACCAATTTATTAAGAATAATTTAAATAGATTTTTATATTGTCCACGACTTAAAAAAAAAAATAAGAATACATACATACTTATAATTTAATATTATACCTAATATTGCCAAGGCCCCCAAAATATATAGCGCCGTCACTGATTCTAGTACGAGTACAAACTATTAGAACGCTTTTTAAATATTGTTCAGTTTGTAGCCGTTGTGGGTAACACCTGATTGTTAAGCCGAGCGGATATTATTGTTCAATCAGAGCACATTACTCATTCTTCATTCCGTCATTCGAATAAATTGAGTATTCGCAAGTCGCAACATCACATGCAATCTCGCAGTTAGATTATTATTAGTTAGTTACCTATTTCACATAAAAATATGCTTTATGTTATAATGTTATATGGATTTCGTGAAATTGTTTATTTCATATTTTCATATTGAATTAAGCAAACCTTTTTTTCCGCTGAAATGCATTAATTTGGAATACATTTGATGACGCAGCGTTAAATACCTATATACTATTGTCATAACTGCAAGGAAATATTTTCGACGAGATTGTTGCTATATCTGTACGCATGTCCTTAAATCCAATTTAATATCTATCAAATAATTTAATAATAAATTAAGAATGCTGTAGACATAAATTATTTTCTTGATCTGAAATTTCTTAAAAGAACAAAAGATTTACTTAAATTGTACACAAAAAGTACAAATTTATTTAAAATAGGTAAATAACTATACCTATGGGCTATGTCACTATGATATTTAATAAACGGCGATGACGATATTATCGGGTCGACTTTTCATATATTATAACTGTATGTTTGAATGAAAAGTATGCTTATTATTTAATTTTAATTTCATCAATGTAATTTATATTTTTGTGTTTAATTGTTAATATTTTTAATATTTGTACGATTTATTAGATAGGTAACTAATAATCATCAGAACTTTTTTAAACAATACAATTGTATATTTTAATAAAAAAAATGTAAAATTTCCATTTTATTATATAATATTTTCTTGTAAAAGTTGTATTAGTAAAGTAAGTTGGTAAAACAACAATTAACTATAAAAAATAACCAAAAACAAATAAATTAACAAAGTTGTCGTTGTTAGAATCTTATAGCTTATCAATTTTCATATTCATAAGAATTATCAGTTTAACAATTTCTTATCATTTAATCACTTTGTTGATCACCGGATAACCATGTGGATTGTGTTTACTTTTTTGTGTCCCATCTCCAATGTGAATTGTGAATACATTTTGGTAGATTTAGATTTTTAGATAGTATTCTTATACCTACTTGTAAACTATTAAAGAATTTTTAAAGTTCTTTTACGAACGTTTGATTTCATAGATATCTATAACAATATTACCATGAGTTCAAATGTTGTGTCGTTAAAGGTTTGATAGTAACTTATTTTTATAGTTTTAAAGTTACATTTTCAATGGGTTTCAATATAACATTTGAAAAATGTATTCTTGTCATTTTATAGGCCGATGAAGCAATTAACTGGTTTCAAAAACGTTTACAAAATGCTGTAAATTATGGACTTTCTACTGAAGAACACAAACTGTTTGGTAATTATGATTATGCAACATTGATTTAAAAATATTATAACTCAGTATTTAACCTTAATAATTAATCAAATAGTTTATTTTTTTTTCAAACTTCAGATTAAACAATATACCTAACAATCTATCATCTTAACAGTTTTCAATGTTTCAAAACTTAACTACTTATTAATTATCTACCTACAAGTTTATTTATATTGCATTTAAATTTCAATAAACTCATAATGTACTATTAATGACTACCTCATTCTATATCAGTTCAACTTTTTTTTGTTTATTTAAGAGCTTTTAGTAGAACTATTGTAGTTAAACAATTAAGTTATACAAAACTACTTCTTTAAATATTAACAAAAACAATTTTAATTAGAACAATATTCGATAATGAAAAACTATACAGTTTTAATAACTTATAATATTAAAAGGTTTATGGCTTAGTGGATACAGATGTACAAGCATATGGATAGTTATAATATAATGAGCAAAAGAATCAATAGTAATTGTTATATAACAATCATGGACAATTAGCAAAATTAATAATGAAGGTAGATGAAGCTATGACATATTTATGAGTTAACAAGTAAAGAGTGGATAATTCAAGACCTATCTTTTTGAAACGTTAGACAGTTAAGCTATTAATGAAGTGATATAAATTATTAAGAAATTTGATGATAACATCCAGTTGTTGTAGTTATGTGTATCCTCGGTATATGAGTATATATATATATCGGTATGATCGTCTATGAGTAGAAGCATTGAGAATTCGGAGTTTAGTGATGAGCTGAACATGGAATGACGAGGATGGATATCTTCTCTAACTATTGTTTGTATATTGGGCATCCTTAATAAGAAGCTGTGTGATCCCCTGCTTAAAGTGCTCATTTGGGCAGCAGCTTCCTTCTTTAGTACACCACCTTGGATGTGTGATTCTTCCACACTTGCTTGATTCAATTTAGTTAAAATAAGTTATATTGATTTAAATAAATTTAAAATGTTATACTTTTATGTAATATATTTTTTTCAGATGTATTTATATCATCAACTTTAGCTGATGTTGATATTAAGAAACAAATGACCAATTCAGTCCTCCCTACCTTTTTTGAAAATATAGTTTCAAGAAAAGTTAATAAATCTGTAAGAATTATATGCTGTTATATTATTATATTATAATCAAAAAAACATATTAACTTAAAAATAACTTGTTATTAACAATTTGTCAGTAGTAATATTGTTTGCTTTTTCATTGATATATAGTGGATAGAAAATGTTAGATTAACAAATGTGATTACTAATTTTATCAAACTTTCCTGGCTTATAGAAATATTTTAATAATGTTACATAAAATATAAAATAATATCAATTATATTTTTAATATTTCAATCTAATATATTTTGTTTTTATTTTCTAGACAATAGATGCACAAGCATCTATTATTAGATTATTTATGAAATACTATGGTGGAACATGCAGTCAGTTCAAGGTAACGGTTTATAGCAGGGGTTACCAACCAATTATTCGCGATCGACTGGTCGATCTTTCTAGGGATATAGGTTGATTGTTATACAAATTAATTTTACCAACTTCAGTTGATCCCATAATAAATAATCGTATTATTATAATTATTATGAAGTTACAATAAATTATTATTCTTCTTTAAAGAACTTTTTTACTCATCAAACAAATCTTTTCCTAAAGACCTAAATTATCCTGGATTTCAATCACCAGGGACTTAAAATTTTGATGTTTGAAAAGGTTGGCGACCCCTACTTTATAATTTATATCTATGTACATTTCAGTTGAATTGATCTACTATTTAATTATTTTAATAAAATTTTACTACTTTTACAGAATGCCTTGGATAAATTTACAACTAAAACATTGTGTGAGTGCTTTAAAGAAGAAAATATCATGTTGAAAGTTACTAAATATCTTGCTCTGTATCCTCAATGTGGTGGCCGTGGACAGCAAGGTATTAATCATGCTGAGGCTTGGACTAATCAATTCGATGATTATCTTTATTGTGCCTCATATTTTTTGAACCAGCTTTACTCCAATGTTAATGTAAGAAACATTAATTTATTTTATTAAAACAATTTTAATAAAACAACAAATATGTTTCAGTTCTTTTCGAGTGTAAGTTCAGAATATGAAGGCAAATTTGATATTTCCGTTTTTAATTTATCTGAACTAATGACTTGTACTCCTAATGAGCGTTATGAAAAATTAACATCAATATTTCTCTTTTTCAACAATGCAATACAATCTATGTTGTTGTAAGATATATAAAAATTAAATATTTATAAACTTATTACATTAGGTAATTAAAAATGTTAACTATATTATGATTTTAGATCAATGTTTTCTACTGTGAAACGATTTGATTCCAATAAAGTTATTCAATTTGCTCTAAGTACTCTATCAGTCACTTCAGAAAAACTTAATGCTACAATGATTACTGAAGATGTAATTGCACTAGATTCTGTTTTGTGGAAAATACATTGTTCTGTCATCAAAATTATATCAGCTCTCATTAAATGGTATAAACATTAATCAAATTTTTGCTTAAAATAATTATATTTGTATATCAAAGTAGTTTTTAAAATTATGTGAGATCATATTATATGAGGTGTGGTTAGTTTTTTAAGAAATAACACATAAACAGATAAGTCATATTAATTATTAGTAAATTAGTGTTTTGATATTCTATTATTTTTGAAAACACGAAATAATAAACGAGGATTTTTCAAGAATATCAATAATACACTGCACAAAAGTATTTTCAATAGTAATTTTTTAATTAATTTATGAAAATATTTTATAGTTAAAATTTGTTTTATATAATTATTACTTTCTAAGTACTTTTGGTAGAATTATAAATTTTTATTTTTGAAATAATTAAATTATTTTAAACATTAGTTTCTTAAATTTATAATATTATACATATATACCTAGCTAAGAAATAAAATTAATTGATTAAATAATTACATGATAGGCCTTAAATTAAAATCTACCAAATATAGACATTTTACATAAACAATTTTTAGGTATATTTTATTTATTGTTATTAAATAAAATTAGTTTAATAGTTGAAATTAAATAATTGTCCTGTATTGTTATGAATATTTTATTTATATGAACAGAAAATGTTGAAGACACAATATATTATGAAATTTTACATAACTAACATAACTGAAATTATGTTTATGTTTATGCAATTATGTGAAATAAAATATATTGTTTGGGATATCTGCTTACTAATTATTATATTTATTACTAATTATATTATATTTTCAATTCTTATTTGTTGTTAATATCTATATAATCCAGCAATTTGTTTACAGATATATTTATAATACAAAATATAAATTTTGAAGGGGGTATGATAAAAGCCTCTTGCTTTTTCACAATAAAAAGGTAGATTGGTTCAATTTTACTTACCACACTAAAAAAATTATAGTTATGGCTTACTGATAATATATTTAGCATATAATATATATAAAAAATAATCAAATAACTATTATTATTTACAGTTGTGGGAGGATTTTAATTCCTCAAGGAACATTAATTTGTCGTATTTTATTGCAGTCTTTAAACATGACTCAATTTAGTTCATCAAACTATACATATGGTACAACAAGACCTAAACTGTAAGTTTTGTTTATAATCAATATTTTTATTATAAATTAATAATTAACTAACTTTGATAATTCTGTTTTGTTTAATTAGGCAACAACGGGTCTTAACATATCAAGTAATCAATTCTTGGCTAGCAGTAGCTGGATCACAAAGCTCACTTGAAATGTTTAGTGAAAGCTTTACTACTGGTATTTTATTTGATATCAAATATGATAAACCAACTCTTAATTTAATTGTAAGTTCATAAAATATAATGTTTTACAAATTATTTAATGTTATTTATAATAATAATAAATATTAATACTTAATTGACTTTTTAGGTTGATAAACAAATTGGTAATAAAAAAAGAAAGAGTAGTGCTCTAAATGAAAAAATTATAAATCAACGGGATATAATTGTTATGCATGATTATCATGCTAATAAAACTATATGTAATGCAGCTCATGCGACACTTCAATTATTTTTGAACACCATGTCTTCAAATTTAAAACCTTTGCAATTTAAAGTATTTAATAATATTTTTTGAATTAAAAATATTTTAAAATTTATTAATGGATAAAATATGTATTTTTTAGATTTTTCAAAGTACTATTATGGGTTTGGTATTGGAAATTATCAAATGTCAAAAACCAAATGATTATCCTCTACCTTACTATGATAATTCTTGTAGACTGAACTTGTACAAATCATTGCTAACATTAGTAATTTCACCACATCCACAATGTATTACACAAACTTGTGTTGCATTACGTCTTTTTACTTTGGGTACAGCAGATCGCAATGAAAATGTAAGTTATTGATAAATTTATTTTAGTATGCATTTGTAGTTATCAAGATGTATTTTTAATTAAACTAGAATTAGTCTTTAATTTATATTTGATAAAATTTATTATTATTATTATTATTTGTTTTTTGTGTAATCTAGATAAAAGAAGTTTGCAGATCATCGTTAAGTAAAATTGAACATATAATTCGTCCACGTAATGATACATTATTTGTTCCTCTTCAAAATGAAGTGGAAATACCAGAGTCTGCGCAAAATGCTTTACCAGAAAATAAAACTCATTTTTTAGAAGAAATTACTGTAAACTCAGTGATATCCAATAAAGCAAAACAACTCCAAGTTTCTGATACTGATAATATTAAATCAACTACAAAATCTATAGAAAACTCTTCTCTAACAAATGATAATTTGAGTAAAAACATCACTGAAGACCTTAAATCAAACGATGAAAAACAAATCATTCAACCAATAATTTCTGAAACAAATAAAAGAGTACCTATAAGTATAAATAAAGTTATCGAAACAATGGATATTGCAATTGCTGAGAATCCAAATCCTAACGAAACTGATGAAGTTGAAGACAGTAATGTTATGGAAATGCTTAAAGATTTTGTAGACTCTGATTGAAAATTATTTCTGTAACATAAATTTGATTAATTTTTTGATACAAAATATTTTTTTGTAATAATAGTATCAATTATAAAATTATATTGTATATTAATATATAAAAAATTTTATGCATACAGTATTAATATTTATTGTGGTTTTTATTTTTTTTTTCATTATTATCTTATGAATAATTTTCATGGATTTGGATTTTAGTACAGACTTTTAATCGTCCTTAAATATCTTTCTATCATTCTTTTCATCTTGCACAACATATATAAACATTCATTTTTAATTTTAGTATTCTTATTACCTAGGCTTGGAAGTTATAAGCACTTTAAAAGGTTTTATATGTACGAAAAAATTCTATAATAGGCATGAAAAATACAAAGAATAGTATTAAATTTTTTAGAAAAAAATTCATAAAATTTAAAATATAGTGGAAAATTAGTTCTTAACATTTTTATATGGCAACAATTTTTGAAAAAATTAAGTTTTCAAATTTGTATACAAAAGATATTTATCCCGAGAAAAACTTCTTTCAACCACAGTTAATTTCACCAGAATATATTTAAATAACTTGGAAAAAATATTAAATATTATTTATAGGTACATAGAAATCAAGAAATATGCATTAATATCTAAAAAATAGTAAATAAATATAATAATAACAATAAAATAGGAAAAATTGCCGCAGTAATAATGATTCTTGTATTCCACCAGAACTCTAAAAATCAGTATTTACTATTTAATAAATAATAATTAATATTTTATCATGATTTTATTTATTTATTTGCTACAAATTCTTGTTCTTTTTGATATTTTTTATGAGACATACAACTATACAAGCATAGGGGCATATTGGTGGGGGCTTAGCCCCTCTACATATATTAACAGCCCCCCCTCAAAATCGAAATTTTATTTGAAATGTTATTCGTGGTTTTTTTTTAATTATCATTTTACATGGCATTATTATAACCCCCCCTTAAAATTCAACCAAATGTCCGTCTATGTATACAAGGCATACTATACCTAAATATCTAAAGTGATTGAAAATTGATCTATTGTAGTGACCTTGTCCTGTATTTAATTTAGCATTTACATTTAAAATTTAAGATATAGAAATAATTTTTTCTTTTTGGTCGCATAATGAACATGTAAGATAAAATTCAAAATAAATACGGTTACGAATTTCATAAATAAAAGTAATATGATTATAATATTAAAATATACCTATATTATAATTGATGAAATTGTATTAAAAATATAACTAGTGTTAACACTGTTAACTTATCACCGGCCACTTAATACATCGTGTACTTCCTGAAAAGAAAATTTAGAAAACTTGTTTAGTGTTCAAAATATTTTATATTACATTTTTATACGAAGTACTCGAGTAAGTATGTTATGTATTTCAATCATATTAATACATTAATACCTAATATCATCTTATTATCTTATCAGTGGCGTCGAGCTCTAAAAAAAGTGCTATTGTCGAATTTATTTTCAGAAGGTACCACCCACCAAAAATTTCCCAACCAAACTAAAATTATTACTATTATATTACTTTATTTATTATTATACTACCTGCGCTATACCATGAGCAGCCTTTTGCAGTCGTTTTCAAGTAAACTTCATGGCGAATTCAAATATGTTTATACTTAAACTTAATATTGATATCTGATCATTGGGTAAGTCAATTATCTGTACAATCGACAAAATATAGGTATATTGTGTTAGAAAACATGACTTCTATTTTATTCTTACATCTTACATACCCAATAACATCAAAAGAACATCATGTATGTAGTAAGAAATTATACATATGCGTGTATTCAAACTACATTAATTCAAATTAAAATTAAAAAAAGAAATTAATTAATATTAAACTAATAATTATCTTATAAAAATATCACATTACCACGAGAAGTAAAAATATAAAAAATAGATAATTACATAATATTCATAAAAATAATTCATTTTCATTTTTAAACACACATTTATGAAAATATTTAAAAAACTGACATTTCACAAATAATAGTTGTGGTCTGTGTTCGTGATAAACATGCAAATACAAGTTTACCTTGCAATACTTTTCCAAGTCATAAAATATGAAATCAATTGGGTATTTTAATCTATTATTTTATCGCCATAGAAACCGGGATGCAAAGTTTAAGGGAGCCGATTAATAAAATCGATAAATTACGTGTTGAGACCATATTTTTTCCAATTAATTTATTAATCCGAGATTCGAGGCATAAAATTTTTAGTGCTTGAATAACCTGAAAAGTAGGTTTATAGAAAAGAAAATAACAAATATACATATATTTAATAAATGTATATGTATATATTATATTTAGATTGGGTTGGAATTTAAAATGATTATATTAGTACTTACTAAACACTTAAACTTTCAAATTTATTGGTTTTATCAAAAGAAGCATTTTAAAATTACTTGTATTTTTCCTCAACGTATAATATGACTCGCAATCCAAAAGCGCAAATTAATTTTATAAAAAAAAGTGTATTGTATTAAAATCATATAGTTATTAATATACTATGCTATTCGTAATTATAAAATTTGTATTTAAGTATAAAAATATATAAATAATTATAAAAATTGTATTTAATTTAATAGCAACAACTAATAATACTATAATTAGTTCTATTATTAGTCTATTATTATAATAGATGTTTTGTTTATTATCAATAAAAAAATAGGATAGGTTATTATTACAATGGATTTGTTAAATTTGAATGCAATGATAGATATCATTGTATACGAATAACGATTCTGAACGGAGTTTATATGTTTGTCTAAAATGTGTATATAATAATATAGTATTTTATATTTAAATTAAAATATAATGCAATTTCGTGAAAATTTAAATTTCAAATAGTCATAAAATTTTTTCCTATTGGTCCAATAGATATTAATATTTTTGAAGAATAGTTTATGGATAACCTAGTGTTAAAATTTTGAACTTTAAGTATGAACAGAATAAATTTTATGAATTTTTATTTACAAAATAACTTGTAAATTATCGTGATTTTGACACATTTTATACAAATTTGAGTTTTATGGGCTTATAAAAAAAATTTGAGTGAAACGATCTCCGATATTTTTTAGTGACGATAAGTTGAGCTTATTATAAACCTTGTATTAAATTTTCGAGAGTTTTCGGCACGCCAATTAAATTTTATAGATGTTTAAAAAAAAATTTTTACAAAAATTGAAAATTTAAATCGTCTATTATTAAGTCAAAATATGTCAAAATATTTTGAAAACTTAACCATGTATAGAGAACACCAATTTAAAGATTTGGTAAAAATTTCAAGTTGTTGCGGTTTTTCGTTTTTGAATTAGAGCATTTAAAAAAAATGTTTTTTGTAAAAACGTAAATTTGAATAAAATTTCCCGTTTTTTCGTAATTTTTTCATCGTTTTTTCGATTTTTTCAAAAAATATTAAAGAAGTTGGATTTTTGACTTGCCCAAGTACCATCTACATTCACTTTTCTTTCAGAAAAGTTGCTGTTTAAGAAAATCGAAGCATTTTTACTACCCCAAAACGTGGTGACAAACAAAAAAAATAAATAAATAAATAAAAAACACACACATTATTGTAAAACCAATAGATTCTATCACTCCGTTCAGAATCTAAAAAAAAATAAATAATTAAGTACCTTAATATTACATTTGAAATTTGAAGCCCACGATTTTTAAGTAATCCAATTTTGAAATATTTTTTTCTATGTATAAGTTCCATGCTTTTATATTGGAGTTGACTTTAGAGCTGGTAATATACCACTACTAAGGTATAAGAGCACAAATTCGTTTTGCGCTTTTGGGCTATCGAAAAAAATTTACCTTTTGGGCTTCACCGTATAATATAATAGTAATAATGATGTATTTAGCTACTAATAAAATTGCATCTATCTACACTTATTAATAATTGTCATCATTGGTAATGAGTAATGACTATAATGACTAAAATAAAATATTATTAGCTCACACTTATGAAAGAACATTTTTTGTCGTTGAAATCTAATCTTCAATAGCTCAATCGATGACGACTGTAATTTTATCTATACGAGTATGGATTGTGGGTTAATTCAATTTATTATAAACTTTCAAATAATTAATTTGATACATTTTCGAGACTGTACATCAGAAAACGGTAAAATATAAGATACAACATAAACATATGCTATGAAAAATAATATCATTTAATATGCAAAAAAAAAATGTGAAATACAATAAATTGATGTTATTTTAATGAGAACGATCTAAATCGGGGACATTTCTTATCAGGTTTAAATTACTTTATTCCAATATAAGTATATGCATTTACATATAAATCCGTTCCTTAGTAATGAGTAATGAATATTTAATAAAAATATAAAACAAAATATTACTGAAAATACCTATTGGAAAAAGTGAATTTTGAAGTCACATTCTGGTATTCAAAATTAGAAATATAAAAAAATATAAAAAAACTAATTTCGTAATTTTTCATTAGACTACGGTTGAAAAACATTGTTATTGATATCCTGTGCTACATTTTGTTGCCTCATTTCGCATTACCGTCTGCCCCACATCGCGTATTTAAGTAGGACATTTCGAATGAGAATGTGTGACAGTCGATTACTTGTATTATTGTAACTATATAGTAAGTAGTAAGTGTTTGAACGTTTTGTATTCGAAACCTGTGTAATTTATGTTTGAAATTCCGAAAATTCACATATCAGAGAGACGGCAAATAGATATTATGGTTAATTATAGCTTATCAATTTCATATTATCCGTATATAATAGTATTTACTATTTAGGTAGGTACAATGTCAATTTGATTGTTTTTATTGCTTAGATATTCCACGACGATTACTCATCATATTATATTCGTTTAATGCGAAATTTTATGTTTACCAATAATTACCATAACAATATTATCGTTATAACACGTGCTTAATGTCTCCCTACTGAGTGCGTTCAAAGTTCATTGGATATAATAAAAATTGCAGCACGGGCTATAGTACCTATACCGAACTCTGCACTTGCACACATTTATGTATATATTATCAACAATTATTATGCCTAATAAATAATAATGAATAATAATTTTTAATGGGTCGACGACCAAGTCGAAAGCATAACCGACCTTTGTCCGATTGCATTATTATTGTAATATAAGAAATGATTATACGGACGGGCAGTCATCGACCGTCGTCCTCACGAAATGTCCGATTATCAAAAGGCATAATAAATAGTAAACAATTCATAATATAACGGTGGTTAATGATAAACGTCTTCTGTGTACCAAGGTCCTTCCTCCATGTTAATTCGTCGATCGTTATTCGTTGTTAATTATTAATAAAATATCGTTTAATCGGCTATTTATCGACGGGATCGGTCATGGGTGCAAGTTAACGACGAAATTCGCCATTATTATTGATTTATAATATTATATTATTAGTATTCGACAGAAGACTACAGCTATTACGGGAGAGAGAGAGAGAGAGAGAGAAAAAAAACAACCGATAATATTATTGTGCGCGGAACAGATTAAATCGGTGCTCGGCGGATAAGACTCGATAAGATAAAAGCTCCACCACCACCACCGATCTACTACACCACGGTTATATAATCCCGTGTGCTTGACGTTTTCGCAGTTTTCCAGTTCTCCGCGCTAGGCAGTCATCACTCGTGTGTGTCCAATTTTATTCTGCTAGTTCAGTAGTAGTCGGTAGTCCTGCGGTGGTCGAGAACGATTGCCGGTGGAGACTGTCCGTGTGCGCTCCGCAGTGGTCGTAGCCAGCCGTTGCAGTTGTGTTTGTTATACGACTTACGGTATATTATTTATTAACCAAGTCATTACTCGGTTATATCCTCGTTTGCATCCGTTGCGGTTAGTATATTATTGTTGTTTCGTAACCATCCGAATTAATTTCCCGTAATATTTTGTCGTCTTGCGGTCGGGTTAGAAGTAATACAGACCGAATTTTCTTAGACCGTTTTTTTTGTTGTTTTTTACCCGTCCGAATATGCTCGAAAACACCGAAGCGCCTCCCGTCGTGTTGACCGCCAACAGACGGTACTTCATTGAAGACAAATTCCTCATCCTAGACTGTTTCTACGACAAAAACGTAAGTGGCCGATTTATTAGGTATTTTACATCTTATTGTTCACGTCGTATCTAAATACGTGGCTTAATGGGACTCCGTCTGTGATTTGTTTATAGAAAATGAGACCGTTGCTCAAAGATTGGATCGGATTGTACCCGTGTGACAATGTTAAACTGTACGAACCGCTAATATTTGAATACGTTATGGACCACCAAAGGATGGAGGGTAGTTGTTTTAAAATTAGATTCCTACCGCAACTTTTCGCTAAATTTATTCATTGTTCTGGTAAATACCAGTTCGTTTACGTGGATTCCTATTTCAAGGTAAAAAGAAATCTACTTTTATTTTTAAAACGTTTTCATACATATTTCATATTTTGTTTTGATTGAATATTTTTGAATGTTGATAATTCCAAAGTTTTTATGAATTATGTGGCCAAATCAATAGACAATTACTTTAAAATAATTTTATATTATATTTATTATGATTGTATATTTATTCATCTTCATACTAAAAAAATTCAAATTAACCCAGTGAAAATACTAAACAATTTTCAATTAGTAATTAAAGACAAATTACAATATATTATTAGTAGGTAAATATTATAGATATTTTTATTTGCACTAGGTACAGACTAGATTTTTATCAATACTTATCATTGTATAACAGTACTACATTTGCTTTATTAAACTATTGAAATCACGACTTTCACATAGACATCTTAAGTTTACATAGGTACCTAAATAGAATTTATCTTCAAGTTTGAAAATTTTTGTATGGGAAAATAATTATAACTACAAGTGCATCCTAATAAAAAATAATATATATAGATACTAAGAAATAAAACCATTAAAAGTTACTATTGGTTAGGTTTACTTGAATTTATGTAGGTACCTATTAACCTATTTGTTAAATATTATTTTTATAAATTATCTAGATAAAAAATAAATAACCCTTGCTCTTTTTAGAATCTATTAATTAATATTTTTTAAGTAACTAATTACAATTTGTACTTAATCATTGTTAGTACATGGGCTATCATTGTTAATCTAATTAATGTCAGTATTTTTATGATATATAACTCACATAAAATGGTATCTTTAGCTAGGTTAGTTAATTGAATAATACTTATGAATTAATTGAAAATGAAAACTATTTATATTCATTGGAAAAATAGGTTTTAATATGTTGTTTTATTTTTTCATAATATATTTATTTTACAGGTTATGGCAACTAGTGATCCAATTGAATTTGTGCATAAAAATGATTGTAAATGTACTGTTCCATCTAATAATTTGATTCACAAGAAAATAGGACAGGTTAGTTGAAAATCCTATTTATTAAATCGAAATCAATCATTAAAAAGCATGAATGTATTTCCTTTACTAGATCACATAAAATGGCTTAATTTCAAAGGAAAGAGTGTTTCTATCTTATATGTGTTGGGTTAAAATTTACTAATAAAATAGGTTTGTTTTTAATATTTGTTGTCATAATAAGGCAGTTTTTTAAAATAGTTATTAAAATAATGTTATACTTATTAATAAATGATACATAATATTTAAATTATTAAAGTCATATATTAATTAAGCTAATATACATGCAGTTGTAATATTATTAAAAAATCTATATCTGGGGTCACCAATTATTTTTTCTTAAAGCTGCATTAAGAAACTGGAAAATTCTTATGGGCTATAATAATTCAAAGTACATATTTAACATATTTAATTTTAATGATGCCAATCAGTTAAAATTATATTTCTTAATAAAAAAATAAAATAAAATATAAATGTATTATTATAAAACTGAAACTAATAAAAATATTATTCAATTTAATAAATGTACACTAATAAAAAAATAAATTATAGATTTTATCTATGAGAAAATCATTTTTTTGGAAGCTATTTGTTGATCTTTTGTCTATGTATTACATTTTTAGAATGTACATAAAGTTTATCTGAATGATTTTCCTATTTAGGCAACAAATTCATAGATATATATTTATAGCTTTGTGCATATTACATATAGTTTTTTTATCATCTTATTAAATACAAGTATAAAGATTTTTATCTTTAAATATTACAAAAATATTACATGTTAATATAAATGTATGATAAAATATATAGGTAAATTCCTTAACAAATACCTATTACAAATATTAAATTTGGTTGAAGATTTAATTATTTTGTTTTTAAAATATTATTTAGAAAATAAATTTGAAATTGTTTTATTTAAATATTCTTTGGTGAGATCAAGACTCATTAACTTTCATATCATAATAATATTAATATTAATCATATTAATCATAATATAATTTTATTGTTATTTAGGATATTAATTTAGTGATTCAACGTTTGAAATGTCTTGAAGCAAGATTGCATGATTACGAAGAAGGTAAAAAAGAAGCAATACAGCTAAATGAACAGTTAGTAAAAAAATTAAAAGCATGTGAAATGCTTCGTTCTAGAGGTGAGCAATTTATTGAGGCGTTATATAAAGCACTTGATCAAGGGAAGCCTGTGAAGTTAACAAATTCAAAAGGACATACTGTAAGATTTTTAAACAATCATTTTTTAATTATAATTGTAATATATTATAATATACATTATATTTCAAATATATATTAATTTTCATAATAATTATTTTACTTTATATGGTTTCGTTTAGTATCAATAAAATAAACTTTCATTAAGTTAACAATTGAATATATTGCAAGAAGACATAGTTATGGATAAAAACCCTTGAGGAATTTTAAAATTTGTTTTATTTCTCAAAGAATTTTTTAATATTCTTATTCAATATACCTACTTCATAAAACTAACTAATGACATTTATCAAAATGTGAAACACTGGTTTTTAATGTTTTCTCATTGTGTTATTCATGTTTTTGTAAATGCATTTTATAACCACATTTAATAAACAATTTTAATTAAATTTAAGTATATAATTCAACGAAGAGGTAATGACATTATCACTATTTTGTAAACGGTAGATTATACAATTTGTTGTATGTTATACATTAAGTAAAATTAATTTAAAAAAAATAATGAAGGAAAAAAATCGTGTCATATTTGAAATACTCAAAAAAAAAATATGTAGTTTTCTGAATTTGATCTTAAAAAACTGAATACTTTCCCTCTATTTTATACTCTTAGCACACCTCTAAAATTATAGATTTAAATTTTTATTTAGTTCTTATTTATTGTAAGATTTTTAATTACATATTTTTTTTTTATAATCTCAGTATGTTAGAACTATATAAAAAATGTTTCTCATGTTTTGTAATTACAACTTTTAGTCTTATTAGTCTACTTTTGTTTTCTGAAAATGAGTTATCTATGAGAACTTTAAATTTACCCATATAGTTATTTACTATTAGTCATTTTCTTTTATTAAATTAGTAAAATATATTGGCTAAGATGGCATTTTATTTTATCTTTATATCATAATAATTTATAGAATAATACTTTTTTTTAGCGTTGGATTAAGCGTTTATGCAATGTGGAAAAAAAAAACCTTATTGTGTCTACCAAAACTGTGAGAAATGATGTGTATTTAACAGCAATTATAAATACTCAAGAACAAGAAATTCAGAGATTAAAAGCTATTAATAATGAACTTAATAATAAACTTTCAAACTATAATGTAAGTATTTATTTAAGATATATTTTTTACATTCTGTATTTAATTCAACTTTCATTTAAATATAGATCCAATTACAATCAATGTGTATCTTTGAACCCAAGATTATTGAAACTGATGATGTAAAAGTTGCTGCTTCTCATGATAAGTCTTTTACTATTAAATCAATTTCTCCTGCAGTAGTCAAATTTATCGATGATTCCGAGATAAGTGATGACTACTGTGAGTAAAATGTTCTACTCTGGACATTTCTATTTGTATTTTTTTTTATCGACTTATTTATTCCTGTTACTGATTTTTATTTTTTATTTAAATACAGTATTATTATTATTACTATAAAAAAATTTTATACATGATTATTCATTATTTTTACTATATGTATTTCTTAATTTTTAGATATTTATAAATATATGTAGTTGAATTCTTGATTAATCATGTTAGGTCATTGTATAAACTTGTCATTTAATATATATATATATATATATTTTTTTTTTTTTTAATGAATAAGTATTAGACCTGAGAATATTTGTTTTCTAATAATTTGTTAAATACCTTCTCGTTAAATATTAATTTAAAATATTTAAAAAAAAAAACCTTTTCTATCAACAGTCAGTTACTAATATTTTAGAAACATTTTGTTATTTTATTTTATTTTTTTATATTTACATATCATTTATGAATAAATATCAATTGTATTGTGATACTATTTTAATTTTATTTTTCCCAAATTCAGTTGTATAATATTTTAAAATTTATCAATTTCACTGTTATATTATATAAACAACTTTTAACAGTTCCTAATTTTTATATATTTAAAAGTATGTATACTTACAGTTTGTAGTAATACATTATAATAACTTAGTTACAAAAAAAAACCAATAGATGTGTATCATAGGGTATAAATTAAATCTGATTAATTGTCAGCAATTTTTTTATTTTATATTATATTGTAATAAATCATATTTTGTGATCTATTTTAATTTGGCCTGCTGTTAATAGTGACTTCGATCTAAGATAATTAGATAAAGAAAATAATTGAAGTTTCACAAAAATATCTGATAGAAATAGCCAATTAGATTGAAGAGATACTTGTCATATCATGGTTAAAAAGCCATCCACGGTGCTTGTTATATGTTTTTTAATGGGTTGACAGATATTAGTTTAAGTTTATCTTGATATTTTTACTTTTGATTTCATGTATTATTTTGTTCTTACTAGTTATTTGTTAAAATAATAATAATAATACTGTTTTAAATTAATTATATACAGAAGTATATTACACTGATATAAAGTAGTACAACATTTGTTCCAACAAGTCATAGGATATTTGTAAGGTAGCTTCTTCGGGACTTAGGATTGTACAAAACTTAAACGCATAAAAATGATTAAAACAACTAAAAATTTCGATTAATTTCTTGGTTTATTGTATTAAAAACAATACGATTTAATATTACATTAAATTTAAATTTCAAATGCAGTCAGAGGTATAAATTCGTTCACATATAGACAGTAATAATAGTAATAGTAGTAATAATAATAATAATAATAATAATAATAATAATAATAATAATGTAATCACAGTAGATAAACAATTATAAAGAAACATTCTATAGTTGAATTTCCGTTGATACATAATTCAAACATTTTATACCAATAACATAGTACTCTTAATATAATAATAATTCAAGTACAACACTTTTTTTAAACTAAATTCAACTATCTCAACAATTTATTTTAATTCATTAAAAATGACCTAACATCTACTACACAATATAATATAAATTATAATACCTATAACCTTATACATTACATATATATAAATATCGTATTAATTATTAGTTATAACTCATAATATATATATATTATGTATACCTTATATCTAGTAACAACTATAATTTAATGGCAGTATTAAGTCCGAATAATTAAAGAGACAATATTCATTTCACAACATCACACAAACTATTAGGTACAAATTACACAACATAATTAAATTTGTCAATTGAAAATTTTTTTAGCTTGTTAAAGAGAAAGACAGTATGACTAAGAGTAAAGATAATAGTTTTTATTGGAAGACAAATATTAAAATTAACGGATTATTAAAATTTCATTACATCATGTGGATTAAGTTGTATTGATTTCAGGCCGTTTTATTGCGAGTAAAAACAATTTTCTTTCAGTCATTAGTTAAAAAGTTAAAATAAATGATGCTCATCAGTATATAAATTAGTGTTATTTATCCTTAACAATGTTGATTACTTAAATGTGTATGCATATGTAGGTATCTTATACACAATATGATTGTTATAAGAATAAAGAAATTAATTTTACAGAAAATGTTGATTAACAGTGGTAATTTTCAAAATATGGTGTTAGCAATGTTTCTTAAAAATGAAATAATTAAAAATTATGTTTGAAAATGTGGAAATTGCTTTTATAAATGCACATACATTACGCATTTGACTGTTTCAGTTGGATTAAAAAAAAAAAAGTAATATTTAAATAAAGTTTGTATTCAATAAGCAACTTTGTAACTTGAATTAATTGAATTGTTGTACCTATTATTACTGATAGTAACTGAATTAATTTAATTCAAATAAAATATTCATTTGATATTTGTATCTATAGTTTTTGACTATAAAATGTAAGGAGATTGGATTCAGGCTAATAATTAAATTTCCATTGTAACCTATATAGGTAGTAAACGTGGTACAAGTATAATTAGGTTTTTTTTTTAATGGAGAGGTGCCAACAAAGAAGTTGAGTAATTACAAAAACTTTCATATTTTATATCAGATTTTTTTTTTCCAAACAAATACATTTATTTAACGAAAATGTTCACAACACAACCATAAAAAAAACCCTTAGAAAAGAAGTGAGCGCCCACATATCATCGTATTTTAATATCTCCTAATAATTACAACATTGCACGAAATATGTAGGTAAGGTTTATTAATTTATTATAATAATATTATAATGAAAACTTGAGTATTATTTTTTTGATATAGGGTTGAATTAATATTTTATTTTTTATAACTAATTCAAAGTTAAATGAGAAAATTAAAGATAATAATATAAGTAATATTAGTACAAAGTTAAATAGCTAGTAATATACCTACTATACTTACCTAATGCTATACCAAAATCGAAAATTAATGATTAAATTTGAACAATTTTTTATAGAACATAAACCGTAACACTATATAAAAATGTATGAGATTCAAAACAATAAATATAGGTTGGTACTTATAAACTAATATACATTTACCAATAATAATAGTGACGTATACTATGTTATATAATGTCTAAAAACGTAAAACGTATTATCTCAGGACTAGTTTGTCTTACGCGACAAATAATATATTGGTTAGAAACTGCAGTGTTTAAAACGAGGATTTATTTCTTTTATTCTTGTACCTATTTTAATAACCATGGTTTTAAATGGTCCAAACCTGAACTTTCTCGGCAATGACGCACCAGTTCGATTGATCGTAATACGACGAGATGATGTGCAAATTGTCGGCGTGTTTCTCGATCAGTTGGTCCAGCTCGCCTTCCTTGAACACGTGATAATACCTGTGGAACGTTATCGATCCGCCACCGTTCTCGGACAACGACTCCTGCGAGGTGGACAAGCTGGTGTCGTCGTCACTTTTCGACGTCTCCTGGGCCTCGACCGCCGCGTGTTGACGCACCAGCACGGCCGCTCGCCTGGGGTCCGTCTCCTCCGACGACGAGCGACCGTCGCAACGCGCCTGTCTCCTGTCCGCGAACCTCGTGTCCTTGCTGCAATCGCTCCAGGACGTCAGCGAGGTCGTGCTCTGCGTCGTGGTGTGCGTGTCCGCGGTGTCGTTGGACTCCAACGAGTTGCCGGGGCGCAGAAGCGACGCTTGGCTGCTGGACACCGTGTCGCGCCTGGAATCGCATTCCAGTTCCAGCGACGCGTGCTGCCGATCTTCCGCGGAGTCGACGGACATGCGGTACTGACGCGATCGGAAACCCTCGCGGCTACGCAGCACCTTGTCCACGGAGTCTTGCGTCTCGATGGAAATGCTCGGTCTGCGGGGCACGTCGGATCCGGCCAGTATCTCTATCCGATGGTAGTCCAACGGCTCGTCTTCGAATTGCCCGTCGGAGGACGACGGATCCGACAGTATCTCGTCCGGGCCCATTAGCTTGTGCAAATACTGCATCAGCTCGACTTTCTCGGGGCTGTCCATTGTATCTTCGTGCTTGTTCTTAGTGTCTTCTGCGGACTCCATGCCTATCGCGGCCCGTAACTCTTTGTTTAATCTTTTTTTTTTTTTTTTTTCCACAAAAAAACACAATAAATTTTTAATTTTTTTTTCCTTTACATATACGCTAATTAAAACAATAATCATTAAAATCAATCTTACCTTTCAGCGAAATCTACCAGATGTTTTTGACATTCTTCGTCCCAGGTTTCTGGCAAGTCCGAAAGCTCATCTCTGGAACACTTGCTGGCCCGTTTGTGTTTTGGTATGGAGCCCAGGCTAGGACTGTTTCGAACTGGCGTCCCTTTATTTGGATGTTCTTGTAGACTCCATCGATTAGTGTGATTTGGTTGTTCTTCTTTAGGGCTGGGACCTTCTCTAGTAGTAGGCTCTTCTTTGGTATTAAGGTATTCTTTTTGGTTAGTGTTTTCTTTAGTATTAGGGTCTTCTTTTATGTAAGGGTTTTCTTTAGTGTTAGAATTTTCTTTAGTGTTACGATTTTCTTTTGGGATAGGATCTTCTTTTTGGTTAGGATCTTCTTTTGTGTTAGGGTCTTCTTTTTGATTAGGATCTTCTTTTGTGTTAGGGTCTTCTTTTGGGTAAAGGTCATCTTTAGGGTTCTGGTCTTCTCTATGACTAGCAGTTCTTTTAGGATTATGATGTTTCTTAGTGTTTGAATCTTTTTTAACTATAGCAATTTCCGATGAAAAAGTTTGTTCTGAATCAGAACATTCCACGTGTATGGTTTCTGTGGGATTTGCTGCTGTTTCCATGTCAGTTGGTTCGTCAAATTCAATATCTATAGTAATATTAATAATTATATCAATGTTTTTAAGATAATATATACGAAAAAAATGTAATGTATTTTAATTTTAATCAGCCATAAAATATTAATAAACCTGTAATTTTGCGTTCGTCTTCCACGACTACACTAATAACACTACTAACAGAATCGGAAGATGATGATTCAAAATCACTATCTATATCGTCTATTTCTGGATGAAAAGTTTCTTCTACTGTTTTAATAAAGTGCCTTCCTCGTAGACCAGAAAAAGTTCGATCTGCTTTTGGAAGTCGATTTCGCCCGGTAACTAGAAATGTACATCATTAAAATTTAATATTTAAAATAAATATCTCTAAAAATGTATTATACTTTTATAGGTACCTGGTTTGGTGTTTAATAGAAGATCTTGAATTTGTTTAAGTTTTTCTGCACTAATTCTTTCTTTAGGTCGTGCACTCTGATCACCCCCTTCGCATACGTGATCTCTACGTTCTAATTCTTGGTCTTTTTCTTGTTCTCTTTTGAGCTTCATTTCTATCGCAGTTTTAACAGGTGATAATTTAATGGGTTTCAGAATATCGTCAGCAGGTTGCTCCGTTGATAAATTTAGTTGATATGGTTCGTTTCCGTTTTGTGAACTAAACCGAGTAGGTAATCTGAAATGCGACGGATGAGTAGGTGCTGTTTTCGGTGTATTGGGATGCGAAGACGATCTATATTGACTTTGGGATTTAGCTGTAGGTGTACATGGAGCTGTCCGTGCTTGTTGTTCGACCAAAGGCGGAGAACATGTCTTATCGGACCCTCCGGCCGCGTTCACAAATATTACGGATGCTAGACTGCTTAAACTATCCTCGGAGTCAACACTAGCATCACTCTGTAAACTGTCTTTCGACGAGTCTTCCGAGGAACCGTCTTCGCGGGAACTTCTGCGCCCATCACAACACGTTGTCGTCACTAATGCGGGAACAGGCATTTCTATTTTTTTCTCATCATTAACCTTTTCTTCAGTATCTTCCTTGTACCCTAGCATTCTACTAAGTCCGCTTTTAATGTTATCAGACACCTGACTGGATGGATTCTTGAAGGTTTTCGTGAATCCGGTTTTGAGCAATTGTATTGTATCTTTGATCGATTCGAACGTACGTGTTTTGTACATGAGCTCCTCGTTTAATGACGCTTGTCTCTGAATGTTTTTCTGTACAATTTCTTTTTCTTTGAGCCTTTCTACCGACATAAGTTCTTCGTTCATCGATCTTTGTTTTATCTCGTTGCTCTTATATCTATGTCTTCTTGAGCCGCTACCATCATCGAACTGCGGTAGCTTATTTACTAAGTCTTTCATATCAGTAGCTTTATCTCTATCCTCCTCCGCATCCTCATCACATAATGATTGTTTTTGTTTTACTAATTTAGGTTTAGAAAGAGTTAATGGCATCGACTTTTCTAATTCAGGTATACTCGATCTTGACCGAACCATCCGTTTTTCTGCAGTACTCTTGATATCACTTAAACTTTTAGATTTGTGCGCTGTAGGATTCCGGTTAAGTAATGGTATTAAGTCTGGTGAGTCTTCCATTCGCCTAAGTTCTATAGGAACATTTTGTACGTCTTCGTTGCAGGTCTCGCATCCCTCTGGATCAGAACGTAGTACCGTCGGCAATTCGTTACCGTATAGTGATGTCCAAGAACTCACGAACCAGGGTTTTGATGCAACTTTACCTCGCTTAGTTGAACCGGCAAGCTTCTGTAACAAAGCCAATCAATGTTAAACGCATACATGGTATTTTAAAATAATCATAATAACAATTAACCTGAATCGCTTTCCGTACAAAGCTGTAACAGGTTTCGTTCGCGGGACTCGATAAACTAGAACTACTGGGAGAGCTGGTGATCCCCTTTCTCAAGTTCGATTTTTCCTTACGCCTAATTTTTCTTTCACAACACACTTTGGTACTCCTAAATTTATTAATCATGAATAGTTCGATTAAAAATACATTTTTAAAGTGTAATTTTAATCAATATATTATATTTATAATAGTCACTACTAACGCTATTGAATCGGAATTTGATTTTTTCCTCGTGCTAATATACTCTTCATCCGAGGTGGTTGTTGTCGTTGAAAATTCTGTCGATTCACTTTCTATATTCCTACAAGGTTTGTGCCAGGGCATTAACACGTCTTGAGACTCGAACTATCGGAACAATAAACATTATTTGGAATTAATTGATCAAATTGGTATTAATTAATATACAATTAGTATTTAATATAACACAATATAATTAATTAATCATAATTATATATTTATATAATATAATATGTCGTAGTACTTTTCTCTGGCGTCGTTCCATGGCCCATACTGTGATTATTATACGACCGCCGATTCTAAGTACTCTGGCTAGTTCTCGTAAGGCACACACTCGTCTCTCTGTCGTTGAAAAATGATGAATAACAGCTATAGATAATACAGCGTCTAAACTACAGTCCTTGAATGGTAATGTTAGATTGTCACACACCAGTACCTATATTTCAATCATCGAGGGACAGTTATTTATTATAATAGTTTTCATATGATACGACTAATGCGTCGTCATTGATTCATTGAACCAGTAGGTACAGCGTATAATGAAACTAAAATATTTACTTCACTGTCTTGACTTCTTGCTATTTCAGTTAACCTCAGACAACGATCGACGCCTACTTTGAACACATGCGGGTTGGTCGATAAATATTTTCCTGTACCACAACCTAAAGTTGATAAAAAAACAAAATAACAATTTGTACTTATGTAATATAGGTAAGTATACTAATTTTACAGGGATCGCATTCGAAATTAGTCCCTTATTTTATGGGGTTCTCATGTTTTTGAATGAAGTGACTCAAAAAAAGGTACAAATTGACCATTTGTCCTGTATTTTGGATAACTCGTCTTGTATTTACTTTATTTCAAAAATTTAATTTTTCTTTGCATTTTAAAATTTAAATGATTATATTTCCTTAGTTAAACGATAGTAAGTTTGATTTGATTTGATTTGATTTGATTTGATTACAATAAAAAATATCTATGAAATATATTAAAATTATACATTAAGATTTTTTTTTATAATAATTTGTCATTGTCACTTATCATTTATTTTATTTATAATTTTTGTTTGTTTCAACTTACAACCTTAAAGTAATGAATAATGAGTTTTTATATTATTTATTTGATAAGTGCGAGGAAAAAATAACATTACTTATACAGTTATACATCATAGCCAAATTCAATTTTAGTTGCCCATCAATTTCATATGTAATAAAAATAATTCTACTAAATTATTAGTACTAAATACAAGAAATGTCAGATATTTCAATTTGTTATATTTTAATTGTTAATAATTATTGTTAATAGTTAGGGTCCGACTAGTAACTATAGTTCGAATACTTTTTCAAGTAAAAAAACAGTACCTATTTCAAAAGTAAAATAAACATTTATATGACTGGACTACATTTTGAAATTATTTTGGATTGTTGATGTACTCGTATACCCTTGCCCTTTAATTAATATATTCTGCATTATACAAAAATATATTTGCGATCCCTTTAATAATACCATATTGTTTTGTCTAAATCATTTTCATATCGTAATAGTAATTAGTGAATAGTTTTAACCATTTGTTATGTAGTAGGTACCACTTAATATTCAACAGACTTTATATTTTAACTACCTAGAAAAGTTGAATCAGAATAAGAGAAACTACCTATATATATATAATGTATACTTTATAAATTTTAATTTTCAAATACAATTTCTTTTGCGTGTATAAAAGTGTATGAGAAGTGCTCTATTTATTTCATACGTTATATCATTCAATTGCAAAAATGGGTATTATTTATTAGAAGAAATGACACAATATTAAATTGAATTTTTAGCGTTGAGAAGATCAAGGATTCCGTTGGTCAACAATAATGTTTCTCGTTTGACACGTAATCATTTTTTCTAGTAAAAGAAATACTTCTCACATAATCATCATAAATATACTAGAAACTCAACATGAAGAAGGAAATCTGAAAAATAATGAATATTTTAATTGTTTCCGTTTCCTTGGAAATCGTAAAAAAATTGTAGCTTATAATTTATACTTATAATCGTTTAAAGGTTTAAAAATAAGAAAACATTAGAGGTTTCTGGATTTGATCTCATATGTTATAATTTATTTCATATTATTTAATTATACAGCTTTACTTAAATTACAGAAAAATTCTTCATTTTACTCATAATCTAAAATTTACGATTTTTAATAAAAAAAATATTATTTTTTACTTATCAGAATTTAGAATATTCTGTATAAATATTGAGATTTTTTTAAATATTATTTTATTCTAAAAGTATCATGTAGTTAATCCAACAATATTTTATTTTTTTCAAATATAATTTCTTATTTGATTTTAAATATAAATGTATAATATATTGTTACTCAACTAGACATTTTTTATAGAGACGGAATATGTACGGTAGTATTATACACTATACATAATATTTTATATTATATTTGATTATTGTCTTATTTGCCTTAACTTTACCATTTCCTACAACAGTGGTTTGAAATAATCAAAAATAATATATCATAAGAGTAATTTTGACATATAATAAAATAATGTTACACTGAATCACTAAAATATTCATCCCGTTACATAGCACTGGCCAATTAAAATATTGTAAATATTAATGGTGAGCCGAATTACATGAACTTTGAAAGTTGAAAGGTATATCAAAGTTATTCGTTATTCGTTATTTCGTAAAATTCTCACAGACTGAAATTTAAAATTTGCTATTGTTATTTAAGCAATTGGGTCTTAATATAGTGGGTCACATATGGTTGACACACTCATTTGTGAATATGCTGTAATTAACTCATACATGTTTCACCAAATTCTCCTAAATTAGTCTCAAACTGTTTATACATCCACTTGGGATTGGTATTTGGTAATGAGTGAAGTCAGTATTAGGTGGGTGCAGAAATTTTACAGTTGTTGATTTAAAAACATGTGTTTTATAGTTTCATGTAATTTAAAGCTATGAGTTATTTGATTGACCGGCAGAACCTTTCGAAATGATAAATTGCGTATACATCATGTAACTCAATTGTAGGTCATTATTTGAATTGCTCGTGAAAATACAAAAACAACAACAAACCTTACACACAACCGGTGGTTTGGAAGTGCCAAATGACCAACTTGTATTAAAATAATATTTTTGTTACATCATTTGTTGGGTTGTATATTTGTATATACATTTTTATTATTAACTTTTAATAATTTTATCCAGTTTGTTATTTTGAGTGAGTAATACTAATGAACTATAATAATATGTTAAATGTTTAGTGATTTAATTTTTCCACTGCGGTAAGTACTTTGTAGTTTGTACCCAATAAATGAAAACCGGGACGCGTGTCTAAAATGCTTGTCTTCCAACATGTGTTAGTGTGTTACAGTAAAGTTACGAACACTGAAACAAATAGCGGGAGTTATTCTAACAATTTAGACGACAAATTAATGTGCATGACATGATTTGAGAATAAAATTATGTAAACGTCTTTTGTCGATGGTAACTAGTTATAAATGTTTATTGAAAAGATAATCTAGCGACATAATAATGACAATGTGTACTTGATGTTTTAATTAAAATGTTTGTTATATAAATAATCAAATATTTAAATGTCTGCAGTGTACACAAACTCAATACACATCAATTTAGTTTTGTAAGACATGTCTACTATTTTCTATGAATGAACGAACTGAATGGTGAAATACAAATCACGAAATCGTTGTAAGTTAATTTTTTTAATTTTTTTTATGACTTTAAAAGGTATTAAAGTAACAACACATTATTAAAACTGTTATTTTTGACAGTATAATATATAAGCACGACGAAATAATGTTCTGCGTGTAATATGGCTCTTGTCATTTATCAATTTTAAGACTTACGGGTGTTTTAGAGTTAATTAAACCTCAAAAATTAATCAAATTGAACATTACTGGAAATGCGCGTACATGCACTGGCCTTATGTATAAATCCTACATAATCCGTAACGTACAGCGTTCAGGTTACACGAAGCGCGGATATAAAATATTATTAGTATTATAAAATTATTACTATGGATTTCTCTTTTTTTCATGTTTTTTCTCTCGCGTCATAACTGCATTCGTTATATGATATGTGTATACAACAATACATGTACTGACTGTGATATTTGTTTTGTTTTGTTAGCATGTTATTCACTTTATTAGGGTACCTTGTACCACAAAATGTTCATTTAGCTATAGGTATTAGAATAATAATAATTTAATTTAATTTGACCAGTAAGACATTTAACTAGGAAATGTATGTGCTAAATATGTTACTGCTCAATTTAAAGTCATACGAATAAATAAATAATTATCTGTGTGTGTGTCAACAAGACATAATAAGGGTTGTTCCGAGCCAAAGTGTATCGAGTTCCGAATCACGAGTACACAGACGGTATTTGATTAATAGTTAAGTTATATTATACTATCCAGAAAACAACGGACACAGATCGCAACGACAACGGCAGTATAATAATATTATAATATCAATAATAGGTACTCGATCAAATACTATAAAATGTACAGGCACTCACCGATGTCGCACACGAGTGAGCCGGGCTCCAAGTCGTGCAGGAACTGCGTCACTTTCGGCCACGGTTTGGTCTTGTGCGTGTGATTATACATCTCCTGGTAAGTGTCGTGCACGTACGCCTTCTCCAATTCCAAGCTACGGGCTAGACGGTCGGCCCTGTCCATGGCCCCGGACCGGCACGCCACCGAACCACGTCTGCAACCGCGGCGGGAATAATATGTTACTAAAGACTGGCGGCGGCGGCGTCGGTGCAAAGGCAAACGGTCCGAAAACAAACACCTAGCGCATACTCGTGCGCTTGCGTAAACACACACACATACACACACACACGCCAGTAACAAATACACAGAGACACAAGTTCACATACACAAATATACCTCTACACACGGGCACACACACACACACCCATACTCACGCACACACACACACACACATACTCACGCACACACACACACACACACACACATACTCACGCACACGCACACACACACACACACACACATACACATACACACACACACATACACACTCATGCACACTCGCACACAAGCGCACAAGCACACGTGCACACGCGCACAGGTATAAGCGGTAAACGGCCGATGCCACCGACGACGTCTGCGCCGATCATTATTCATCCCCCGTGACCCGGTCACGACGGCGGCTATGTAATGACGTCACGAGAAGCGCGTGACTTGACGTCACCGCCTCCGCCGACGCCGCCGCCGCGAACCCTGGACCACTCTCGGCGCGTATTGATCCCTCGAAGTTTCTTATACACTAATACTTACACCACGGGAATCCCGTGGCACGGGGTCCTCCCTGCACGTCTCTCCCCCCTTTGGCCCTTTACATATCACCACCCCCGCGCATTATGTGTCCTAATATACACCCCCGCATAAAATAACGCTTACGTAATAACTTGTTACACCGGTGCGGCATGTAGATGTATAATATATATATATTATATAAAATGTAAATGATTTTTAATTCGTAAAACGTCACGTCAAGTGGTCGACGTCGCCGCCGCCGCCGCCGCTGTCACCGTGTACGCCACGCACGGATGCACGTCATCCTAACACACGGAACTACGGCGACGGATTTTTTCACGATCAAACCGAGGGAAAATAAATAAATAAACGCTCTGACGGCTTTTACGACGGTGCACGTAGGTCAGACAATAACAATAGTCGCGTTGCCTGATTGTCGGCACAATAACCGCGATGCGTGCAGTAATATTGTTATTCGTGAAATCACGTATCTGTCCGGTAAATTAATTGTCTGCAATAATACGTTCCTGACGAATTCAAACGCTCACTCGAATCAAATAACACTTACTGATGTCACACTCGCGTACATAATCAATAGTATTATTGTTTTTGTACTCACTTAAAGTTATAATGGCGTTTTTCGTTTCACCATCACGGTACGGACACTGCGTCGGCGGTGGCGTGGCAGTTACTTACGAATCAATCTCGGTGTGCAACACTTTCGCGGTGAGGGGGTGTTGGTGGGGGTCGACGTGGCTAAATTGACTAGATATTTTCAGTTTACACGTTTTATCACATCGTTGTTGTGTTTCCCTGTAGTAGCAGCAAATCCGGGACGAAAACAAACGAAACAAAACTTTAATAATGATGGAAATAATATTTAAAAAAAAAAAATAATAATAATAAAAAAAAAATAAAAGCTCCGAGGCGACGAACGTCGGACGCCTCGTTCCGGACGGGTTACGGAAACAGACGTGCACCGCGGACGTACGTCGAACATGAGCATGCGCCGCGTATCTTCGGTGGTAATGCGTTGGCGCGCGACCAGGCGCAACTATGATGTCGATCGAACACGCACGATCGGGGGTGGGTACGACGGTGGTCCGCTGCTATACGCGTCGTATCTATTGTAAACAATATTATTATTTTTGCGGACCGGTAAATAAATAATGAATACGTGCGCAGTCACGGAACGTCGATAAACGTTCGGGTTACCGGTGAAATTGAAAACCCGAAGAGCCCCGAGGAGGTTTTTGGTATATAAAACGGCAAACCGTGCAGTAATAATTAAGGATTTAAGTTACAGCACTCGAACGTAGAGGAATATCAAAATAATAATGGTGGTTTGTAATATTGTGCGCTTTAACTGTCTCACGCGATTTGTACGCTTGTATTATTTCGTCATTCAATTTTCAAATATTCGATCAAATATCGTATCATGAGTATCACATTAAATTGAAAAATAAAACATTAAATATTATATTTTTAATGAATTTTTTAGAAGGATTATAATATCAGATGTCGTGGAAATACTGGAATAACAACTCAAATTGTAAAAGATTTTTTTTTTAACTTACTACTTAATACACATTTTTATCAATGTTTTTACCTTAATTTTAAGTTATGTATTTTTCAGAGTTTTTACTTTTTAGTGCATTTTTAGGTCATCAAAATTCTATCACTAAAAATCATTAAGGCATTAATAATACCGCATTATATTTCGATTTTCCTACCTACTCTAACCGTAGCTTATGTTGACATTATAGGCAGTTAATTTTTGTATCTATTCATACCTATTTATATACAATTTAAATATCATTCACTAATCGCTAAATTTAAAACACTGAGTAACGCAAAGCAATGCAAGTAGTAGGAGCCGTATTGAAAGGGTACAATGCAAATGTTTAAGTTATGTTGCTTGGGTACTTCAGATTAACTATGCACATCATGATTATGATTTATCGATTTATGAACCGTTAATAAAATGTAAGGGCTATCATGATCATCTTTAGTTAATAGGTGTCTATCTGCTATAACTAAGTAGGTATACTCTCAGTAAAACCAATTAATGGTTCTATTGAATTGTCCTGATTTGTTGAGTTAAATAAATATCAAGGTTCTAAAATTTTAACTACGATAACGTTATCCTTACTTCTTATAAAATGTATATGATATTGAAGTTTGAAATCAATATTTTTCTAACACTCTAGGTGTACAATAGGAAGAGATTTTAAAACTTTTTAACCCCGGTTCTATGCGAAACCGGGTTATACAGCTACTTGTATAATATATTTATTATACCTTCTTATATAACTTGTGAAATTGTAGTACCATTTACTAGGTATATATATAATACATAATAATTAACTAAAATACAAAATTGGGATTAAACTTATGATAAAATGTGAAAACTTGTAGTTTAGATTAAAACTAGTGGTATTGAAATATTGTATAATCAGAGTATAATTAAAAGAAAACATATACGTGTATAAAATAAATCTTATCCTACATTTTAATAAATGTGACCAACTTTTTAATATATTTGATATTTGTACTATAACTTTTTTAATCAATATCTATTTAATGTTTTTTTATTGAATTGTAAAATTTTGGACCAAGAAAGTTCACAAATCTTTGTTCAAACGTGATATTAGTATAATTAATTTTAGCATCATAATACGAGTATATATGCTCTACTCTCTCTTATGTTTTATAATATATATATATATTTTTTTTTTGATACATACTATACGAGTTTTTATGTTCTTCATAATTTGCACGTATTATGCAAATTATTTATTACCTATTATCATTGCTATGCATTTACTAATCATTATATAATACATTTAATAATCCATTTAATTATTCATTCGATAATATTATTATTATTTATCATAGCAATATTATAATTTCTACTAGTACTACTGTTCGAATAGTTAGGTATTGTACTTAATCGCTTTTCACAACTAAATTACTTATAGTTATATTATTAGAGTGACATTCGCGTGTTTTTTTTTTTTTTTTGTGGTAAACATAGTTATTTTAAATAATGTGGGTTATGACACACGTGATTTATCGTACACCGTCATGTTTAACCATTTTCGTAAGGGTTGAACCTTAAGATAACGATTGAAGCCTGATTGAATAACAACTTAATAAAGTATCCATTGAAAATACTCGTTTACACGTGAACTTTTTCTTCAGTATAGTATCGTAAACAATGAAATATAATTGCCATTATTACCAGTATAGTTCGTACAATTGAATGCTTGATTGTTTATAAAAGGAAAGTGGTTTTTTCACACGAGTCTTGGTAATATTAATTGATGGCTAAATATTATAGGTATAGATACCATCATAATCTTCTACTCCGAATGAAAAACCGCGGTCCGCAGTAGACGCGTCGAATAATAATTTCATATTGGAGAAGCTTTTAAAATAATTTCCTGTCGATTATTGATTATTGTCTCTGCGGTATTTAATATTGTGTGGGGATGACCGATGACGTCAACGCGATACAGTATGTTATTAATAAACGGTCTAATGTCATTAAACTATTATAATTTGCATAATCATTTTATAGCACACTAACTCTAGATGATCAATAAAAGTTCATTAAGATAAATAGAATAGAGTATTTTGTTTAATTTTCTTTTGTGATGATGAACAATTATAATATTATTCTTACACATAAATTATTATGAAATAAATGTCATTGAACACAAAATATTCCAACATGAAAAATTTTATCTGATACATAAATATTAAAATCAAAAAGTCCATTTGATTAATCATTGCTGTGCTGAGCAAAATAAAACAAATATCAAATAAAACATTTTATAACGAAAATACGTAATGCGTGTGTTCATAATTGGTGAAAAGGAAACTAATTATAAGCGACTGTAGAGGTCCAATTAAAAAAGTAGAGAAAAATTGCTATTTCCTAAAAAGTTGTCAGTGTGTTTTTAAATTGGTCAAAGGACGATTTTTTTTACCTTAATTAGTTTTTTAATTCGTTTGGAACATTTTGAATTTTAATGTTTCGAATTGTGATGCTAAAACGAAGAGATGGTCATTCAAAGTAATTTTATATTATTATATTTATTGCACTTTTATTGTCACGTGACGTGATAAACGGTCGTATCTTCAAAACAAACATTTTTTGCCCACCAATGAAATCACAAACTATCGAGTTTTTGGAAATAAATTGGAATGGCATAATATTACTGCATGATGTATACATGTTTAAAAAAAAAAAATGTGTGTAAGGTGTAAATAATATCATGAATTTCAGGACATCCCACATCGGTGTATTGTAAATTCGTAAACGCCTACACTTATTTTTTACTTTATTGATATTTAAATTTTAAATAAAATGTATTACCCAAGATTTTGTAACAATTATATTAATCAATTGACAAATAAATACATATATACCCGAAAGTTTATATTAATTTAAATTAATAAGAATACATCTACATACATCTGTATATATAACGCAACCAATAGTAGTAAAATATAGCAAGTAGCAATAGCATAATATTATATAATTATTAATTATTCGATGAGGTTTGAAAAACGCGATGAACTTATTTTGTCAATTTTTCACCGTATTTCACATTTTTGCCATCATCATAGTAATTTCTAGCTTTAAAATTTTTAAATAATATGATATCATTTAATGTTACTAGATTTAAACTTTTAAACATTCTAAAGGAACGAAATATAAAGAAATAATGTGCTTCCTATCTATATTACGAGTTTGTAAATCCAATTATTTCATCAGAAACGATGACAACTACATAGGCAAGCATATACTTTTAGTAGGTATTTACTTCATAAGCTGCAGTGGGTATATCTGTACATGGTATTATTAAAGTGCATGTACTATACATTACACATGAAATGAGAACTGTTTTTTGAATTTTTACGAATAAAAGTTTATAAAGTTTGAAAAGTATTAAAAAAAAACTCATTTTAAAATGCACGTAGATATATATATAAATAATAGTATGAAGTAGGTACGTATTATATTCTATACCAATAATGTTCATAACAGATACCTACGAGTAATATTATGTATTTCTATTCGTGCAATCCGAAAAATCATAAACAAGTCTCGTCTCGTATATTGTGTGTGGAGGTATACCGAGGAAAAAATAAATTAATGAACATTTTCAATTATTTTAAATGTATTCAAAAATATTATTATATTATTGTGCTGCAAATAATAATCAATGTAGTTGCGACGTTCGTGGTTTGCAATACTCGTATAGGTACAACAAGGTACAGAGGTACAAACACGTATCGGTATTACGCGTACACTGTACATATAATTTAATATAATTGGTACATCTATATTATTTACGTATACACCGGACGTTTTTTTATTTTTTTTGTAACTCCGAACTCATATTGCCAAATAACTGGAAATGAAAACATAACGCATCGAGCAGTCCCTCGTGTACATAATATTATAATATAATATGAAAATAATTATTAATTCGTGTGCGCGATTTCGCGCGAAATGTTCATCATACCCGGTATCGTCCTTGTGTTTCTTCAAACATAATAATATTGTTTTAACCGCACACCGTGCATACGTATAATATTGTACAGACATCATTATGATAGTATACGACGTGGTACATAGTGTACGTACACCTTACACCGCATTAAACACTACACCGCGAGCGCCGGCTATAAATAATTAGATGTGGCCTCCCGTCACCTTCTGTCGCGCGGTTCGCGATGTATTCGTATAAAGTTTTTACGGTCGATTTGTAACGCTGCACCGGCCGTGTTCACCTACGTCTTAGTGCGTAGTAATGCGGACGCGTTGCGCAGCGGCTGATTTTTGTGCACCTTAGAATTTACTATTGTTTAGCCGTAAACGTTTTTTTTACTCGCGCTATCATACGCATTATATGCGCCGCCGCCGGTCGTTTAACAGCTGCAGTACACCACCACCGCGCGGATACCTATATTATGTATTTTATAATGTACTTGCCTAATAATAATGACAAATGAAAAATTGTTGTGCACCTACTCGCGATAAGTGCCTACGCGCACGCGAACGCTATAATAGCAGCCCGTCGTGTTATAAATAATAATACTTTCTATACGGTGCACTATAAAAGAGGTACCTACGCACCCACATTATATTCACGAGGATTTTCCGGAAAATGTTAAATAATACATAATATTATTATTATTGTTACCTTTTTCCGTTTTGCGATTCGTGCAATATTATGCGTTTAAAAAAAAATTGTTTTTTTCTTTATTTTTTTAAAAAAGATATTATATTCGTTAAAAATCGTCTATTCAATGTACATAAAAATTCATATAAAAAGGTGTTTACGTATAATAGTACTACTACGATTTAATTAAATTTTCAATTATTTCACGTAATTTATGCATATGCATTACTGAATTTTGGAATGAAATCCTTCGTCAATTCCAGTAATATTTTGATATGGATTATTTTCAGGCAATATTGTGTCAGTGACATATACCATGCCAAGATATATATGTATTGTTTGCTTGTATTATACAAATAGCTTTTAGTTAAAGAAACGCTTTTTTGTCACATTATTATGTATACGATCATGAAAAATTACTGACAGTTAATAGAAATTTGGAATATTTGCGTAGAGTTTACCAAGATAACAAAATTCTCCCGTTTTTTTTATAGGTTTTTAAAGTTTTTTACCCGCTACTGGCGCTACTTGCTGCCACCCACCACATGCGATTTTTGGGATTTAAAATTTTTATATTAGTTAATTGATTAGATTAGATTTGTATTCTCAATTTTACCTCAAAATTTTTCGATACTGAAATAGGTAAATTTTAATATTTTCGATGATGTTTGATTAAATCAGAAGATAGGTTCATATCATGTATTCAAATATTCATATCAAATTATATTATCGAATCAAGAACTGGACAAACTTTATTGCGTTGGTACTGAGAACATTTTATGTGTAGGTGCTGAGAACATTTTATTAAATTGTATGTGTACATCGAACACAACATACACTTGAAATATGAATTAAGCCCCCCCCCCTCCAATATCACTTCCTATAAACATAGGTTTCAAAATTTATTAGAATTTTTTTTTTCCAATACAATACAATTATTGAATTAAGTAGGTTAGGGCAAAATTAATATTATTAGTTATTACATTGAACGTATTAAGACTATTTACATTGTGGTTTTAGGTTAATTTTAGCCTACAATATTTTAACAGTCTGTTGTCTGTAATCCGAGGTTATATATATATATATATAAATATTTTTTTTAACATAAAATATTTTTTACAGAAGATTATTTTTGACAACATTTGTCTTATGTTTCCGTAAGAATCATTCCACCCAACAAGCGACAAGCACACTAAGTTAGTAATTAATAAAAGTACCTATATAAAAATAAAATATATTATATATGTATTTGGTAAAATTATCAAAAATCCAAGAACACTGTAGTATAAAGTTCAGCAATAAAGCGAGCATGTGTTCATTATGTATTGAAATCGAATTAGATTGATGTTTTCCATATTATAGAAACTTATAGTTTTATACAGTGAACCCTATGTAAAAAAAATACAAACAATTAAAAATTCCAATTATGTTTTAATTAAACTTTAATAAAATGCTTATTCAAATATTGAATATTAACGATATTGGTTATTCAAAACGATAAATAATATTGATTATTTTGGCAAAGTTATTTCTTATACAAATATAAAACAAAACATTAATATAAACATGTCATCATAAATTCTATAAAAAATTTATTTTACTAAACTTTTATTCCTCCATGTAAATATATATATAATTATCATTTGTATTCAGACATTTCATTTTATAATCAGTGTGTTTTTTTATACCTGATATTGAATTTTATACGATATCGGCATTAAAGATTGTTTAAAGTCACTAAGCTGTATTCAATTATTTATCAGACTATTTTAACATAAATAATATTTAAAGTCCAAAGATTTAGCTATAAAATGATGTCACAACTTTTAGAGCCTTTGTTGTATACGTTTATTTTACACGGAGTTTCCCAATATGACTTTTAGTTTTGTACAATCGATAATTTTAGACTTCTTATATCCATATTATTATTTAATAAGACTTTCTTGTAATTTATATTTAAATAATTTAATATTAAATATGATATTGTAATTGTTTTTATCATAAAATATTTGGTACACTTAGATATAATTTAAATAAATAGTCAAGGTGTTACCTAATAGCAAAATTATAAGAAAATATCAACTCAACATAACTTTAATTAACTTTAATTAACAATATAAAATACAATTAATAATCCATATTGGATATAATCTATTTAGGAACAATATAAAATTATTTTTAAAATAAACCATCTTTATTTAAATCTACTTAAATTGGAAAATAACTGTATTTATGATTGCATCAAAAACTTAATCAGTATTCCCTGATACAAAAATTGTAAAAAATGCCAACGGCACGTAGTGTTCCCAAGCGGTCACCCATCCAAGTACTAACTACGCCCGACGTTGCTTAACTTCAGTGATCGGACGAGAACTGGTGTATTCAACGTGGTATGGTCGTTGGCGATAGCCTTTAAGTTATACAACGTTATTTATATTTTATGATGTTATTTTAATTTACATTTTAATTTTTTAGGTCATTATAATATCAATTTTTACAAACCTTGCTTCCCCTCTAGAAAAATTTTGTGGGTTCTGATATACTTTGAAGTCTAAAAAGATCTAAATAAAAGTGTGGATTTTGTAATAGGTAGGTAGTAGCATATTGATTATAAACACAAGGAATAAATAACAATAATAAATAATATATAAGTATTTATAATCAATGCTACTACCAATATTATATTGTATAATTTGATAATATTATCATTAGATTTTGGACATTTTTTTTCGACCAAAATTCACGAAGTGCCCCATTTGAAAACTATTGGAGGACGCATAAGAACCCGCATGTGTTGTCTTCGTGACAAAGACAAACATAGAACATAGCAAATCTGCGTTCACTAAAACTAATTTTGTGCTGTCGGATTTACAATTAGAGTATAGCCATACGGCCATACTGTTTATATGAAAACCGATCGAGCTTTGCATGATTCAGCGTTGTCACACTGTAACAGTCACGATAGTAATAATGGCAACAACTTTATTTTCTTCAACGTATATCTATGAATTAAGTATATTATTTCATAAGCTCAGTACCTATATAACATAAATTAGATAATTATTAATTAATTACAAAATTTAGCAGTATGATTTCAAAGAAAATGAGATATCTATTAATATTTTAATATTTTCATATTATGCTATTTTTAATTTGTATTAATTTATGTTATTATTAATCCCAAGTGTCATGAAATGTATGATTACATATTTCTAGGAGTATAATTTTATGTTATATGAGGTTTAATTGTGACAGGTTATAGTATATAATATAAATATGAAATTTATAACTACGTATATACCATATGGGGGGGGGCAAGGCCCTACGTTTAATTATCAATCGTATTTAAGCGTATACTCACTAAAAATATTACGACTACATCACTGTTAATACACTCTATAAAATACTAATTACAGACTAAGTTAGTTTCAATAACCAATATGGAAATACCTCTAAATCACAAAATTATTATCATTAATGGGCTCCGAACGATTAAATAATTAATTTAACTTTTAGAAATTCCTAACAAAACTTCTTTCCATAAAATGATTACTCTGTTTCTTTACTCAAAACAACTGTTTAATAATTAAATACAGTATATTCTTAGAGACATTGTTGAATAGTATTAAAATAATCATTACCAAAGTAGGTTTGAGGGGTTTTAATAATGTACACATGTTACATGTTACATTAAGTAGACAGTACTACAGTAGGCGGTACCGATCAAAAGGTAAAAATAATTTTAAATAAGTGAGATATCTGGAAAAAACAGGATTAAAATAGTGGGAATCTTTGAGTAGTAATATAGCAGACAAATAAAATATTCTTAAAGTCATAAATTTATTATAGGTACTCGTCTGTATATTTGCAATAAAAGTCTCATTTTTATATTCCTCGAAATATTGCATATTCATCTACCCTGTAAATGTTTTATTTTAATATTTATGTGTTCCAAAGACACGATAAGAATGTTCAATTTATATTCTCAGAGCAATAAATGTTTTAGTCATAAACACAGTTTTTTTAGTACAAAAATACTACTCTTGAGTGTTGAGCGCATACTACCCAAGGGTCATATTATAGTGTTCAATCATTTTATTTTAATATTAATAATGACAGACAATAATTTTAAAATATTATTGAATTCAATGGTTTTATTTTGTTTTATATCAAATATATAGGAATTTAACACGAACATTTAAAAAACTAATTATGAAAGGTAATTATAAAACAACTTTTGTTGATGCAAGAAGGTAATTGTATTTTTTTTAAATTATAGTTATAAAGTTATATCATAGACAAATAGTATTCTAAAAATTACAAAATAGAGTACTATAAAATTAACAAAAATATAGAAAATTGTTGGAATCAAATAAGGTATGAAACAAATCATAAGTTTTTTATGAACTTAAAAATACCAAACAAAACTAATCGCCTTTTAACTTTGAGTTTAAATCAGTTTAAATCTCAATTAATTTAATTGATTTTATATTTTGGAACTTTAAAATTAATTCAAATAATTTAAAGTTTTTATCTTAATAAACTGCATAATATATTTAGATTAAGATTAAGATTAAGACGTTCTGCATAATTTTGTTATAAAATTAAAGTTTGAATTTGTAACCTGCAGAACATTTAAAGTATACATAGGCCAAGGTCTTCAACAAAAATACTTTTTTCCAGTTCAGTTTATATTAACCGGTTCGACTTTGATACATTTGGATGACAATATCAAGTTATTTAAAACAATTTTTTTGTGTTTCATAATATAAAATATTTGAAATTCTTTTTATTATATATTATTTTTGGATGAAAATAGATTAAGTGTACGTCTTGTCCTTGGTGTTTTCATTGTATATTTATGATTATTTAGTATTAATATTTAATTTATATTTTGTAATGCTAAAAGTAATATGAATATTGAATAGAAAATGTATACTCATATATCTTATATTATTATATTTGTATATAGACACAGAAAATGTAAAAAAATAAAGATCTATTGATAATACAGTAGGTGTATACATTGTACCTATATAAGACATTTACTTACATACATCAGTATTCATCCCTGCAAATAAAACTATAGATTCTATTTAGATTTTGTAGATCACAATGTCAACAAGTATCAGTCGTCAATGTCAAACATTGTGAATTTCGGTGGTATTCGCTTTAGAAATAAGGTTTTATAATTTCAATTGAAAATTTAATGATACAAAAACAAAACTCATAGAAAACTCGAGAATTTAAAAATGAGATTTTAGTTTATTTCTGTTAGATTATTTTAACGATTTTTCATATAAAGACTCAATTATATAGTTATTTGTGAAATACGACGCGTCACATCGTTAAATTCTCAGATGAGTAACCACTGACCCATCCGAGAGCTAGAGATGATCGGTGAAGTGGCTTAACCGGAGCCGATCGATCAACTATTTCGCCACATCATGGCTCATAACTAATATCAAGTTGGTAAAATATTTTTAAAGCAAATACTTACATTTACTGACAGTATATAATACAATTTTATCCTCGTTATAGGTGTTGGGTACCTATTGATGTAGTTAAATTATACTCTCACAGTAATCAAAATATTCGACATTATTAAATCAATTAATGGGTTTTTTTATATTATACACGTAAACAAGCTGAGTAAAAAATGTATTAACATTTAAAGTATTGATATACTTCCATTTAATTTATCTGGGCCAAGTTATAGGGAGAAATTAATGGGACACCAACACACACTTGGCTAGTTATAAACAAAAATACTAAGCTACATACATGGTCTGTCCAGTTGTTCAGGGTACAATTTCTAATGGTTCTGACACTTTTGGTAAAACCAATTAAAACAAATAATAGTAATAATACTCCAATATTAGTATTTTAGTGTCATAGTTTGATATATATTTTTACTTGGGTATTCTGGACAGTATTGATTATATCTGATAAGCCTGAAAATTATTTATAAATAAATAAATAAATAAATTGAACACCCGGAAAATATAATCTTTTATAATATTAGGAAAACTACTTTTTTTTTAAAAAAAAAAAATTGTTAGAATAAGAACAATGAGTCAAATAGATGAATTGATATGTATAAATGTATAGAAATCCAAGAGTGATGGAACCTCCCATTAGAAGTACGGAAATTAGTTAAATTAAACATTTTAGTCCCACCGAAAATTATTTTTCAAATTAAAAGTATGAAAAAAATAAAGGAGTATTATAGAAAAAATTGCATTTTGTTAAGTGTAAATATAAACTTGTAATTAGATACTTTTCAATTTTAGTGGATTGTATATTAGTATAATATGCTCATATATGGAACTAGGGCTTCATTGAAGGGGAGGAGGGTTAAATTATTTTCGATATCATAGGTTCCAATTCCTACAACAAATAAATGACTCTCACATTGTAATTTGTCATTATATTAACTATGTAGGAGTGGGGCTAAGATTTCCTTGGTGGACTAGTGGCTCTCTTAATTGTATCTATGTATACGCTACATAAAAAAGTTAAAAAACTTGAAGAGTACAAATTTCTACAGCGAGATTAATCCGGTGGAAATATACATTGTAAACCAATTATTGTATAGTTGATAACTTTGAATATCATAATAATATTGATCTGTGTTAATGATATTTTTTCTTTTTTTTTTACTATAATAACCGTTTGTTATACTCTGAGTACATTTATAGTGAATAGTATATTATACAGGTAATAAAAACTCCATATACTGCATGAGTGTTGATTAAACTGAATTTTCACACTAGGTCGAATCGTGGTGAAGTTCTTTTTACAGACTAAATTAGCGATTTCTCGTCGTATGGAAATGTAAACAATTCTAGTGTACAATATTATAAATAATCATCTAGGACTCGTAGTGCCTTTACAATAATACGCGTATAGCTACCCCGTTGAGCGTGGGACTATCGTAATAACTAATAACAATACGGAGAGGTACAGCAGCGAGTTTCGAAATTTCTCTGCGCACGTTGTGCCGTTTTGGCAACGCCCGTTAAATTCAATTAACTTAAACTAAATTTGTGCCGAATTCGAGCACATTTTTACACTGCAGCCACCGCATTAAGATCGAAGATAAAAATATATTTGAATATAGAATACGTCGTGATCGTTTAAAAAACTTGACCGGATTAAATAACGAGCAATTAACGACTTCACAAAATATCGGTGGTGTATCGATCGCGGTGACGGCAAAACACTGGACGTACGAAAAGAAATTGAATTATTATGACCTGTTATATCATGCGGAATATTATTATACAGTATTACAGTATATTCTCACTGATTCGAAATTCATGGAACCGAACTAGAATATTCGATTTATGGAGGTCCTTTATTTAGCCAGGGTTCGAATTATCAAAGAAAAAAGGAAATAATTCATATCGAAAATATTTTGTATTACACACATCATTATTTAATTCATTTTACATTCATCATACTAATTACTTAATAGTCCAGTTTATAGAATGAAGAAATTGGTCAGGGAGGATTCATTATCCCTCATAATAATTTTTATATAATAATCAATACATAATAATACTGACAGTAATTAGTTACTGTTGTAGGTATGTTCAAAACTTTTAAATTATTTGTCTGGTAATGTTAATATTTCATTAATTTTAAAATCTTAAATTTAGTTTTTGGCTTGTTGTTAAATATTTTGAATCGGACATTATCCGTTTTCTTACAATAAATAAATAAATGTATTATCTATCGTAAGTACATGGTAATAAATTTGATTAAAAAAAAAAAAATCAGTGATATAATAATATAATATAGCATATATACCATTGTTGTAGTTGTTTTTGAATTTTGTGATGTAAAAAAATAATAAATTACTTATACTATTTTCTTACTGTATATGATTGGGTAAGTTTTCGCTTACTCAATCAAATAAATTATACAATTATTACATTATTATTATAGGAAGACGAGGTTTTGGGTTTCTGGCTAATAATGTTTGGATTATAAAGTGTGCATATTGCACTTAATTATTTTCGATTTATCAAGAGGACTGAAATTCTTAAATGTGTTTTCTTTGAAACATATAAGTTTCTCAAGCGTTTAGTTAAATTCATAGAGGTTTTCGAATTGTTGACTGTGTTATGGATTTATGAATAATTATGACCATTGATCACTTTCCACGGTAAATTTCAGCGAAGCGACAAGGTACACGTACCTATCTACCGGGTGGCAGTGTAATGTAAGATATTATTATAATGAATGGGAAATAATAACATTAATAACACTAATAGGTGATTTCGAGCATGACCGATCGCTCGCGCGCGCGTGTGTAAGCAGCCGGAGGAAAACGAAAACGGTCTAACTGCTGTGGTATACACACACACACACACACAAAAAAAAAAACAACAACAACTTACAGCAGTGAAGCCAGAAGGTATATACGCGTACATATATTATATTATATTTATGTAGAGGTATATAATATATTTATGTATGTATACACTATATGCGATAGTATTGTGCACTTTCACTCGTAATATTCTAATGTCTAATCGATACACATCTCGATGGACTAGTAATAGGTAATTAATAACGAAAGTAGCGAACAACGATGACAAACAATGGCATAGCGTATATATAATATTATTATGCCTATGTGCTTCGTGTGCACCGTGTGAGTGCGAGTGTGACTGGTGTGTATTATGCGCATACATGTTGCACAAGACGTTCGTCGTTATTTCTGTTGTCGCCAAACTCCGTCACCACCGTTGTTGTTTGCATTGTACGAACGCGTATATTATATTAGTACATATATCAATAATTATTATTCAATTGTAATCCGTAAATTACGTACGTGTAAACCTCGTGTACCGAGACAGTTACATGTATATTATTATACTAGCTGTATGACCCGGGACGCGGAAGATATTTTACCATTTTAGATTACAGCAATAATACTAAATTTGGATGTAAAAATAATTTTATCGGTTGAAAAAAAGCAAGCACACAATCGTCGTGTATTCTGATGATATTCATTTTTATTTTTATAGCTGCATGCTGTACACACGATTTCGTCCAGAATGATTACTCTAATATATACAGACCTGGTACTTTTGTGATTGGATATTTAGTCTGGATGGGAATTTTCTGTATGATATTTGGTTCTACTATTATATTATTCATCTTAAAAAAAAATAAAAAAATAAATAAATCTGTATAAACTAATCCACCCAACCTCTTGTATTCTGATTTTTTTTTTTTTGTAATGGATATGCATGTGTTTCCAGTTAAAAATATCAACCCAGCAATTATCATTCACCCATCCTCGTATTTCAACCAACAGTAGAGTCTCATCTGACTTAAGAGTTTCTTATTCACTTATATTAAATTAATTCACAAATACATTACACCTCAATTGGTAATCAACAAAATATTTCCTAGGTTACCAAAAAGTGAAAAACTAGGCTAAAAAACTAAAAAAATCCTTTCTTTGTGTGCCTAATACAGTAATTATGACATAAAGTAAGTATTATTACATAATATGTAGTAATAAGTACAATGATGTGGTATATGTATAATAAACATTCTTATAGATTGAGAAATCTAATAGTATACTTATTAAAAAAATAAAAAATGTACACGATTGAAGTAGTTGGGACATGACGTATGGAGAGCAAATGGGGATGAGCAGTAAAGAATGTTAGGATAAATAAACAAGAAACGACCATTCGGTTGACCAAGATCTAGGTGGAAATACTAAAGAAAACTAAATTATGAGATTGATAATTAATAGAAATGTAGAAATGTAACAATACACTGGAATTTGGACGGAGAAAGATCATGAGGCTTACTATTGGTAGTACGTGGGTCCTTAATGGGTTATATTAAACTGTTGAAAGAAGATATATTTTATATGTTTAATTATGAATATTTATTATGATTTATGATGTATATAATAATATTATAATGATTAAAAATCAAAGTTTTTTCGTGTATAAGGTACCTGACCGATTTGTAGCACTGCAGTTCACTTATTGCTGATACTACTCGTAAATCGTTAATCGTATACATCTAAACATTTTGAACATAGGCACGAGCTCGTTTTAATTGTTGTTTAAAATTTAAACGTTTTATCATAATAATATTATGTATACCATATCGTGGGTAGTTGCATTACTTTGCTATAATTATTTGATTAAGAGTACACCGTCATTATAGTACCTACTACCCACGCGCACAATGCTGATTTCTTTTCTGAAAACGCATCGGGTTTTAAATTTGCACAAAAAATGTCATGAATTTCAACTTTTCAGACTGTCAGTCCACGGATATGAATTCGACGCTTTGAACATAAGTAACTCTTCGATTTTCGTAGTGAAAAAACTGAAATGACGTTTGAAATGATTATTAAATATGCTTTAATCTAATTTTATTTTTGATAAAACGAATGATTTTGTGTGTTTGGTCTTGAAAGTTTTACATAATATAGTACAGGATCGCGAACGAGTAACGTTAACAATAATAGATTGTCTCGTTGGAATTGCAATTCAACTATAGAATCGTGAATAGGTGTTATTTTTTAGGGTATCAGAATATGATGCACATCTTCAAGTCTTCAACTATCATATAGGTATTGTATCACATTGTTGATAATTATTGTCAGTGGTAAAATCGCCATCGAAGAAGGCAGGTAAAAAAAAAAACGAAGTAAAAAACTAGTGCGGCCAGTTCTTCCACCGGATTGATGTCAGTGCGGTCGCAACGGTGGTCAGTATAGTCAGCTGCACCGGCCTGTATAGGTACATCTATATATTATATACATATATTATAAATCATTATCATATATTAGTGTATTATAAAACAAGAGCGGCCTTGACCGATTTTCACGGTTCGCAACCGTATGCCGAACACCGAGTGGTAATTGCGTTTTTTGTTGCCGTCAGTTACGATTAAATCCACAATTTCACGTGTATTCAGATTAACTGACCATTTAATATGTATAATATGTATATATAAAATATAATATAATGGAAATTCATAGTTCGTTTGGAAAATTTTTTCCTCATTGTTTTCGCGCACGTCGAATTAGCCACGAATGACCCGGAGAAAATAAACGTGCACGTACAGCCGCGACGATCGCTGTTGTTATCGCTAAATGCGGTTTTATGCACTCAGACACACACACCTATTCTATCTACTATTAAGCACGTGTTGTTGTCTGTGGTCGCATTAGGACGCTATTGATCAGAGAATGTCCTCCAAACCGATCAGATCGACTAGATCGAGGATCTCATTTACTTATATACAGAATGTCCCATATCGGAATTCACGCAGAGCGATATTTCCCGTGTTAATAAAGACAATCAAATTCTCTTACCTTTTTCTTGTTGCAATTTTTTTATATCCGAAAATAGCTATTTTATGGGGCTAATTTCTTTGAATAGGTTGACGATTTTTAAATTTTCATAATTTCTTAGATTTTTGGTAATTTTTGTAGTTTAGAAGAAAAAAGTGTAGGTACTATTTACACAATTTTAAATAATAATATTATTATTAGCTATATCTTATTGGAAAAGAAAAGAGGTCATAAGTTATAAGTTGTATAAGTTATAAAAAATCATAATTTGAATAGAAACCGAAAGTTGAACAGTCAATATTTTCAGAAAAATAAGGGCTATAAAAGCTATCTTACAACAAATATAAAGTAAATAGTCAATTTTTTCAATTTTTTTTATCAAACAGTTTATCTACCGAACTATATTTCCAACAAAATGATTTTAGCTCACGGATTCTTATAAAAAAAAAAAAAAAATTGACTATTGCTATTAACAAGGTTGATATCGCCCTGTGTATATCTTTCTGTATAACTGCGTAAGACCTGATAGGAAACTCTGTCTACAGTAGATATTTCCTTTCTTTCCACGAGCACCTTATAGTTACGTACCACGTACATAGGTAAGCCATCCGATATGTCATAGGAGGTATTATAAATATGTTGACCGATTTACTCGTAAGTTGTAAGCCTTTAAGGGGATTGTAAGCCATGATTTTCTGTCTTTGTCTATCACACGCGCAACATAAAAATTTAGACGTTTTCTATTTCCAACGTCCCGATCGATCAATTATGGGATATGATTTCGGTATTCCAATTGACTTTTTCTTGAAACAACATTGAATACTCGTCATCTGATGTGACTGCACTGAACGTTCCCTACTGGTTCGATTCAATTGGTTTGACTCGTGAAAAAATCCCATTTTAAATCTTTAAACTTTTCATCAACATTCCTAACGTTCACAGTGGTTTTTGTAATCGACTTGCTATTTTAACTTAAAGTAAAAGTAACAATTCGCCATCGAACACGTGTTTAATTAAATTGTTATTTTTTTAGCGAAGTAAATGTAAAATTAAATATAAATATAATGTACATGCAAATTGTACAAAATACATTTTAAATTAAAGTATTAATGTACTATAGGTAAATTTTACCATCACTGCCTAATGATAATTTAAAATTTAACCTCGAAATATAATCTGACATATACTTACAAAGTCTTATATTTTGTAGATAATTTAAGATAAGAAATAAATAAAGCCATTTACTCTGTATCTATTTTAAATTAAAATACTTTCAGCCTTGAACAGTGTTTCCATATTATATTATTATACATATATAATGTATATATTAATCAGTATTTAAGAAAACGCCCACGCTGATATTATATCTACTAGATCTTTATCATTGATCCTGCAACTTTACTCTTCACTCACTTCATCTTTAAATTATTACTATTACAACAACATTTTAAAAATTATGCAAATCCTATTTCCTACATTTGCCCTAATGTATAATTATTAACTATCAATAATAAATAAAATATAAATTATATGGAAAAATTTAATCAATTTTAGGCTATGGAAAATATTTTTGATTTTAAATTTCTAACAACTCGATGTGTTCACTATTATTAAGTTAGAAAGTTTATCGGTTTTCTCGTAGGTACACCGACAATAATATTTTGTTATGTTACACTTGTAGGAGACAATGATATCAAGATATCTGACCCTTATTAGCAATTCTGGTAGTGTATTTATACTAAAATAATATCGTACTATGTATAGCATATCATAAAAACAGACAATGGTTGTGTTATACAAACTATGAAATACATTATTTTTTAACTTTTGATTATTACTTGAAACTTATTGTTTTAGTAGGTTATTAAATTTATGAATTAAAAAACCGAAAAACGTATTATAAGTTGTTAAGGATGAAAAATTAACATTATGTGCATGAAATATTAATGGCTAAGAATAAATACTTTTCAAATACTACAAAACATTTTGTAGCCATTCGTCTTCTATTTTTTTTTTTTTGTTAATTTTAATTATAACAGATTTCTCACGAACTTAATTTTAAGTGTTGGATATATTTTTCCATGAAATAATTACGAAACACTGCTTGAGAAATGTTACGTTATTTATTTACATTGGGTAGGTTAAACTGTTAATATAATTTATATATATATATATACATATATATATTATATATGTGTATAAAACTTATAACTTGAGAGTTAGCATACTTAAACATTTATTTTTAATCTCATCTCTTCCTACTTTGAATTTTGATTTATACTCACCCGGGTGTTCAGGTGTATTGGTATTAATTATGACATACATTTAAGTTTTAAAATAGTCTCAAATCTTATAGTTATAAAACTGTTATATAAAAGTAAGTACAAGTAGGTAAAATATAATCTAATTAAAATATACAACTAAAACATGATCAGCAGGTTTTTAATCTTATTGTTCAGGGATATTGCAATAAATATATTTATTATAAAATTGCATTTTTAGAGTTCCGTTCTTGAAATAACTATTCAATAAATAGTATTTATGCTTTGTCAACTCATTGGTCAAGGAACGTACCTATATTCGTAATTGCTGTGAATAGTCTTGCATATAACCTTTTACTTTTTAACAGTAATATTCTGCATTTCGAATTTTGTAGTGATATACGATGTACGAATAAAAACAAAAAATAATACAATGGATTTAAAATTAATTAATACTATAATATGAATGATTTTTACAAATCTTGTAATTTATATCATAATTATATATACTCTTTACTCTCGACTATTTGGAAAATTAAAATTTAGAATAATATGAAAGTATCTAAACATTGTGAAGCTTTTTTTTTAATTTTGTAAATATTGATTCTTAATTAATTTACTTATAATCAGATAATATGTATTAGTCATTATAGATACATAACCTACTACACTGTATTTATTTAATACAAGTAGAACATTTTATCCTTATGAAAAATTAAAATCTAGAAGCTTAGGAATACATAATGTGAAATTGTCAACTAGTTACTAATAATGACGAAAAACTGTATGATATTGATAAACTACTACATTTTTAAATATTTAATTATATTTAATTGTATTTTCATGCAAGGCACATAATATTGTATTACGTTGATTTTTTTCGTAATGTAAATCGTTCAACAACAACAAATTGTTAATTTTGCAAGTAACTATTTTATTATACTTGTAATAAATTGATATCATGAGAGTTTTGTATATAGATTGTCTTTAAAATTAATAAATAAATAAATAAAAAATTGTTATTGTTAAATTCTTTTGATTTTTACTGATGGTTATGTAACGAATGCTAAATGATGATTATTTATGACAAGAAGTTGGTAAGAAATGAAAAGGTTTAAATACCTAAATTAGATTAAACTAATTAAACTATTTTTATATTTTTTAAACGATACATTTTTATATAATATTTCCACATCCATAGAAAATGTATGATTATAAAATTATCTCGCAGATAACTTCATAATATTATAATAATATTATAAATATTAATTAACAATTATGTATACTTACAATTATTTTAGAGATTAAAGATATATTATTATGTACTTTATATAGTTTACTATGTAAGCAGATTTTCTTATCGGTTATTTTAAAGTTAATTTGTTTATAACATATCTTATTAAATTTTTGTTCAGTCTATAATTTTTAAATAAAAATATAGTCTGGGAATGAAAAAGCATCAAACCTTTCATAGTGATTGAATTTTCTCTAATTTTTTATTTTTAATTTTTTTAAAAGGTTTATACAATCTGTCCCAAAAGGAACGTAAGAATAAGATATAATACAGTTTACATCAATAGTATGATGGAAGAAGCTATCGAGTATTTACACTATTTTAACTTGTTATTTTCAATAGTTTAGAACATTTTTTGTCGTTCTAAATTTTCTAAAACATCTATATAAAACTCGTTAATTATTATTAGTTATTGCCTATAATTATTTTAATGTATTAAATTTAATATAACATTTAGAAATTCAGAATAATCGTATGAACGATTAGAAAATCAAAAGTAAACTGTAATTACGTACCTATTTTTTTTATATTAGCATACTGTGAAATTATTATTGTAATAATCAGATTCACCGGCAAAGTGCCTAGGGACAATTTATTGTTTCTATAAGCAAAGTAATTTATCAAAAATGAATTTCAGAACACTAAAAAACGATAATTTCCATGTTTATGTGTTATAGTTCATAAACACGGGTGATAATTTTAGCGTCAGGTATGTTGAATATTGATATCACAGCGACTCAAAAATATGGCCTCTGACGAGTAACTAATATAAAACATGAATTATCAATAATCATGTAATACATTCAATAGTTTTAATTTATTAAAGTAGTTGTATAATTAATTATACGACTAAATATACGAAATCTGAGCCAGAAGTACACAGGCGGAAGCGATTACATTTAAAATATTATAATCGATTTATGTACGTTAAAAAAAAAATTTGAACAATACCGTTGTTGTAGTCAAAATAATAGACAATACAAATACTTCCATTATAGACATTTTTACGTGAGTTCTAAAAACCTTGAATATGTATAGCCGTATAGGTTATACTTACTTGATGTTTGTTAACCTTTATGTGTAAATACGTGTTTTATTAGATATGACATATTGTATATACCCGTGTAAGTGTGATATGACAGATAGCATCAAGCTGGGAGTATTATTATAATGGTGTTCTAAGAGATCACATAGAAGTCCTTGAGTTATTAGCGATATGACCGATACTCACGTGATATTATATTGTACAGGTAGGTAATTATTGTTGGATTTGAAAATTAAGAGCAAGGTTGGGGTATTATATTGATATAACACGCATATTCTGATTTTGTTCAAGCATAATATACACAAACAAATATACATTCATATATCGTTCATAATATACTAGCATAAATCACCGTTAACCTCTAGAATAGCACTTGTTTATTTTTTCTTGCTTTGAATTAACAGTAAGCCCAAACAAATATTTTCTCTATAAAGTAGGTATGGACGAATTACTAAAATTGCAATGACACTTCCCACTGTCACTCATAAAATAACTATTACAAAGCGACAATTTTTATTATTATTTTTTGCTGGGATTATCTTTTGAAACTCACTAACTTTGTTTGTTTTTAAAAACGTTAGAATTGTTTTTACCGCGAAATAATGTGATATATTGCACCCAATGGTGTTGTATTAATTTTTGATCGTCATTACTTATTTTACAAGGCAAGTGAGAAATTTCGATGTTGATTATAATCAATGTACTTTGTATCCCTTATAAATCGTTATATTTTGATGGTGCTCGCAAGTAAATATATATTTTTTTTTTATAATAGTATTATGGTTCTAAAAATAAAATGTATTAAAATGAATTATTGCCTAAAAAAGATAAAAATCATTTAAAGAAAATGTGTTCAATGATAAATGCAAATTAGTTTTAAATAAAATAAATCTAATACCATATGTAATGGTCTCTAAGCAAAATTAATCTCAAACAAAATTGTTATTGCTAGAACGATACCATATAATATATTGTGTATTTAAGCATTATAATTTATAATAATACATACTACTTTATAATGAATTCTATTATTCCAGTTAATATTTCAAAATAAGTACTTTAAATTTAACATAACTAGATTTATAACAACATTAAATTACAAGAAATGTACTCACTATATATATGCATGTATGGTTAACATAATTCGATATATGGACTTTTATTATTGTACATTTGAACGTATCATAATGTATACTTTATACAATACCAACAAATTGTATATTTTATGCATATAATCTTTGCGTTGTATAACGTATATTTAATGACAATATGAATATAAAACTGTCTAAAAAAATAAAAATGAAATAATCATTTATTATAAGAGAACAACTGAATTTAAATTTGTATCCAGTTTAAAGTAACTAACGTTTCGACAAATTATTCAAAACCCTACGAAGATTGTGCAAAATACGAAAATACGAAAACAAAAACAATTGGACTTATTTTAAACTTTTAATAATACATAGTTATAAGTTATGCGCATGTAACATGCTATATTTACAATAATTTGTTTTTGTATACAATTTTGAATCTAATCAATTACTAAAAAGTGTCTTGGTCGTGGAGACATTTTAAAATTACTCTATGGTGGACACTATATTTTTGTTTTCTGTTACGTATGCATGTATTATATTTGCCAAACAGAATTCAATTTTTATCGTGTATTATATTAATTACTAATTACTATACTGTTTTTTGATGTTATTTCTGAAGAAGATATTACAAAAAATTAATTATTCAATCCCAATTAAAATTAATAGTGGTATTACGAAATTCATAAGTTTACCAATAAATGCACTCGTCATACAGGTTTATTTAATTTAAATTTAATCAATTAAACGATTTGGGAACACAATTTTAACGAATAAAGAAAAAACTTACTACTCTGGTGTTTTCATAACAGTCATAACATTTATTAATATATAGAAGTAGGTAGTATATAAATGGTGTCATATAAATGTTATATCAGGCGATTCATAGAGATGCACTGTATATAAGTATATTGCTTACGGCCGGCTGACATATTGATATTAAACTCGATTTTACGTCCTCTTTAATTGAAACGTCTCAAAAGAAAACAATTGGTCAATTTGTTAGTTGTTAAATAAATGTTATATAACTAAAAAATGAAATAAAATTTAACTTTGTGTTTGTTTATTAATTTATTTTATTTCAATTATACATAAATAAGCGATCATGTAAATAAATGTTATATGTGGTGATGACAAAGACATAATTCCGTATGGTTTGTTATTATTTTACTAGAAATAGTTGTTTTTGGTATTAAGAATACAAATGACAAGACCGCCTAAAGACATAAATCTAATAAAAATGGTTATATTGGTATATTATATTATATAATACATATACATGACGAATTTGAGTTTTATATTTTTAAAGTGATATAAACATTTTCAAAGCTATAGGTATACCAATAAAAAGTGATTTTTTTGGAGTGGTAAAATCAATAGTATACATAGGTCTTGGTAACCTTTTTGATTTTCTATATTTTAAAATAAGATAACCCTTTGGTCTACAAAATAGGAAACCGACATAGTCTACAAGACAACGACAGAGCCTTGAGTAAAATTCAAGGTTTATAATTATTATGTTTTATGCAAAATGATGCATTGTTATGCAAGGTCACCAATTCTTAATTACATGTATTTTATTAAATTATAATATATACAAAAATACGGTTAATTGTTGTACTTATTTTTCCGTAGTGATCTGTATATAATGCACACAAACTTCCGTACCGTGCGACGCACGTAATATTCCCTGTTAATTTCGAATTTTCAGCAATGTTTACGCAGGTCTTTTGGTGTTTGAATCACCGTGCCGTTGCGGTACAACTAATCCTAAGTACTATATATAATCTTTTTTGCTTTAAAACACATCTAAATGGGACCATACTCGGCGCTAAAACCGGTCAGAAGGAAGGTAAAAAAAAAAAAAAAAACGACAATTTTATTCAGGTCGTGGCGACTAAAGTGAAAGTGGTCTTTAAACCGTCCCACGAGTGGTGTTTAATAATAATGACGTAAAAATATATAACATAAATACAAACAACACATAGATGAACATTAATTTTTTCACTTATTATAATTTTTTTATCATTAAAAAAAATAAAGAAAAATACGCTCACAAGTAAATATTTTCGCGAAGGCAGCGCCCGCGATTGGACCAAGAGTATTATTTTCTCTATTCAACAGTTACATACACCTATTCATATTGGTAGATATGAACCTCTTTATTTTTCATTTGTATGCTTTGTACTGTGTGGTTTATTATGTTATGACTATAATAATTAATTTTTCAAAAATATTTAGCTTTTTAAATATATTTTTTTATCTGACCCAACTGAATTTTATTATAAACCGTATGGTATTGGATGATTGCCAAAATTCAATTTTAATATCAAAATAACTTCTTGTCATTAGCCTTTTGCGGCTCAACACTTGATATTCGAGGCTAAAGTGAACGTGTATATAATATGATGGCACGTATAACAATATATACATTATGATAAACCAGTTCTTACGCTTTTTCAAACTTGGGTTACGTAGTCCCATCATGTTACACATAATAGGTGTACATATAACATAATATGTATTAAAAAAAAAAAAAAACATTAATACATTATACCATTGAAATTTTTTTTTTTTTACAATACTATACTATATACTATATACAATAAACACATACATACATAGTAAATATGCATTATGTATATAATTATTTTTAATCATTATAAACATAAGCGATTGTTGATGACAAATATTTTGGTGAAAAACCTAGGATAATCGGTAGCGAAATTTGAATTTTGCAATGAAATATTACAGTGGTTATGACATGTTTTTAAACTGGAATACCTAAATCAAATATTATTTTCGTACACAAACTAATAAAATAAAACCTTGAATATTTTCGGTTTATTTTAGTGTAACTCGGACATTTAACGTTGTAATCGATAAGAAAACACTAATAATAATAATAATAATAATAATTTGTATTCATTTTTAAATGAATGAATAATGAATGGAAGTGTGGATGGGCTTCTGGTGGTATTATAAATCTTTTTAATTCATTTTTTTTTTATTTCGTAATGTAACCTTCTCCGTGGACCGATAAGTATAGCATTGCATTTATTCTTATTACCTAATTAATACAATAATTTAAAAAATAAATCAACAAATTTTTGCGTGTCGAAATAATTTGCTGAATCATCTTTAGAACATTGCCATTATAATATTTATGAGTTTATGACGTGATGATAGTCATTATGATTACATATTTTTATTATTATTTTATTATTGTTTATTTAAAGTTAATCACTCGTGTGCTTCAGTCATCGTTAGTTATTATAGTATAGTAATTACAAACAATGAATTAGATCAGTGTTTTGATTGATAAAAAAATATAAACTATAAATCAATATACAATCGTTTTAACGTTTACAAACGTAAAACATATAGGTATTAATATTAAAACAAAAGACTGTTTGTTAACTATAAGTCTGTAAATGTTTGTTGGTCGTTAAAAATTACTTAAATTTATTAATTAAATCAAGAAGGTTTAATATAATAAAATAAAAGAGAATATATTAATTTTTAAGTAATTTTGATAAAGTTATATTATGACGTTCTCTTATTATATATTCATACATGTACTATGCTATATTAACCTAAAATCAATATTTGGTTTAGTTTTGAATTTCTGATATTATAGGTACTCGTTATATTTATTATGTATAAATAATATTAAAAAAACAAATTTAGAATTTAAGAATTAAATAAAAACTTAAGTTGTAATTGGGAATTGGAAAAACTGACTCGTGCCATCCTACCAAAAACTTATCACGTATTCAGCAATAGTCAAAATCGATAAATGCATAGTTTTAAGTAAGAGAAGAAAAATCATTGATCTCAATTTAATTGGGTATATTTAACGATTACGTGAGACCATTGGGATACAAACAATTTCTGTAAAAATAGGTAGTGTGTGTGTGTGTGTGTGTGTGTGTGTGTTTAAGTAATGTAGTTCGATAAATATTATAAAGTTATAAAACCAGTTCAAAGCGTTGTTGTGTATTATAATAATATGTAACACATCGCGTTCATGTGCGCATATATAAGGATAAACGAAAGGAGTTTTGTGGAAGAGTGAAATTAAACCAAATTTTGATGAATTCACCTAGTCAATGTTTATTTACCAATCGAACGGACTTTGTGCATGAAATAACAACGACATAAAATTATATTACTATTAAATTTGTCCCTGGTATGCACGCAACCACAAACAACAATACCAATACATGTATAATCGTATTTTGGTCAAATACATACCAAATTGTATTATATACTTGGCATTTTTCCAAAAAAAACCCCGAAAGACTTTTAGAACATCTTTGTTTTTAATTCGAGCATTAGGGTAACATCAGGTATTTAAGATCTACTAACACCGTTTAACAATAATAATATTATTACATAAAAATATATTCTCATTTTGAGAATATATCTAAAAGATTTATTACTTAATATATTATTTTGATTTACAATAAAAAACGTTTCCAATGTTTAGACGTTTTCATCGAACTAAAGACGATTCACTCGAAGGACAAACAAACTTCACGTAGAATATTTTCATAATAATTATACACGTGAAATAGATTAGATAGGTATATATTATTCGTAATAATAATTTTGATCGAGGCGAGATTTCTCATTTCATTCGCTCTCTATATGTATTCCCGCCGATTTACTACAATAAGTACGACGTATACCTACTCGGTGATTTCATAATCATAATTATTATTGTTCCAGTGAAAACCGCCTTAAACGAAATCATAGATGTGGGATTGTGGGAACAAAGGAATATTTCGTTTTAGACAGAAGTAGTTTCGGCTTCTCCTCTTAAAGTTATTTGTGACAAAAGCGAAAAAAAATTGTCATCCATTATGGGTTTCCATAAAAATTCGTCTTACAATATGTTGGTTGATATGTTATGACGTACCCATCGCCCCAGGTTTTACTGCATTGATCAGCCAAATATTATTATGCTCGCTATATTATAACTATACATGGTGGCATAGACGACGTGGAATGAACAATGCTCGTTGCTCAAGTCCGACGACGTGTATAGGTTTGCGCAAATTGCTGATTCGTCAGTAAATCAATTAACATTATTACACGACATCATATCATAGCTATTATACTATGTATACTATTCAACTATTGTAGTATTGTCTAACACGCGTCTTTTTGATCATTTTTACGTTTAGGTGTGCGATTCGTCACACAGACTATAATATACGTAACAGCAACAACAGCACTAGGTACCAATAATAATTTAATGTACAACGTGCGTTATTGAAACACGTGGCGCGCGCGCGAGAGAATATCAATCTAGTTAAAAAGCGAATCGAAAAGAGAACGTGCATTCACGGTGGTGATTAAACGACGATGACGAAGATGATGGACGAATTTTTTTTCTTCCACCGTTCTTCGCGGCGCGGTTATGGTAATTTTATGTACGAGTTTATTCGAGTCGAATGCGAGGGATTCCAAGGTCGTGGTGAAGCCCGATATATCGACATTGTGTACGTTGTTTAAATTAAATTTAACAATATTATGTAAATACATATATTATTAATATATATATATAGTCAACTTGTTTTCGCGTATAATATTATATGTATACGACAAAACAAAAATATATGTGCGTGCGAACTAGAGTCGTAAACGTATTTACTGCACAAGCTAATACTGGCATACTGCATGCTCATACGATACTATATCCATGCCATATATTTATAGTCTTTAAAATGTCATTGTTGAAGAGTCGCATCATGATCATGGACGTCCCATACTTTGTATAATTATATAATAATAATCACTAACAATAATATTTGAAACACTGCGTTTTGGGGTTTTTTCCTTTTTCTTTTCCTGCGTTTCTTTTTCTTTGTATGAAATTATAAAATGTGTCCGTCAATTTGACAAAAAAAAATAAAAAAAAAATTGAGAATAACCATTGCATGCGTCGGAAGACAGTTTCGTCGTGATTTGTTAATAATATAATAATAATTGGTTACGTGATTTAAACATCACGCGCGCACTCACATAGTTTTAAACTATATAATATAATATAATATTATTGGTGTGAACGTAACTATAACCATGTAAAATAAAACGATGTTACGCGAGTATATTATACAAAACATTATGTTATAGTGTGTCCCACGAGGATTTACTAATTGCGATATTTCCTGTATTAAAGTGTTCGGACATGGACATCCTGAACTATAAGGCATAATCATTCTGTTTTCAATCGAGTATCTTGGATGAGGGTTAAAACATTTCCTGCGTTTTATCAAAACTAAACTTCATATGATTTTATCTTTTATCTCTTCTAATCCCTAATTAAGAATAAGACACTGTCATATCAGCGGGATTAATAATTAAATTATTGCATCAATATATTACTGTATATTTAAGTGGGTTCGATTTTAAGAACATTTTTTTTTTTTTTACGGAAGATTCATGGTAGTATGTATAATTACTATTAAGAACTATAGATCTATCAATATTTTCGTTCTTTGTTATTGTTTTTAACACGGCAAACTTATATTTTAAAAATGTATTCAAATTCTGTGTGTTTTTGATAATTTTTTTAGTAACTTCATAAAAATTATTATTTCTAGTCCAACGAAACATACAATATAAATAAAATATTATCATATAATATATAAATCTTAGTGAGATATCCTGTATAAATTTACATAAGAGTGTGTAACGGATACACCCGCGCATACTCACATTGCCACTACTTATGGGAGTGGAACTATGCTGTTGGTGCGAGCCTTTCGGGAATTGTGAAACATTCCTTGTTCGGCGGCGGCGTGCTTTTGTCGACTTTATTTCTCCACCACATTACGTGTACACAGTCATGACGTTTCTTTAAGAAATAAAGCACGATTTAGCACCGGGTCACGGTATTATACGATTTCAGTGTAGGTACATACTCGGACAATAATAATAAAAAAACGTATATCATCCGACGGCAATGGCTGCGTTATCGATGTTATTAATTTTTCATATTGCACTATAATTATTATTACTAAATTTCCTATACCTATAATACCTATATATCATATAATTCTAATGCATGCACGCACCACGCGCACGTATACTTACACATCTGTTACACGAAGTTTTCAATCCAAAGCCGATATAAAATGATCTATCTGCGATTTCAAATTTAATTCGAATTGCGTGCACTGCATGAACTTTTAAGTACATTTATCGTGTACGTATTATATTGTATTATATTAATGGATATATATTCATTATACATATTATAAGTTATAACAAAATATTATTATTATACGTAGTAAGCATGTAACTTTAAAAATTTAATTAAATTCGTTCAATCCATTGGTTTGGTATACATATAAATGCATGCATTTACATTCGGGGAATACAAAAATCAAATTTTCTATTGTTCTTAAACTACGTGTTACAGTCAATTCGTAATCATAATTACGAAATTACAGCAAAGAGAATTAGTTAACGTTTCTATTAGACTTTAATAAAAGAGACGTGATAAATACAGTAGTACTGAATCGATGTTTATACTGTAAAGATGGTTTCGTAGTATTGTTAAGTATATTTTCATGCTTTAAACGTAGAAAGGACTGCACATAAAGTTAAAAGTAATATTAATAAGTATAATAGGTACTCTGTACTGTAGTCTGTAAGTAAATTAAAAATGTAATATAATTGCGATTTATATACAATATCCAATGTCAAAGCATAGTATGGAGCTTTCTAACTTTTAGATATGTTTCTTATTTATCATTTTTAGTCGAGACATTACAATTGAAAACGTTATGTTAATAATTAGATAACCTACAATATTTTATAAATAAAAATGAATAATTTTTTTTTTCTGTTAGGGAGATTTGGGCATCATGGCCGTTATATCTCAAAAATTACTTTTATGAAGACTCAATTACGTGTTTAGTTTGGGAGGGGGTGGTAGCGGTATCTTCTCACCGGACGGCTGTGCCGCCCGGATTCGAACCGGTGACCGTACGATTATGCACAGCCGCCTTATACCGCTAGGCTATGACAGTACTTCAAAAATGAATAATAAACGTAAAGATTTTTTTTATAGAAGATTGCTGTTTATTTGTTAATTTATTGCCATTAAGAAAAATAAAAAACTTAACGACGAAATCTGCATAATATTTTTCATAACGTAACGGTACACACATAGTTCTGTTAGTCTCGTTTTCAAGGTATTTTGTCGAGAACAAAAAAGAACCACGCGACGTTTGTAATGGCTTTTACATTATTCATATTATAATATACAGCAATCATATAGTAGTATAGTACGCGTGTAATTAGAGAGATAGTTTAGGTGAAAAGTACACGACGTTGTTTTAAAGTATTCAAGCGATCGGCTTGTCTCGTTGATGTAGGTTATATGTGCATGCAATATTGCACGTTCACGGCGTATATGAGCTGATGTATACGCGAACGATGATGAGTCGGCCGTGGTTTTACAAGTATACGCAAGTGTACACGCCGAGATGTGGCTCCGGGGGTAAACGAAATAATATTTTTTCCCAGACCACATTTAATGACGAAAAAACGTATATATATATTATATAATTATGTGCACAGCCGGCCGCCCCTCGTATACATGTATGTACAAGAGCAATGGGTAATCTACGGGCATTCAAAAAAAAAAAAAAAAACGTAAAAGTACGAATAATTACCAGCGATTTAAAATATAAAACCAAGGATGCGTATCGCGAGAAAGGCGTGGACAAATACCCTTGCGCAAATCCATATAGGTACACACGCCACGTATTTATTAAGAGAGAATAAATATGTTATTACCTATTTCTGGGTTGAAAATCGAAGCCGGTCGGGATAAGGCATGTGTTTTTTTTATTAATTTTAATCCCCTCCTCCCCAAACATCGAAATCCTTCTCCTGCCGCGCGTTTAACTAAAGGTACAAGTTATTTAATTCGAAAACCGGTCGACGTTAGCGTATACAAACGGCAAAAAAAAATCCGCGTGCGCGTTTGTCGAAGATTAAGTAAACGGATGAAAAAAAATTCGTGGGACGGTCCAAGGACTTTGGATTTTAGGAATTTTCGCCAGAAAACTCATCTCGGCGCGAAGGTGTCGGCGGCGGCGGATGGACGGGGCGACGTGGCCGCCGTCGAGGGGGTCTTCGAACCAGTCCGCGAATGCGCGCGCGCTCTCCGCGGCGGCGATCGGTCGGCGCGTACATCCAAGACGGTACAGTCCGCCGGTCACCGTCGTCGCGAGCGCACCACCTCACTCGCCCAACATCGTTCACCCGACTCAAAACACGCGCGACTGCCGTAATAATATCATCATCAACAATCTACGGCCCTGTTGTTCCACATCATCTCGTGTTCGCGTCCTCACGTCGAGCGCATCGTAACGCCGGACGACAATGTGCGTGAATGTAACGTAGCAGCAGCAGCACCGAAATTCCACTGAAAAGCGCTCTCGAGAAGAAGAGACGACCTTTATTGAGGTGCTAAAGCGATTATCGACTTACACACACACACTGTATCTATCGGCAACCATGAGTGATTGATCGGGCCAACAACTGCACGAAGAAAGAATACGCGGATAGATTTCGACTGTGGCACAAGTACCTACCTCCTCTACACACGCGAGGATATCCATACTTTCGAATCCGATTTACAGACGCGCAGGTAATGATATGACCAAAATAATTTTTTATGTACCTACCTATAAGTATTTTTTTTTTTATAATTCTATTAATAAGTCGACGGGATGAAAACGTGGGAAAACTCGGGCTTCATTCTCGTAGGAAGCGTTTGCCGGGATTCGAGATAAGTTCGAATGGGTATCGAACGTTTTCGCTCTAAATCTAAAAATCGCTCTTCTAGTATCTCGTAAAAAAATGTTTATTAACAAGTATTAATAAAGAGAAAATACAAATAATTTTTATTTTCCTATACAGATACGTAAATCTGACTTGCTATAAAAGTATTAGCTCATTGTCACACGAATCATTCCCCTGGGTGTTAATGATTATAAATGATAATTATTATTATTATTAGTGACATCGTATATTATTATTGATTTTATTTGTGACTGCTATGAGTATTTTTTAATTTTTCTGCATTTTTCCTCCAACACGATCGAAGGTGATGGAGCATTCTCATGTTCTTGTACTCGTTGAAATCGCGCGCAAGGTGTATGAGGATATTTTTTCCATTATCTTCCTGTTCGTTTTCACGGATCTCACACACGTGAAACAACTATAACAATAACAAAGAAAGAAAACACACGCATCATTCTATGTAATATTCGTACGAATGTATGATATTGCGGACGCGTTCGAGCCCGTTGCTTTCTTTAAATGCTCATACATATGTATAAAGTATACACACTTATTCTATACTTGCGTGTAGGTTTATATACGCTTTGATATGTATGAAAAATACCGGATTTCGATGGAAATTCCATGTAAAACGTACCACATCGGTCTCGCTTGCTAATCTCTACGCGAGCGGGTAATACGATTGTGGCCACACGCGTATGTGTAAAAGCTATCGTCATTGTGATGAATGTAATATTCTAAAATTATTTTTCGGCGCTAGGTAGTAAAAATATTTTTGGTCAACGAAAGTCTTTCTCGTTTCATATATGACCTTTAAAAATATATAGGTATATGGAATATTTAAAATGTTGCCTATTATCATTAACGAATACTTTTATAGTCGCTAACTTATGTAAGTATACTTGCCAACTTTAAAATACACGTGTAACGCGTTTTACCACTCGTGATTTTCAAGAAAGTCTTCAAAAGTTTTAAAAAAACAATCGCTTTTTAATTTAACGGATATTTAATGTTTTAAAACTTACATCCATTACAATGTGAATGTCTTGTATTTCGATTTCGGTTAAAATGTGGCAACAGCTGAGAACGTCACCTGTCATCATGAAAAAAATCTTTCACATTACTTAAGCTTTTTGTAAACCACGTCTAATAGACTAGTGCGTTGTTATTAAATCGAAGGTTATAATAATCATTTCGAATTTTTAGTCCATTAGCCATTAGGTTTCGAAAAAATGAGAAACAGTTTACCCATTTATAGTTTACTGAATTTAAAGTTATGCTTATAAGTTATAATACATGTTGAGTTGACATTTTACCAACATTTAAGATACTAGTGACATTTGAAACTATTAAGCTTATTTTATGCTTAGTTACAATTTTCTGTTACTATACAACTTTTAAAATAGGTATAATATTTAAGACCATAATTTAACCAAGCTTATATATATATATATACATATTATACACAAATAACTGATAATATACTTTTACTAGTATCTAAAGTTTATATTAACAACAATCTTTCAGCAGGATTCTAAATATTTTAATTTTGATTTAGTTTTCTTTACGTTTTTATCCATACATTTTTGAACATCATATCCATATTTTTCAAATGTATTTATTTTCGATTTTCGATTTCATTATATCATAACTATAAAATAAATGCACAGTTCGTCTAACCTTCAAATGTGAAAACCGGTTAAATTTGTATAAAGAACAAATACCAATAGGTACAATTCAACTACTTCATTTGTATTTTTTTTAATAATTTTTTATTTTATTATAAAAAACAATAACAATAAACAAAATACCTCTAATTCCTACATTCATGTCGAAATATTTAGATAAATTTTGTTGATAAAATCCCTTCGTCCTTATACTAATTTTAAAAAGTCCTGATCTAAATTGATTAAATTATGCAACATAGTATTCAATTTGTCCAAGTCCTTAAGATTTATGATTATTGAAAATTATTTAAATTTGGTTTAAATTAATAACTATTAAAAAACTAATGTATTAATATTAAAACTAATCGAATTAATTTTTATTCTAAGCATTAGTATGATAAAATAATAAATCTAAAAATTGATATTTGTAAAATTTCAAAATGTATGGAAAAAGCTGGAGGTTGTACATATTGGTTTTCTTCGCATTTCATAATCAATAATATTCATAACAGAATGCGTGTAAAATGTGTGAATATGATAGATATAACTCGAATACCCATAAAAGCATACAGTCGTGGAGAGATTGAGTAACACGAAAGAAATGTATCAAAATAAAGTATACAACTGATGGAAATTTAATTAAATAAATATTTTCTGAATAGTACAATTTATTTTCATAATGTGATAAGTAATGTACAGCATTATGCGTTGTGAATGTTACATATTATGAAAGCTATAACATAAAATTTTTACTAATTACTATATTACAGAAATTTGAAAAACGTTCTTAATAAATCAATTATTATTTCTTGGGAATGTCATTTAAAAATTGCTTGTGTTGTCGATACAAGATGATGGTGATTGATAACTATAAGGTATATACATTGTTGGTAAAACAAAACAATTTTCTCAACTTGCATAAATATATATACCTATTGCCTATTTAATATCATTGCTTTGACAAATATATCAAGTATTAAAGACAATGGGCCGAGAAAATTTATGTAATTAAATTTCGACCGGTTTTCAGATATGGCAGTTTTTCAATGGATAACAGCCTTAACGGTGTTTCAACTGCTGACAAGCGGTTTTTGTCTGGAAAATGGATTAGCCAGGACACCTCCTATGGGATGGTTGTCGTGGGAGAGGTTCAGATGCAATACCGATTGCAAAAACGACCCTGACAACTGTATCAGGTAATTATGAAACCAATGCACTTTATAGAATCCAAATAAGTTTTTGTACCCATACCTTTTACACAAATAATACAGGTTATTATTATTATTAATTTACGTTTCGATATTTCTTTGTGTGTAGATACCAATGTGTAATATACACACACAAAACATATATATATTGTGGAATTGATAATATTTTCATTTAAAAGAATAAAGGTAAAAAAAAACGGATGGGCCTCGCTTTGCTGTACAGTTGGGGGTGGAGTACACCTCGTTTATAGGATAGGTCATTATTACAATGGATTTGTTAAATTTGAATGCAATGGTAGATATTATTGTATACGAATAACGATTCTGAACGGAGTTAATATGTTTGTTTAAAATGTGTATATAATAATATAGTATTTTATATTTAAATTGAATTATAATGCAATTTTGTAAATATTTAGATTTCAAACAGTCATACAATTTTTTCTTTTAAGTCTGTTGAAATTTTTTTTATATATTTTTGAAGATTAGCTTATATGGATAACCTAGTGTTAAAATTTTGAACCTTAAGTATAAACAGAAAAAATTTTATGAATTTTTATCTACAAAATAACTTACAAATTATCGTGATTTTGACATATTTTATATAAATTTGAAATTTATTGGCTTATAAAAAAAATTTGAGTGAAACGATCTTCGACATTTTTTAGTTACGATAAGTTTAACTTTTTATAAACCTAGTATTAAATTTTCAAGAGTTTTCCGTCTGCCAATTTAATTTTATAGATGTTTGAAAAAAAAAAATTACAAAAATTGAAAATTTAAATTGTCTATAAATAAGTCACAATATGTCAAAATACTTTGAAAACTTAACCATGTATAGAGAACGCCAGCATAAAGATTTGGTGAAAATTTCAAGTTGTTGTGGTTTTTGGTTTTTGAGTTAGAGCATTTTAAAAAAATGTATTTTGTAAAATCGTGATTTTGCTGAAAATTTCCCGGTTTTTTGTAATTTTTTTATCGTTTTTTTCGATTTTTTTTAAAAAGTATTAAAAAAGTTTGATTTTTGACTTGGCCAAGTACATTCACTTTCCTTTCAGAAAAGTTGCTGTTTAAGAAAATCGAAGCATTTTTACTATCAAAAATCGTGTCCTTAGACACAAAAAAAATAAAATAAAAATAAAAAAATAAAAAATAAAACACACACCATTGTAAAATCAATAGATTCCATCACTCCGTTCAGAATCTAATATAATTGATTAATTTGCGTTTCATTCCGGTATCTCATTTGCATTATATACAAATATTTAACAATACATAAGCTATTTAAAATTAATTTTCAAATTGAATAGTCTATGCACAAATAAACGTATTTTATTCACCTTATAAGCGAGACAATCGAAATGTCAACTGGGCTCAGTTATCAATGATAATGATAACTGTTAGCTTTTTACAAATATTTCTTTCTTATGTTTTCGGGTTCACAAATACGATAATTTTAGGTACTTTCTAAATGGAAATTTCTCATTAGAAACCAATACAGTTATTATTGTGGTGATCTCCGACTGGTTTAAAACAAACCACGAAATCAAAGTGAAGAGACATTGGTTTTTGCGTATCAGCGTTACACTAATAGTATGCACTATAATATTATGTATGATTTCCTACTTCGATAATAATTTATTATTATGTATGCGCAGTTTAGCGTAAATTAATTATCTGCTAGTATTCAAAAACCTCACACAATGATTATTCGATGGCATTACATCAATTTGTAAAAATATAACTGAAAATCAAACAGTATAAATGTCAAGGGCAGACGTAAACATAATGTATGCATGGTGTATATTATATAATGTATAGCTAAGCTCTAAGGATGTACGAAACATGAAATAATGTATCACGTACCTACAAGAACGAGCATTACTCGTATAATGATAACAATGTGTTCATGAATCATGACATTCGTCCTCGGTAATTCGGTATAAATTGTTAAGTTTATAATTACGGGTTGGAAATAATTTGATTTAATGAGTTATTATGGTGTCAAAAACAGGTGATTTTTTCGGCATATCCTCGGCATTCACGCGAGGCTAAAATGTAGTGCACTTATATTACTTACAATATAACAATGCCTCGTAATTCGACACTACAGACTACAGTCCGGTAGCTCTCGTGCTACGTTTTATACAATGCGACGGCTAAAATAATAAGTCTTTATTATTGGTTTTTTTTTTTTTTTTGCTGTAATTATTATTTGCCTAGATTTTGTCATCAGTTATATTCTTTCCTGCTAAATTTGTCAAGGTATGCAAATCATCGTGTAACAATTTCAAACGAAGGAAACGATCGCGGTATTCTTCGGGGTTATGCAACGTGCAGAATCAATAAACAACGCGTGACAGCATAAGCGGAATCGATTGTTCTGCTATATTAGATCTGGCCCAGAAAACTTGTGCATTATTGTAGTGCATAACCGTCTTGCAGTTCACCGATGTTAAAAAATATAATATTATTTATCTGTTCAAACGTAATAGATAATAACATATCGACAGGTTTGACGTCACGATTTTTACTGTATAAAAAAAAGAAAATATCACGACAAAAAAACGCGTGGGCAATGTAACAAGTGTACAGGGTGTTTCAGGATGATTCGACAAATGCAATAACTTTTGTTTTATCCGTTAATTTTTAATTATTTTTTAAATAAAGATTATAATCTTTATAGTACTGTGTTACAACGAAATCATTTTAACATTTTTTTTTTACTTTTGGAATTCAAATTTGAAAATCTAAAATTTTATTTTATCATAAAAAAAACAAATAACTATTTTGTAAATAAGATTTTTTAAAAAATATAGTATTTAAATATCTTATTAAAGTTTGGTCACTAATTTATTATGATTTTTTAAACTTTTTGAAAATTTCAATTTAATAATTAAGATTACTGTACAATTATTGTACATTCTATGAATAACAGTTTGGGTACTATCTAAATCCCCTTTGATATTACAATATTCTGAGGTAAAATTATGTGACACACAATATTATTGTGAACTTATTTACAAACTTAAAAAATCATATAAAATTAACGGATGAATCTTTATTAGAGTTTTAAGTATCAACATTTTTCTAAAAACTCGTATCATAAAATGGCTATTTTGAATTTTTTTAACGGTTAAAAAATAAATTGAATTTTAAAATATGGGCTTTAAAAATATAGAAAAAATTGTTTACTTTATTTTTTATAAAGCACAGTACAATATTATTTGTCAGAAAAAAAAAGTAAAAATTAATGAATAGAACAAAAGTTATTGCATTTGTCGAATAATCTTGAAACACTCTGTATAAGTTAACGTAGTGTGTGTGCGTACTTACGTTCTTAAGTGCGTCCCCTTAAAACCATTCCGTTTATGGGTGAACCATTGTACGTTAGTTTGATAGTTATGTATGTAGACAGAAAATGAGATTTCTATAGTCATCGCTTACTGTATAATTTGGTTTAAATTTGACGGCCATCGACTGGACTCATATTTGCTGTGTCTTATTGTTGGACGTATACTTATGTGTGTATATAAATACATGGATAGAAACACACGAGACAAGACCAGCGACTATAATTTACCAATATAATGGTGATATACATACTATAAACACTACACTGTAAGTAAATATACAAAACACCGATCACAGCTGATTACGTTTTGACAATGGCGACCAGTATACTGCACACATTCAAACGCTATAAGTCTATAACTCATGGTTAGGCGTCAGTGGAATCTTAAGATTCGGAGCAGATCGAATTTTATGATATTGGTATATAACACAAGTTCTATGCGCTCAGGTGTCTTACGTGTTCCGCCGTAGTGATCATTTCGGACGAGAACCTCTTCGATTGGAATAATTTGACAAAAATCGAAAAAATCAAAAACAAAACAAAACATTACAGTCACGATTCAATACCGCACATCGGTTGAATGCCATTCCGGTAGAGGCGAAAACAAAGTTTTTTTTGTCACGAAAAGGGCCACGGAGTAACAACATAGCGATATTATTATGTAGCACTTAATCGTATCGTTGAGCCGAACTTAGTCCTTGAACCGGACAGGAAATAATATACACGTGTACAACACTATTACTATAAGTGAAGTGTTTTTATTCTCCATTTATGACGAATTATTATAATAATAATGCTCGTGTCCTCCTTATTGATTGTTACAGTGACAGGAAAATGGTATGCGTATTATTGAAAATATCATGGGCAGAATATATTTTTGTGGTTCTAGGTCGCTACACAAGATTAATTTTGTGTATCGTACGGAAACGTGAACATGAGAGGCAACATAACACTCTCGCATTCAAAAATGAACTCGCGCTCGCTATACACGACGCACTTCCACAAAACAAAAACTTGCTAACCAACAAACAACAATAACAATACAATAATATTTATAATAATATTGAATATTATTGCCATGATTACTATAATCATCACTTGATTTATACTTTAATGAATAACAAAAAATCCTTTTCCTTTATTTATCTGATATAAGTGATAGTTGATGTATAAATGTTATTTTGTTAGATACATAAGTATGCATTTGAATATACATATATATCCACATCAGCAGTTTATTTTTATCATAAAGATTCGGTGCTGTTCTTACATAATAATACATCCATATTCAAATATGAATACGATGTTTATTTTATTAATCTATACTGACATTAATTTGTCCTTTTGATATTATAATAGTATATAATAATAGCCCATGACTATTTTATCGTGGTAAATAAATAATTTTTTTCATCGTCCTATATTACTATCCGTATATTATGGTTAAAAGTAAACTTCGGCGTTTTAAATTGATTCAATATTTCACGGATTTCAACTTGGGAACAACAAACTAAACCGTCATACGGATGTAAATCAAAATAAATGAGTGGTAATCAATCTTAACGGCCTTTTATTCATGTACACCTCTACTATATAATATTATACATACATACGCATAATACATTTTAAAATGTGTACAATATATTTTATGCCGCACATGCCGTGTACGGTACATTACAGTTTTAGAGAACCTATTGCCGTCCCGATACAAAAGCTGACGACTAACCATTATTTATACTAATATATTGGTTCGATCTCGTGGGACGAATGCGCGGCGTGCATAATGTCAATATAACATATACACGCCTGATTTACTGTGCTTTACCGTCGGCCGTATACACGATGATGATTTGGTATCAAAAATATATCGCTCATTAACGTTTAAACGTTGTTACGTAAAATTCAAAACATTATACCACTATTATATTGTAATCAAATTCGATCGAGAGATTCGATAATGAAGTGTTATTCTTATTACGCCCTAATGATTTATACAAGCGTTTTGATTGCTGTATAGTATAAAATTATCCGTAATTAAAGTTAACTAGCAAATAATATATGAACTCTTAACTATGTCTATAATATGCATTTGACGTATACATATCTGCGGCATAATTATAATACATAATATACTTACCGGGAAACACGAAACAATCACTAAGAAAACTTAACGTATTATAGGTATTTAAAAATAAATAAGCGTTAATTTTATCGATTATATTATACTTTGTCACTATGAGGTAATTGGTGCCTCTACGCGCAGATTACCGGAAATATTGTACCTTGACTATGGAAATTGCTGTAGAATATTATATATGAAATTGCCGCGGTGAATTCGAACGCGTATTGCAGTTGTACACGTTACACATTTTCCAAGAACAATAATAATAATTATTATTGCACATACTACAAAAAAATGATCAAAACAAATTAAAAAAAACGCCTGCGGTGCAATGGTTTAACCTAATAATAGACTGCTCAAAGTAAAGACTGCGTGTTTACTTTGCTGTTAATCGTTATTTTATTATCATATACTAATATTATAGATATTGTTATAATATAATAATATTATTATTATTATTATTATTATTATTAATGTCCGCGGTTCTTGTTACAGCGAGAAACTCTTTAGGACTATGACCGACCTCGTTATATCCGAAGGGTACGCAGCTGTAGGTTACGAGTACATAAATGTGGACGACTGTTGGTTGGACTATTCAAGGTCGTACAATGGCAGACTGCAACCCGATGCCAAACGGTTCCCCAGGGGAATCGCTGACCTATCCGAATATGTGAGTATATACCATCATCATACCTATATATACCCACGTACATAATATACTTGAACACTTTATATAATATTCAGTACGGCTGCAAATCGTGGATGACAATGGCTTAATACATCATAATATGTAATGAAATGAGCTAAAGTTCAACGGCTCAATTAATTAAAAAATTATTGACTCGAATCTTGTCCTCCGTTGTAATACCTGCATATTATGTAAATGATTGGTAATCATACACAAGTCTCGATGTTGTGCATTATTAGTATCTAATGAATTGAAGAAGAAAAGTATTTAACATTTTATTCTTTATAAGAAGGGGTTATATAAACATATTTAAGTATATTATATACATTTATACTTATAGAATTATGCCATTTTAATTTAATGAAAACCTAACACTTTATATTTTAGATATTTTATGCAGTTTTTTTAAACGTGTAATTTTTTTCGATTCATTATTGTAATACTTACTGGTTTATTGAGACAAAACGGAATAGATTGTATTGTTCTTCATATGCATAAGTATAAAGTATAATAATATAACTATTATTTTTGGGTATAAAGCGAAATCTAAAACCAAATGGAATGTAATCAAATATTATTATCTTATGTACCTATTCAATTACATTTTAACGTTTCGTTCATAAAAGAAAAAAAGCATTCTCAATTCAAGGATGAAATTGAAGATGTGGACAAACTAAAAAGTAAAATCTTTTTTCTTATGAGATTTTATAAAATAATGTCTTTTTTCAAGACAAACTAGAAATTAAAATGTTTTTATGTAAGATTTCATAAAAATTTCATTTTGAAAACTTTTATTTATTTTAATTATTTTTACTTTTGTTAGAAAAATACATATAACGAATTTCCATTGAACTTATTCACGTTTTGTAAGATATTTTACGACTTTGTATTTTAATTTTATTAAAAATAACTTCCAGCTCAAACGAATCTCAAATCCTAACAATTAAAAAGTAAGTTTTCAGTTTTGTGTTTATATTTTGTCTCTTATTATACATACATGATGTTTGCATAGTCAGTGGGTTGTGGGTGTACAAGTGAGTGAAAAAGTACATTTTTGTGTCGGAATGAAAAATTTTAAAAGTAAATTTGTGTTTGTCTTTTTACTTGCTTTACACAACTCTGAAATTATTAATGATTCACGGAAAATATTTACATTACTTACCGGAAAGTTTTGAAATATCTAAACTTTTTAATAAATTGCTACGTCATGTCGTGTAGAAAGAAGCGCGGGCTGGTATTAAATATTTAATTCAAATGGGGGTTTGTAATGATATTAGTGTGTTAATCTTTCGAGTATGAATACATTTGCCATTTTACTGGTAAACACCAAACGGGCTTTTGAAGAAAATTTGCGTCCAAATTAACAATTAATATTTAATATGATAAGAGAATAAATTCGTTAATTTTTTACTATCTTAAAACGAATTGTAATTTGCAAAACTTGATTAACTTTCGATTATTAGGCGCAAGAAGTGTATTATACATTGTAATTTTTATGAGTTTCACGTTTTGACCGTTGGAATAATTATTCTTTTAATATCTAGACTATTTTTCTTTAATTATATTATAGTAATATACCACTTTTAAAGCGTGTTTAATAGTTCAACGTTCGAGAGTATAAACAAAACCACCTTTCTGCGGGTGATTAAATGAGTTTAATAATATATCTATATTTTATGTATAGAGTATATTATTGTCTTGCATCATTTGAAATGTTAACGCACGAATATATAATTAGCTATAAAGATGTTATGAATTGAATACGTTTACTGTAGATTTCTCAATTTCCACGTCGAGTTATTCCACTACGAACATCGATTAAGCTCACGTTCGCCCCCTTTATTTTTAACAATATTATAATTGTCTTTGTTATCCAAGATATCTAAGTGCTATGCTATTACATCGCTGCAGTAGGTGTAACCAGTTTGAAAATAAACTACAATACCAATTCGTCTGAATTGTGTTATTATATTATTATTACCATTATGTGTGTATAAAACAATGGAAAAGACGGTTTTCAGACAATATAAAAAAAACACCGAAAAAAATTTAGGAAAAATTATAACTTTAATTAAAAAAAAAAAAAATGATTTTAACCAGGGCGTGAAAATAACACGACCAATTTAACAAAAAATAAAAACCCCGATTACGACGACAGGACGTGTGATATGAGCGCGTACATCATAATATATTCCTTATGGCTTATGCAATGCTCTCCGGACGACAATAATTAATGCATATATATATATATAGCGTTATCATTTTTATGTCTCTGTTAGCGGGTTTATTAACACTAAATAATTTCGTAGTTACATGTTACTATCACGAATACAATATTATGTATAGGACCCTCGAAAACGGAAAAAAACGTATTCAACAAACTTCCATGTGTATATGTAATGTAGGCAATGCGGCACGCGGCAATATAAACCGAAAAAAAAAAGGTGCGAAGAACAAAAACATAAATACATAATACACCCACACACGAAATGTATAACGGAATTTTCGTAACGTCGTTTGAAATATTTTTTTACGCCGCGCGGGAGTTGCTCAATGTCTACAACAACAATAATAATAACATGCAGTGGCGAACCCAATAGGTATTCACGACACGTGCACGACGCTTACACGCATGTTTGGCAAAGTTCAGTGAAATAATCAAATGCACCGCCGAATAGGTACATAAAGTACATCGCGCTCATCATTATACACATGTATATACACGCAGCGATATAGGCGGCACTATAATAATATATACTACGCACTGTATTTTTTACTCGATTCGAAAGACCTACTTAATAATATTTCCTGAGTTCTTATCCGAACGTTAATATTCATATTAATCATTGAATATGTATATGTTTTACTCTTGTGTACGCGGCCGCTGTCTGCTACTATAGTTTTTGCGAGCCTATTGCACAATTAAATCAATAAGAATTTCTTAACCGTACATCTTGCTGTTTGAATACGAGAAAAACACATTTTATATACGTATATATAATTATTAATCTCGTCTACACTCGCTTATAGTTGTCCACCGCGTTGATAATTTATGATAAAATGTATTCCATAATCAATTTTTAAATTATTATCTATAATAAATTGTGTTAACACGTATGATATGTTAATTGTTAATTTTAATACACAACTTTGTTTGTTTAGTAATTTTATTTTATTATGACCGTAATCAATGGTCGTACATACCCATCTGTACGACTGTGCACTATATGTATAAGTCGTTTTAACTTATACTATATTGGTTCCATTTGTACCTCCCCCTTCTCACACACACACATAATATGTATCAGTAGATCGGTGCGTTGACATCAAGTCCGATGTAATTATCTAAGGAAGTTGCACCAAAAGCCCAAAACCGTACGTCAACATCCATACCGCCGTAGTGCAGATCACTTTATAAGTTCACACACACATTTTAATCGTTTTCATTTAAACGTCTGTACTTTCAAAACTAACGCGTGTGCCCCGCACATTACAATATAGGTACTTTTGTAACTCCGCTGCATGTTAATAATTCAATACCCATAAGAGCCATAACGTTTTGGTAGAAACGTTATGGTAAAAACGCAACGGTAATATTGTATTGTTCGCAAACACGCAATATAGTATTATAATAATATTACAATAATGCGTTTTGAAAACAACTCGTTAAAATCAAAGCACTTTCTCATATTATTGTTATCAATGCTTATTATTATTATTATGTTATGGTAAGACGAGTATCAGCTACAATTTTATCGACACTGGGTCAGTAGGTACCAGCTGTGTAATACGTTTATTTTTGTACGTAAAATAAACAATAAACGATTATTTCACTGATTGGTAACAATTTAATCATTACTTCTTATTAGCATGCTCTTAGCGTGCACGGAACGACGGAACGCTAAGTGGCAGTGTTAATTGTTATTGTTTATTTTTTCAACCGTTTGTTTTCAACCATTTCTAAGTGAAACCTATGTACGCGCAATTGATATCGATAATTATTTTAATTTCGTTGTAGGCGCATTATAACTTAAAACTACGCTACCACCTACTTACATATTTTAAACACTAGTTAAATTTGCAAGAAAAATGTTAGTCTTAAAATATCAACTGGCAATTAAATAGTTACGTGCCTACTCCCTAGCAACTAATTAGGTTAGTTGAAAATAAAATTAATTACGTGTTAGTCGTATCAAACAAAAGTGAACCGTATCGTGTTTGAAACCGTATGGTCATAAAATTAATTCTTTCAATAATTATTACTATTATATTAAATCTTTACATATTCTACATTCCACATTATAATATTATATTTTCTTATTGTATAATTAAATTGCCGAAAGTAATATTCATTAGGTACGTGTTGTATTAAGCATTATAAAAAAATAAATAAAAATATTTAACAACAATTGCAGTAGTCGTTCATGAATGTCCGATGGTCTGCGATTCAATACTGCGTAGTACTTATGTATACGTATATTATAATTATTCATATTTCGATAGCGAATTAACTAGGTACGTGTGTTTAAACAGGTCATTTTAATCATGATTTCTATTAAATACGATATTTTAATTATTTTATTATGATTATATTGCATAAGGCTATGTCCACGATTTGTATGACTGCGCAATGTATTGTGTACGTTATAATACGGCTTATATTATTATTATTATTATTATTTTAAAGTCCCATCGCGCGCTTAGGAAATGGTAAAAAGATTGTCTTTTTTCGTCACCACTCATTAATATAATATAGTATTATAATAATAGTGTCCATTTATCCATGCTTTCTTCGGGTCAACAAAACCGCCATTACACGCCACATTATATTATTATATTAAAAGTCGGTATACACTGCAATGATTCAGGTGAAAGTTTCGCATCTAATGATATTTTAATGTTTGTACTTATATATAATACACAATATTATTATTATATCTCAATATTTTCAATTTGTTCTGAAATTGTTTTGTTATGTATATTACTAAGTCCATGCAGAGGTTGCAACATCGTACTAATTGTCGAATATACGTCTAATTACACCGCTTTTAACGTGTTCTGTAATAATAACATACAGTGAATATTATGTTTCTTACAAAAATATGTTTCTTCGTTGTTCTATGATATAGTCATAATAGTGTATTAGTGTACACCTAAGGTACGAATAGTTCCTTAAAAAAAAAGAAAAATGTAAAAAATATTTAGCAACTGGAACAGCCGTATTTCCAATACGACTACGAGGGTGTAGACAGTGACTTTCGAAAACGAATAAAATACTAGAATACTGTAAAAACTAAATAAAACGATGTTAAGCTATTATCGGTTTATTGAATTGCGGTGTTGCGTTTTAGCTTTCTTTAAGTATGCTATATGGGCACTTTAACCAATTTAACTCGAGCGTAACTACAATAGAATATAGTGTCTATATAATACCTGCTACGGGTCGTGACTACTCATAAATATCGATAGTATTGTTGGTTAACGTATTTAATTTATAAAAAGCTCTGTTTCGAAGATGGGCGAACTGCTGAAAACTTTGAATTAAAATATTATTCTAAAAAAAAACATTTCGTTTGTTATTTGTACAGGTTCATTCGAGAGGACTGAAGTTCGGTATCTACGAGGACTACGGTAACTTTACGTGTGCCGGATATCCGGGAATCCTGGGATCACTCGAGTTGGACGCGTTCACGTTTGCTGAATGGAACGTGGATTTCGTCAAGCTGGACGGCTGTTACTCGCTGCCCAAAGACATGGACCAAGGTATGTATTATGATGAGATTGTATTGTGTTATACTGTCGTTGTTGATCTTTATAGTTGTGTGACGGGCATGTTACGTAACATAGAATAATATTGTCGTTTGTCTGATTTTAATTTTGAACTTTTTAATAATTAATTTCAAAGAGCCTTTCACCGATAAAGCATTATGGCTCGACAATTATAATACTACACTATACACGATTATTAACGATAACAAAACAATGCCCAACAGATAAATATTTATAGATGGTGTAACGAATGATGAAAAATTATATTATAAACTAAATGATACCTACTAACTACTAGATATTACAATATCACACTACCACCGTGTTCCGTGTAGACCGTGTAACCAATATTGATTGACAGTGTTAACACGTTACCAAACTACTCGTACCTATATCTAACAGTTGAAAGTATTCAACTGTTCATTTTGTGTTTAAATAAGGGGATGCATGGTACATAGTAAATCATTATCACGTATTTGAAAGATTGAAAATACCGCGATATTTTATCTTACCCATAGACCACGTACATGAAGTTGCCCCCACTCCCATGTTATTTGATTTTTTTTCAAACCTGTGCCATCATTTTGCAAAAAATTTACAATCATTTGCAAATCTATCAGCATTTTACCAAAACGGTTCTCACGGAACATGGTGCAAGTGTAATACAGTAACTTTAAGGTAAAAACGATAAATCCACAATATCCAATATTACGTTCTGTCGTATATAACGCCACGGCGGCATAATTTATAATTACGTATTTCGCGTTACAGGATACAGCGAATTCGGTTATCATCTAAACAAGACCGGCAGGCCAATGGTGTACTCTTGCAGTTGGCCGGTTTATCAGACGTACGCGGGATTGCAGGTAATTAAAGACCGTCATCCATATAATATACTTGGTATAACACAAGAACGTTCATCTGCGACCGGTAATTCCGTACCCTAAACCTACACTTTCGTTGTGTATAATTTTCTGATATCATTGCTGCTATATTATATACACTGGATGTGTAATATTTATATAATCACGAGCCATGTGCGTGACGGAGCTACGGAGGAGACTTAATATGATTTACATTATATCGTTAATTGGTTACAGCGCGTCGACACATTATTATTATATCTCATCACGCGTTTACAAAATATACAATGTAATGTACAGAGTGATGTCGGAAAGAAATTCGTGCTGTTGAAACTCTATAATCTTTTTCTAGATCCATACATCACATCGAAACGTAGAGTTGTAATATAATCGTCTGTTAATTATAATAATAATAATAATAATATTAATAATTTTATTGAGTATAATAATATTCGCCTCTGAAGATCCGACAAAATAAAATATGCTAACTGAAAATTTGTTAAAGACAAAAACATTTGTTCATTGTTGTTACTTTTACCAAAATATCATTCGATGATTAAAAGGTACATTTAAGCTATTGATCTATATGTTCAGCGGAAATGCGCCGAATACAATTATACTTATTTTGGATGTTTTTTTTAAAAATCAGAATAAATATACTATATTACGACCGCGACATCCCCTGCATATCTAGAGCTTTAACTAACCATAATAAAAACGGTATTTATTTGGAAATAATATTTTAAAATCCTAAGATATAATAAATATGCTGTTGAAAATAATAAGTCTTTCGACGGTGTACCGTATTCTCATTGTTTTTTTCCGGATAACATAAAGTATCGTGGATTGCTTCGTATATGCGCATATGTATGTCCGCGTACCTAAATAATAATATATGGGTTATTAAATCGTAACGTATTTAATAAAATAATAATAATAATAAAAATAATAATAATAATAATAATAATAGTAATAATAATAATAATAATAATTATAATAGTAGTAATAATAATAATAATAATAATAATAATAATAATAATAATAATAATAATAATAAATATGTACTCGACTTAGGGATGGGCGAATATCTGAATTTTCCGAATATCCGAATATTCAAATCCGGATTTGAATTAAATTCATATCCGGATTATTCAGATTAATTAACTTTTTTTATTGCTAAACACAAAATAATATACCTGTTCAAAAATGTATGTTAATGAATTTAAATATAATAAGAATTTAAAAATAAGACATCGAACAGCAAAATTGAATTGAATAATCCGGATATTCCGGATAACCTGTCAAATCCGGATTCACTAAATTCGGATTTGATAAATCCGAATAATCCGGATTTTTTAGTCTTGACTACAGTATCGCGATGGCTGACGGCCAAGGGATATTATGGTGTTTCGAACCGTGTGACTGAATGCCAGTGATTCGTATTACGATATACAGGGTGATCACATCGGTGTCATTTTATTTGGTAGTCATACGCACACACACACACACAAAATGTTTACTTTTTTTTTTCCGGAAACACGTGCGCATGTGAATATTATAATAATATCCCTACGGGCGAACGGGAAACGGTTAACGCGCAAACGGTTGACGCCGCCCGGCCTTCGAGCGGTGAATACTCGTATGTTACGTTTATGACGTGTATAGAAAGTGCATTGGGAACGTTCAGTGGTCATTGCAGCGCGTGCACACCTATGCTACCTTCGTAACATTATAATGTTATCATTATTTTATACCGTAGTAATACATGCGTGTGTGTGTGCGTGTGTGCGTGTGTGTGTGCGTGTGTGCGTGTGTGTGTGTTTGCGATACAGTTGAATAACCGTGAAAATTTTTTAAAATCTTAGAAAGGTCTTCGCCGCCGACGAGAACGATAGCAGCAGCAGCAGCAGCAGCAGCGCCAGTTGCGATAGCATATTATATATTTTATACACCGTTTATGTTATGCACTTGGTCGCTAAACGACGACGTACACGTTGTGTTATGATATGAATAATAGGTATTACAGTCCGTGCGGGTTGTAGTAAAGGCGTGGTGCCTTATATTTATGTAATCCCAGTCTGTTCTGTCCGTTGTTATTATGTCGTCGCCGTAGCGTTTCCGATTACGCTTCGTTTTGTCGATAAAATATATGCACGCAGTTTGGGAGTTTGCCCGTGTCGGTCCCGATCGTGTGCGTAATACCGTAAATAATAATAATACATTTATTGCAACAATATGCACTAATCGTACATAATATTTTTGGCATATTTTAGTCACAGCTTAAATTCAGTCATTATTTTGTATTTTACTCGTTATTCCACATATCGAATTGTCCCCTCATCCATATAATCTCATACTGCATGTATACGTGTAAACTACACAATATGTCTATGTGAAATCGTGAAACGACCTCGGTTGACGAAATGTTTACGTTTTTTTAAGTCCCTATAGCAAAGCTCTTGTGAATTGTTTTTTCGGTATGTTTTAGTTTATAATGCTTAGGTTTTAAAATCTGGTATACAATAAAATTCGTTCAGAATAAAACGGTTAAGTAATTTTTCGATAGTTCCACTTTGCAGTTTCCTTAAATGGAATTAAAAGATATCAATGGGTATTTAGTGATTTATTATATGTTTTAATATAATGCCGGATGTTTTTAATTATCATCGGTGTATACAACAGGACACTTGACTTAAAAACGGGACGATCTTGAACTATATTAAGGCCGTCTGCGAAGCACAATTAATCAATTAAAATATTATATAAATTGCAAAATTGTATTGTGTTTTTTTACGGAATGTGTACATAGAATGTGTATGCAAATTTATACTTTAAAACAAATGAATAAAAATGATATTATTTTGTCAATAAACTGCGAAAATATAAAAAAAAAAAATGTAAGGCGCACTCACCTAAATCTGAATTAAAATAATTATATTATCAATATTACATACATAATATGCTCGTAATAATTATGAAAGGAATCCAGCATATAATAGATAAATAATTTTTTAAAAGTATTTTTTTAATGTGCAAAATGTGTATTTTCAACGATTTTTTTTATATAGTCTTTGGTAACAACCCGAAGCTTTTACGTCCAGACTTCTGATTATCTAGTAATAACTTATAGTACTTATAATTTGCTATCAACGATTTCGATAAAAATATTTCTAACCCTGTTACTTTTGTCGCCCTCTACATTCACGTCGGACGTAGCATGAATTAAAATGTACATAACACGTACGCGATGCGCTCAAAAGTCTACCATAGATGGCGCTACAGATTTTAATAAAACTACATAACCACCGTCGTAAAAGCAACCGGACATTTTAAAATGTAAAAATATTTCCCTCAGGATCTAATAACATTTTTTTTTTTTTTAAATTTTTGTGCAGCCCAATTATTCAGCCATAACTCAAAGATGCAACTTGTGGAGAAACTTTGACGACATCCAAGACTCGTGGGCCAGCGTAGAGAGCATCATCGATTACTACGGCGACAACCAAGAAGTAATTGCGGCTAACGCAGCCCCCGGACATTGGAACGACCCGGATATGGTATTATAACATTATTATTTATTTTGCGTATAAATACATATTTTATAAGTTATATATATATAATACATCAAAATGAAAATCCCGTTGATTTGTTCAAGATTTAGCGAATAATGTTGCACGCGTTAGCGATAAGTGTCAAAATCGTGGCTTATGCGTAAATCGATCTTTTCAATTTGCTACTCATTTTTTTCTTCTTTTTTTATTCGTAAACGATACTTGTTTATCATATTTTTAATATACGTACATGATATATAATATATATTATATATCATAAGATATACGTGGAAAATGTTTGTACTCAAGTATTATACACAGAATTCGACATTGTTCCTGTAAGTACACTAATAATATATGTTTTTTAAACATAGGCACGGTTCATTCATATTTCATACGTATTTGCTCGAACATAAACTCGGGGAGGAAATCAAATTTTAAGGGGTATTAATAAAGAATTGTTTGTTTCTTATATTACGTAGTTGATCATCGGTAACTTTGGATTGAGTTATGAACAGTGTAAAGTACAGATGGCCATATGGGCTATACTTGCCGCCCCGTTGCTCATGTCCACCGACTTGAGAACCATTAGACCCGAGTACAAGGCGATTTTGCAGAACAAAAAGATAATTGCCATCGATCAAGACAAGTTGGGAATCCAAGGTCGAAGGATTTACAAGGTCAGTTATTAATTTATTACAATAATGTGAACTAGCATAAATTGTTTTGTTCCATACATTTTTTCTCGAGAACTTTTCTTAAGAATATACTTGGTTGAACTACGTGCTACAAACTTCTCGCCCTTCTCGAGATGGATAACTCAGCCGAGTGTGTAATTAATGCAGCACTATAATTATTTCGACTTATTATATCCGCATTTACATGACGTACCTATACCTCGGCGTAGCGCAATATTTTTACAATGTATAACAAGCATGTTATGCGTGAATGTTGCTTTTTAATACAATGTAAATATTTTTTCTCACGGAATCGTATTTTGACCGTGGTGAAAACCTATAGAATATACTACTCAAATTTCACTTCCCTATAAAAATAAAATAAACTGATAACCACGACTAAGGTAAAAAAAAGACTTTATACATTTTAAACTTATAAAAGATCAAATTAATATACAATCAAAACATTGTATTTCAATGGGGTGACATTCGAAAATTATTCTCATCAAAGCTTTCGAGTAAGAAATATTAATGTCGTTGTACAATGCATAAAAAAATATACACAAAACATCGACTAAAGTAGTAAAGCATATTAATGAGATTAACGAGTATTTCCATAAAGAAGTTTTGAAAAAATAATACATTTTCTCAAAACTGAATAAAAAGAGGTTTATTTCGTCTTTATAATTTACTTATCATTACAAAATTATTTTTAAACTAAACAGCGAAGAAATATCACGAAACAAAAACGTATCTGTATTGTATTTATATTCAATATTATTATAAACGGTACGCAAAAATATCAGTATTTGAATATTTTTGTATACTATAAATTAATATTACAATATTATTCAACAACCTACGTAACTGGGCTGTACGACTTGTGCATGAAGAATAAGATTGTATTAGTTATTTTAATTCGATTTAACATTATAGAAATGATTTCAGCTGAAGTAAATTATTTTTATTATAAATAATCAGTAAAATTATCAATGTTAACCGCATTTGAAAGCAAAAAAAACAACCAGTTCCGACTTCCCGATGGAATAAATAATTGATAATACGCGTGGTCGCGGGTTATGATCCGATCGAATTAGTTTTGCTGTAGACACGGAGACGAGTGGTAGGTACAGACGTTATTATAGTTGTATCCGCACTTATTAAGCCACTACTCAACCAGTTGTTTTCAATATAATTATTTGTAAAGTAAAACCGATGAATTATTCAATATTACAATTTAAATTACGACGAGTGATAGCTACGCGATAGATCAAATACCGTATATATTATATTATAATTTATAAATCATCCGAATCGCAGCAATCATTACGCACCAGAAATCGGGAATAGACGACAACGACGACATTAATCGATAATGGGTGGAAAAACGTAATATTTTCGCCTTTTACTAATTACGTGCAAACGCCCGAATACTCGAACAGTTTCCAACCAATTATGATAATTGGATGCAATATTTTTCATAAATGTAACTTTTTATACGGAAGTAACTTAGTTGTATAAATATTAGTTTTCATGTATAAATAAAATAAATATAAGCGTAGGTAAATTACGGCAAGAAATTATGGGATTATTAAACGTGTAGCACTTAGGATTCTTAATAAAGTTGTATAAATATCATTATGAAGCCCTACGTCAGTTTGTATTTATAATTTGTATATGCAGTTAGCATTTCATTATTATCATAAGAGTATAAACCGATAGCACTGTAGATAATGTGGTTAACATGGTAATTTTTATTAGATCTAGGGTTTTTAATAACTTCTAAAATCTAAGTTATAATTTTTTACATTGTACGTTAAAAATAGGTACACGGAAACTTTAGACTTATTGTAAAAAATTGATTTAAATTGAAGAATTGATTTCTGAGTTGAAAAAAAAATAAAAACAAATTAATTGGTTTTCATCTGTAAAAATAGTGTGGTCACTCTGAAATCGTAAAATAATAAATAGTAATAAAATATATCCGTTCATTTGGATTTCATCGGATTTAAGTAGGTATAGGTATGTGGTGTTCACAATTCAATCGCAACGATAATTAAGACATATATTGAAATCTCTATTCGCTCGTCGCAATCCTGAGGCAACGATTTTTTTCACATCATATAAATAGTATTGATAAACTATAACTATGTATTTTGATATTTTCTCCCAAATCCGAAAATAGACGAAACCATTGCTGTTTTGGTATCGTGTGTAAGTATTTTTCAACATTTCAAATATATTAGAAGCCGGAATCGACTATAAATTCAACTGACAGACTACATAATATATCATAATAATATGTTTTCGACAACGAACGCTTTCAATTTGATTTAAAAATATACAAGAACCTCTTGATTCCATCACTTGTGTAACTACGTCGAAATTCACTAATATATGCGTTATGATTACCACTCAAAAACGACAAAAAAAAAAAAAGGAAATAAAACAGAAAAATTTAAATTTAAAATAATGACTCGTTTACTCATGGAATAACAATAATAATTGCAGCATAAAGGCATTGAAATTTGGGCCCGGCCGGTGACACCTATTTTCGAGAACTACTTCTCGTACGCACTCGCCTTCGTCAACCGCAGAACAGACGGCACGCCATCCGACGTTGCAGTCGCTTTACACGAAATGGGTCTGCTGTCACCCACAGGATATAGAATACAAGTAATATAAATGCTCCTTTTGGACGTGTACTCCGTCGTACCGTTATAGGGTGCGAACGTTTTCATTTCAATAATTTGTTTTTTTCGTGCACAGGATCTGTACGAAGACGTTGACTACGGAGTGCTGTCCCCACAAACAAAGATCAAAGTCAAAGTGAATCCCACCGGTAAGCAATACTTTTCAATTTACAAAAAACATTATAAATTAAGGATAAATTCATTTTGCCGATTTTTCTAATAACAAAATACATGTATTCCGTAAAGGTTAAATAGCTTTTATCGTTGGCATTTATAGTTTATAAACCCTGTGCAATAACAAAGTTATAATTACATTTAACTATAAAAGCGCCGCGTACAACATTTAAATCATTAGTTTCTAAGTAAAGCAGTTGGTTGTTTTTATTATTATTTCAACTTGAACAAGTACAAAGATTGAAATAAAATGAATATAAACGTAGATTTTCTGCATCGTACAACGGTTGTTCAATAACTGAATACATACATATTATATTAATTATTTTCAGTATTGATAATCGTGCGGTAATAATAACCACTATGTAATCGTCATAACAATTTTCATACAAATCTAAGAACATAATATAAACATGGACCTTCCAACTCGCAGTGATTTAAATAAAAGGTTGAATCGGTATTGCGGAGCATATTTAGATCGTTTTAAGAAAACGCCACATGGCACACACCCGAATGTGTTGTCTCCGTCTGATAAACGTACATCATAGCAAATTTGCATCTAGTAGCTCAAATGCTATGTTGTTAGCTTTAATATTAGAGTTATCTGACCTATTATAAAACATCTAGAGTAGAACATTTATCTGTGTAGTATGTTATGTTGGTCGGTTTTTTACGATACCTGAACGATAACGATTTAAAAAAATGCATAGCTTGCTTAAAAATTAAACTATGGTGAAAACCCGATCTACACAGATAATTTTCTCCCCTCTAAATTTGATAGATAAAAAGGTAAGTTTACTCTATTATTTAAACTAACAACATAATATTTGAACTACTAAACGCAAATTTGCCATTTTGTGCGTTGGTAAGACGGAGACAAAGACATGTTGCAGCCGTTGCAGGTCATGTGGCATTCTCTTAGGTCAAACCGATAATTCGCGCAAAAATCGACTTACTTGTGAATCAATACAACGTATCACTCGACCATCAACAAACGAGGCGCAACGATTATATCATTGATTATTGATGATTATTGATGATTATTAATATGGTAGTAATCTATTTGCTATTCATATAGTAGAGTGCGATTATAAGAAGTGCAGGTTATATGATTTATATCCTCCCACGAAATCCGATACCGGTATATTTTACTGTCAATACTTTCTATTACACTCGGAATGACCAGTGCATGATAATATTAGACATGTATCCCGCGACGGTAATACATAATTTTTATTTCCGCGTCGAAACGGACATGCTTAATGCGAATGACATATTATGTTATTGTACGTCGGATAACAGTTATTTTTCGGAATCAGAGTTTCGATTTTGCAACTACACGCGATGTATTTTCCGATGTTTCCGTCCACCGCGTGGAAAATAAAAAAATCATCCGGATTCTGGATACTTCGCTTCGCATGACGAGCCGCCGTACACACTCTGCGCCTTACTTGATAGATAACCGTGGCGTACTTAACACGATACGGTGTCGATAAACGCTGTTGTTCAGAGCTATATAGGTACAATATATATAAAACATATAAGTACAATATAACGTTGGCATAACATGGGCACGCGCAGACATTAAAAGTAGGTGGTGCCCATGTATTTTTGTCGTCCATTCTGCTCAACCATAAGCAAACATTTTGTGCAATTGCTGGGGACGGGGGGCTACATACTCGTATTTTGTCGTATTTATCGTACCATTCGTACCTATATACATAATAAATACATGTTGGTTACAAAAAAAAAAAGCTTAAGAAAATACACAAGCACTTCAAATATCTGTGGAAAACCCAGAAAAAGTTTAAATTTTTTGGAAATTATACCGCGTTTTATAGAGAACAGTAATATTAGCATCGGTGAACGTCTCGCAATTTTTAAGATTATCGGTTTTTGAGTTACGACGAAAACAAACAATTAAATTTCATTCCGAATTTCAAAAAATTCAATTAACAATTAAATTTATTTTTATATTATAATATAATGTTCAACATAATATCCAGATTATCGGTATGCATTTACGTTTTTATTCATTTTAATCGATAATAAGAATATATAACGAAAACAAAAATTCTAATACCTACAGACTTTCGGCTATACACGGAACATAATATGTTATATATAGTGAAGAATAATTTCTAATTTTTTCCCCAATTCGCTTTAAAAATATTAACTATATAAACTTTTGTCAGTAATTTTTGTTCATCGACGTCCTGCGCCAATGCAGGAATGAATTCACACCGCTGCAGTGTATCGTCGCGGCGTAATCGTGCATAAATTCATTATTATAATATTACAATAATATACTATTAACACTATCGCCCCGAAACACACGACGGCATCTTATCGACCATCTCGGACCAATGATCGCGGTCTCGGGCATATAATATTCTCTCCGATACGGATCACACGTGCGCGCCGTAGCTATTATTGCGCGTGTCCTCCTTGTCCTCCTCGTCCTCCGTAGATTCCATAAGCGTGCCCGTGCACAGGTATATATACAATAAAATATACGCAGGATACCGCGCGTTATCTCTCTGTCGATGACATTGTTTTCCATTCCCAGACGGTTTCGGCTAGTCATCGTCGTTTAGAAATAAAAAAAAACCTCCCATTGTTATTGTTTCCATCGATCGATCGATACACATTACTATCGCACCACTGTGTCATGTCCACGTCGAAACGACGATGACTTGGTGCAACAAATAGTGTGCTTGCGAGAAACACGCGCATAAATAGTTGTATAGCTGGTATACCTATGTAGCTGCAGTAAGTAGGGTTACGCAAGCGTTTTCTTAGATTTTGTAGTTCAAAACTTGATTCAGTAGATTCATAGAGTTCAAAAACACTAATTTTTTTTTATTCGTTCATTCGATTCGAAATTATTATTAGTATTATTTTTGTTATTTTTGTTTCTAAATCATTCTTGTGTTCTTGTGATTTTATAATACAAAAGTGGTTAAGTTCTGTTTTTACAATATGTACGTACGGAAAACACGTTTTTATATTTTTAATTATTAATTTTCTGATCTTATTATATTTTTACACTGCAAGTCTGCAAAGTAATAACCAAAATAACACGAGATTTTTTATTTAATTATATTTTTATTTTAAGAAACTTATATTATAAAATACGTGGTTCAATAGTCGTAGAGAATCAAATAGTTGTCGTACAACAGTAAAATGATTTTATTAATGGAACCTAGTTCTTATTTATTCTTATTCATTCGTGAAACTTAAAAAAAATTTTATAATAAATATTTAATGTCCACAAAAATTGGTCATATGTACGCTGTTTTTGACGTTTAGATTTAAAACGTATTTGAAATAAACTTTACTTTACTCTTGCAATGTATCTTAGATGTGTTTAAAAATCCTCAATAAAACGAACTCATTTGTGTAATCGGGTTATATTATAATATGTTCTGTGCAAACAAGGGTATCTGTGTATAATATTCGGTTACGTTTTCGCGCATTTTTCCTTATCCAATAACTGCTGTGAGCCGATGTTCGTGTGTGATGTCGATCAGCAATAATATTATATACTTCAGCACCGCCGTATTATTCTTAATTCTTTTATCATATTATATACCCTGTATGATTTCATCACATCGTTTTGGCCGTCACAACTCCAACGTAAACACTATGTACCTATATTATCATGTTATGATTACTTTTACGTAATATCGAAAATCAAATTTGCGTCAATTTTGCATTATTTAACTAGTAAAACGTGTATATACTCGCTTGTATGATACCAACGCGGATGTATTTTTGCAACAACATGACATTGTATACGTAAATAAAATACGTTTAACCGAGATGGTTTGCATGATTGCACGTCGGTCGTCATTCTCGTACTACATCAGCTCGCTATATCATCTGGAGTTTGTTTTGCATAAAAAAAATATATCAAGCGGTTGTCCTACTATTACACGACGATTTACTCGAATAGCCGGAAAATGTGATCTACATTTTATTTTTATTTTTATATAGAACGTGTTTTATGTAACATAACGAGACGGTCTTTGACGGTATAGTTTAATTTAAAAGTAGTAGATGTATATTGTACCATATAATATTCGCCCATATAATGTATATTATATTATATATGTATGTTCGGCTTTGGGAGCGGAAGTAGGCTAAAAAAAATGGATTTAGAATAATAATAATATTATAGTATAAAATACTTCGAATAATATTATAATACTATATGTAAACAATGTAGACGTGATCGCGTAATAGACAATAGTCGAAAATATTATACATAATAATTAATAATGTGTATTTCCGCAAGGAACGTTGTTGTCGATTTATTAATTTTGAAATGTATTACTATCGTTAATGTCAACAGGTGTGGTGATACTGAAAGCAGACGTCCAACAGAATTTGATTAAACAAAACTTTTACAAACCGTATAACCCATTCACGCAAGTATATCCGCTGAGAACAGCGAACGATTTTGTGAAATAATGATACAACTGACCTGCAATCACTTCTCGACATCGAGACGCGATCTCGCCGACTCTTCAAGCAACAATATCAAAAACGTCGGACAAAAAAAAATATATACATAAAAAAGAACCATAAACGAGCAAGGAAAAATAGAACGAAACGCTGTAGAATAACATAATATATTAATATGTATATTATATTGTTTTAAACACGCGTATTGTCGTATCTATACTTGTTGATGTATAATTTTACTGTGAAAATAAAAAATATATATAATTAATTTTTTTATCGAAAATTTAAATTTTGTGGATTACAGTTTTTACTGTCTGTTTTTTTTTTATATATAAACAACGATATAAATTTATTTATATTCCTAGTATACGTACATATAATATATATGTATGTGTGTAATTAGGTAACCTTCGATTATCCGGTGTGTAATGTTGTTAATTTACGGTAGCTATTGTACTTTATTTTATTTTTTATTGCCATCAAAGTACGGGATATAAATTATATAAAAATCCAACTTCGTATTTCCGTCACATTAAAACGATAAAAATCAATCGGTTTTGATTCGTGTTTTCAGTTTTATTGTTTACCGTTTTTATGATTAACGTAACTCGTAATTTATATGTTACAATGTACATTATATTATAATATGATTATATAGACCAATTTTGGTAGATTTTTCGGATTTAATTACTTCAAGGACGAACGAGTGAATTGTTGTTCTTACTTTAGATATACCCATATAATATAACATATTAATATTACAATAAATGGTTACTTTCATTTTATATAAGTTCATAGATGGGAAAATCACAATGAAAACAATTATCTTGAGTTAAGTAGATATTAAGACAATACAAGAAATAGTTAACAAATAATTAACTATTTTTTTAATTTTTAATTTTTGAATGATTGATTCAAAAATAAATCATACACATAACTAAGTTATTGCCAAGGTTTTTTAAAACTACATGAGTGAATTTGTAAAAATTAACTAACAAGTAAACGCCCACCTTTGGTTGTATAACATTTATTATGACATTTATTTAATGTAGGCATATCGAATAAAGTTATATCGTCGACACCTGTAAAACGTTTGGTGTATATTATATTATATTATATCATTAGATTATTTGTAGAATAAAAAAAATATACATATGAAAATCTTGTTCGTATGGTGCAACACATGGACATGATACTTTGTGAACAGGTTGTCTCGTGAGAATTCAATACACGCAGATTAATGAATACTAATCGTAAATACATATGTACTGTTCTAAATATTGGAAACACGATTTTATTCGTCATAATCACATCATTCGATTGCCAATTCGTTCGGAACCGGACTGTATCCGATGATAAATCAATAAATGACATAATAATAATAATAATAATAATAAAAATAATAATAATAATAATAATGATAGAGTAGTTGGGGATTTTGAAATCAGTACTGAAAGAAAATAAATCTCAACCAATACGACGATATAACATATTTATTTCCATCACCGTATATTACGTCTGCATAATAGTTACGCGTCCAAAAATTTTGGTACCTCAAGTGAGTAGGTTATGGATTCTACAATCTATCGAGTGGTTCTTCGATGTGTACTAAACCACGTGTGTTTGTTTTGAAATGTTTCGGTAAGCTGTCATGTTTGTACATAATATTGTTTATGTATGCGAAAAAAACTTAATAAATCGAAAGCTGGGATAACAGAATGTACATTACGTCACTGTGTATATGCATACACAACAATACTACATATACATAGACATGTTACGGGCAGAGTACGGAAATGGGTGGTGTGCATATTACCCGGGTTTTACATAATACACATTACCTTATCCATATGAACAGTACAATGTATGTAAATGTCCACCTCCAATATGTACATTATCCAGCTATTGTACACGTTATTCAGTGTGCTGTGGATAAAGCATGAAACCAAACTTTATTTTATTTTTATTGCAGAACTACAATCCGTGGCCCAAGTACAGATATAAACATACTTAATAATACTTAATAACATATCTATATACATGAATAATTATATTTCCAAAACAATATGATTGGAAAAAAAAAATATTATCAAGTAAATTTACGTACCTATTATTAAGTAATTATTTTATGTATGAAAAAATTTAAAAATAAATATGTACAGTTATTTTTTGGAACATTTCAGATTCGGGTGACATAATTTCGAGTTGCAAATAGTGTCCAGATTTACATTTACATTTATTTGATAAATATTTCATTTTCCACAGATATTTTTTAAAACCTTGATTACCGGAAAGAAATTGTGCATTAGCTATTTAATGCAAAGATTTTTTGGTTAAATTTCTAAAACTTTAATAAACCAACAATAAACAATAAACACGAATATCAATGGCACCGTATTAAAGTTTAAAACAATACAATTCCAGTACACTCATTTTATTTATCATAATTATTTTATTATAATATATAATATATCTAAAAAGTACTTGTAATTTATATTTTATTACAGAAATTGCCTATAAAATAATATTATATTCTTTATTACGGAAAAAAATAGTTGATATTTTACCTTTTTTATTCCATCAAAACACTTTATCCACTCAAAGGTAAATAATGTACAAAATAAACGTTTAACAAATAATATTTTTACTTTATCCAATAGACATTTGTAGTGCCAACATTACATTGGTAATGTGTACATTACCCGATTATTGTACTCTACCCGTAACATATACATCGTACAAGTAATATAAAGCGCTCAGATCGGATAAAGTAGATTCCGGTAGAACAGTAATGCACAAGCTTTTGTGGTCCACGACGCCAAAATTATTTATTTTGATAATAAGACCCCCTTTCCTACATCCTACCAACATTATATGAGTGTTTAATATATATTTAATTAATAGTCTTAATGTATACAAACATTTTATTTATATAAATTAAATTCTTAATTATAGGCCATTTTAGTATTTTTTTTAATTTAATTTAATTTAATTTAATTCAGGACACAAAAAAAAGTTCAAATTTTACTATAATTATTATAGTCATAGTCAACATTTTAATATTTTTAAAATTATAAAATTAGTATTTAATTAAGTTAACAGTTCACCGCGGTCAGCGTAACAATACACACCGTTGTTAATTGCTCCGCGCCATGTGTACAGTACCTAGTGTAATTCGTAACCGATTTTATTCTAACTTAGATCAAAATCTAAAGGAAGTTAATCCACGCATTTGCATAAAACTCTAACTCAAATCGACCGTAAGCGGAATCCTACACGGTTAAATAAGTATTAAAACTAATTAGATCGATAATCTATTAAGCGCACGGTTCTAACTAATTAGATCGATTAACTATCAAGCGTTCGGTCCCAGGCAGCGCGCACGCACGCGACCTTGGTACCGTAAATAACATCGCGACGCAATGTCGCCCAAGATCAACATACCCATCAACAAGCAGTCCTCCGCAACTAACAGCATACAGAGCGGTTCAAATGCTGATGAGACTCCATTAAAAATTGTCATAACTAAAAACACACAGAACACTTCAGTTGACAGCACAGATTGGATAATAAAAACAGGAAAACGCACGTCTTCTCCAGGTAACTCGCCTACATCTAAAGCAATCAACAACAACCTTAACAAATTTATATATACCTCTTCCAACCGCTATGAAGTACTCAACAACATAAGCGAAGATTCAAATAATGGAAACGATGTCGTAAATGACCAAATGCAAACCGAAAATATCATACAGCCACCAACCCCTCCACCAATTTTTATCATCACTAAAGTCGACTACCAAAATTTCTGTAACCAAATAAAAAGTATGGTTGGCAACGAAGAATTCTTATGCAAAACTACAACCAAAAATATTAAGTTAATGCTAAAATCCCCTCATTCTTTCCGTCAAGTAATTAAATTACTAAACGATAAGTCTGTGGAATATTTCACATACCAAGCAAAGGAAGACAAATCTTATCGAGTAGTAATAAAAAACCTACATCCCTCAACGCCCACGGAACTTATTACTCAAGACCTCGAAGCACTTGGGTTTTCGATCAGAAACGTTGTCAATATAAAGAAGAAAAACGAAAACAACAATCCACTCCCACTCTTTTACATCGACTTGAATCCAGCGCCAAACAACCCAGAAATATTCAAGCTTAAGATGCTATACCACTCAATAGTCAAGATTGAAGAACCTCAATCCAGGCGAGATCTACCTCAATGCCAAAGATGCCAAAACTACGGGCATACGCGTACTTACTGAAATCGTACACCTAGATGTGTCCGTTGTGGTCAAGCTCATGTCTCCGACATGTGCGAAAAACCAAAGGACACCCCAGCAAACTGCGCTCTATGTGGAAAAGACCACCCAGCAAACTACAGAGGATGCGCAGTACACAAAGAACTCCAAAAGTCTAGAAATACGGTAGCCTCAACCACACACGCGGACGTCAGCAAGAGACCACTCGACAGCAACCATCCGGATAAACAACACTTGAATTAGGAATAAACACAAGGTAAGCCTCCTAGTAATACCACCTATTCTCGCTCTTACGCAGATACATTAAAACCACATAATCTGAACTCCCAGAATCACGAATTCTCCTCTTCCCCCGAACCCCCTCTAGCCACTATTTTCTCATCTTTTCTTGAACATTTTCAATCACTCATTACACCATTAATAAATCTACTCACAACGTTAATAAATACAATCTTAACCAAAAATGACAACTAGCCCAAACGCAAATCATCCTTTATCAATTTTCTCTTGGAATGCCAATGGTCTCAGACAACACATAAACGAACTCCAGCACATTCTATCAGAAACAAATGCCGACATTGCACTTATTTCCGAAACTCATTTCACCCCAAACACCTGCGCGAAAATCTATAGCTTTAATGCCTACTTCTCATGTCATCCCGATGGCACGGCTCACGCTGGTGCTGCAATTTACATCAAATCAAATATAACCCACCACTCACTACCCCCCTACTCTACACCTCACATTCAGGCAGCCAATGTCTCTTTAGTTATACCTAAAAACATACCTGTCACCGTTTCTGCAGTTTATTGCCCTCCTGGCATCATCACCACTTCAGATCACTTTTCCAACTATTTCTCAACCTTGGGTCATCGCTTCATCTCTGGTGGTGACTTCAACTCTAAAAATCCTGCATGGGGTAACCGTTCTCCCAACACCAGAGGCAGAGCTTTAAAGCAATGCATAAACAACAAAAATTACTCATCAATAGCTTCCCAGGTCCAACATACTGGCCCTCCCATAGTAACAGACATCCTGACATTTTGGACATTTTTGCCAAAAAACTACCTAGTAACATACATAGCGACCTCACCAACCTCTACGACCTGTGCATTCGACCGCGAGTGTGACGTCGAGCATGAGTGTTGGGAACAGATCTACAGCATAGAGTCGGCTTTCGCGCGTCCGTGCAAAGCTAAGACAGTGCGTACGACAGGACCCGGAAAAGGCCCCGCTGTCAGCACTGTCGGTCCGGCAATAGTCAACTTTTCGCAGCAGGCGAACAGTGAACACATTCACCGTGACCGTCGTGATCGTCACTACTACCACAGTTTTCTTTTCGTTACAACCAATTAATTTTTTTGATCCGTGGTGATGTGCGTGTGATTCGCCGATGTCCATCGCGACACACCCCACCCGGTCTTCTTTTATTCGCACACAAGCACCTAATTTATACAGGTAGTGCTCAAGGGGTATATTCCGCCCCTTTTTGTGTGTGTCCGATCGTGTGCGTGCTAGAAACCGCCAAGTGCGTCTACCGCCGCGTCAATACCACGTGCCGTGCTTCCCATATTTTATTCTCCGCCGTCCGGCTATACCTGGGACTTCTTCTCCACCTGTCAGCAGCATCGCCAGCCGGATTTACTCCAAGGGGAGTCAGGTCATTATTATTATTATTATTATTGTAAATTTATTATTTTGTATTTAGTCAAATTGCGGTAGTCGCCATGTAGACTACCTCGTTGACCGGTCGCGGTCTTCACTAACCATTAGTTTAAGTTATTAGTTATTGTCTACATCCCCGAAATACAGACTTATACATTTTGTAAGCAAATCCTATTATTTATTTTATTTTATTAATTTACCAACCACAGGTCACCTACAGATATTACTTCTTCCATATACAGTCCACGTTACCTCCCAGATCTTTTCCATCATCTCTTTTCAGGAACCAAACTTAATTGATACGCCCGGCGAAATACAACGAAGTAATGTCCATTATTTTCGATCTCTTAGGTCCCAGTCGACAATGAGGTTTCGAACAAGGTGTTAACATATAACGTCAAATATCATCTTTGTACGTGATATTGCTGTCCATATATTTGACATGTAGTAAATTATATAACACCACGTGAGGACGAACCATCGGATTGTCAGAAAAAAAAAAAACGAATCGAATGGCTGTTTACATTGTTCTTTATTTTCTATATACGTATCAATAAAATCCTCAAAAACATTGTCTCCGACGTTCAACAAATGTAAAAAAAAATATACGGAATCGGAAGGTGCAGATACGGAACGAATACTGAACGGACATAGTAACATATGCCCATTCCATAACAAGTAAGCCAACTTACAACGTCGGTCACGAATACCGAACAGTTATGTGACAATGGACCTTTAGAAACAAAATAAACCTAACAGTTAACAGGCAGAAATGGCTCCAGCCACTTGGTAGGGAGGGGCTAAGTTATAATTTTCGATATTTTGAAAACAAGCACAAACCTTCTATTATTAATTTTTTATTTTAAACATAATCGAAATAATATCACTTGCTTATATTAAGTGTGCAACTATATTTTATGTACATATATAGATAACACTTTGAAAACTGATAACTGCCAACTGCACATAATGAGTCAGTCTTTGCGTGATTTTCGTTGAAGTACGTTGTTTTTATTTTACACAATTAAAATAATATAAAATTTGGAGGTGTCTTATTTATTTTTCCTGTGTAAAATGTATAGTTGTCTTACCCCCCATCGTCTCTTACTTCTATACTTAATTTTATTTTTATAGTATTTATGAATAATTATGAATGCAGTTCGTACACGCGTGACTTGCTCCGGAGACGCCATAATCAAAACTGTAGATTAATGGTCTGAGGAAACATATTATAGCGAACAAATGAAATGTTTTGTTAATTTTGACGATAACTGTTCAACAAACATTTCGTTCGACGAACATTGGGTAAACGTTCAACAAACAATGTGGGCTCTAGACGTCTGCTAGGTGTGGACGCGGCTTAAAAGCTGGCCGCAACGTGACCGTCGATGGTCAATGGTCGTAGGTAGCCGCGGGCGACTGTGGTGGCGGTAGTGGCGGTAAAGGGAGGCGCTTTTTCGGGGCTAGGCGACGGCTAGGCTCGGCGGCGGCGGTAACGGGTGGCCGCGGCCGCGCACGCGCACATCACACACGGCGCGGCGGCGACGACAACGTGCACACACCGTGCACACCGAACGCGCGCCGTACACACATGTGCGCACAACGTATACGCGCGTATTCGCACTACGTATACACACGCATGTGTGGTACGTGTTATATGTGTGACGTACGTGCACCGGTCGCACGCGAACGTTACTACAGAGGCGGTCAGTAGTCGGCGGCACGCCACCACGTGCTCTCTTACACACACCACGCCGCCGGTACGTACGCCCGCGCGTATTGTTGATATTGCAGTATTGGTGGCGATGGTGGTGGCGGTGGAGCGCGTACGTAGCCCCGTACGTTATAAACTTGTACACGCGTAGAACGTGGTGGCGGCGGCGGTTACGCGCGCGACGGCTATCGGGGCCCCGCTTTACGCACTCTCGTTCCGCACGTGCCACTTGCTGCACTTGCATTCGCGCGCACCACACCACGCAACGCAAACGCCACAAACTGCAGTCGACGGCGGCGTGCTACTTACACCCGTGTCCCCCTCCCCGACCCCGCGAACGGTAAGCCAAATTACCTGTATGTATGTACCGTAGTTTTTTTTACTGTTTTTTTTTTTTTTTTTTAGTTCTGTTTTTATGTATTTTCTTGTTTTTACTATCTACAAGTGTTACCTATCAATATTAACGAAGCCCCGTCGTACACTTTTCATCCACCTCGTCCCGGTTCCTCCGTCTCTCTACTATATGTACCTCCGTTTGTTTTTCCATTACATACCTATATGTGTATTACCCTATATGTATTACATATATATATACATTCGCAACCCATCACCATTATATTGAACTACGTTATTAGGCACTTATTGTAAGTATAGCTTTTACTTGGTCAAGTGTACAACGAGTGTTTGTTAGCAATTGAAAGTACGCGTTTTTACATAGTTGAGTAAAATAATTTTGTAAGCTAAACAGTCTAAATCCATTTTTGATTTGTTTTTTTTTTTCTGCTAAAACTTTATGCGCGGCTCTGTGGCTCTGTCACTAATGAACTTATTATGTACGGGGACTTTAATCTACCGAAGATTTTCAATCTTATTATACTTGACTAAACTATGCTAATAGTGTTTCCACGATGCGAACTATTATAGCTTTTACTTTTAATAAAAAATTGCTGCACTTTGGGCCTTTTTCCCGCGTTTTATGGTACACCTACATTTTTTATTAATTTTGCTTTCGTTGCTAAACATTACGGAAAAAACAAACAATAATTTATTGGTATAATATTCAAGCGTAGCTAGTGGTGAAGCACAATTTATTCAACAAGTCAACAACAACTACTATACATTGTACTTAATACTTATAATAAATAATAACACTAATAACAATATCTTTTAGAATATATGCTACTGTTGTTTACATTGCTTTCGTGTATATATTGCGTAGTTATTTTTCTGAATTCTCGTCGTGTTCAGCCGTACAGGGTATTCCGTGAGGAATAATGCTAACGATGCATATGTGAACAGACGATATATTATAATTTCTAGTGCAGCTTAACCCATTTCCAGTTGTATGCTAGCTCGTCGTATGCCGTTCTAATTATGTTCCAATCGGATTTCGTTTATTTTTTAGTCTTTATTTTTAAGATTGTCGAGTTCTTAGTTCTAACCTACACTTTTATACTCATGAATAACTTTGTGTATTTTCTCGCCATTCAAATGGCATAACATGTTGTGATTTTATGAATAGAAATGTATTTTGTCTTTTGATTTTGATGGTGACGTACATATTATACGATAAATACAAGGTTTATTTATGTATCTTTGGTGGTAGTTTCGTTTTGCAGTCTGTACAGGATTTCAAGTTTTTTAGAATCACATTTACAATAATATTTTTCTTTTATTTTTTGAATAATTTTATGTGATATACTCATGTAATAGTCAAATTTAAATACTTTTGAGTTTTGATTGTTAATTTTTAGTATTTTTATGTTCATTTGCGAATATATCTACGTCGAGGCGAATGAACAGAGCTATATGACTTACATATAGTTATATAAGAAACACCGTCATCTATTTTTTCAAATTCCTTACATGAAATATCAATAATCATTGGTAATAAATTATCAAATAAATACCGAAAACAGATAATTGATTTTATATTTTTCACATATTATTATATTATACGTAAAAATAACACGAATTATTAAATAACAAAAATGTTGACGGAATTAAATGATAAAGTACCTGAATATTTATACGAAAAAATACGTATAATTCAGTTGAATATTTTTCAGTTTTGTTTTAATCTTTAATTTTAATTTTAAATGAATTTCACATACCTTCACTGAAGGGACTTGGGTTTTGATTTATTCGATTTATTTGACTTTTCCCGATAAAATTTTTGAATCGTTTACGTATAATAGTAAGAAGTTGTTATATTTAAAATATGAATTCAAAATCTGCATTATTAATCTTAAATATTGCATTATTAATCTTAAGTATGCTATACTTAAGAATTTATAATCTATATTCATCGAATAAACATAGAGTACTATAATATAAAATGTAATAACCTTATCTAAACAAACACATAATGACTAAATTCTTCATAGGCATATTACATTTTAAATAATAATGATTAGTGATATTATCCCAGTTTGAAATTAAGAAAAAAAAAAGATATTAAAGTTATTGAGCTTATTAATTTTTTTACGTTTTGAGTGAAACAAGGAATTAATTGATTTTTTCCAATATACGTGTATTTTTTTTTTTTGTGCCTGTGTTCACAATTTCAACAGATGGATTTCTTTTAACATCACTGAGGAATTTTTGATATAAAATTTCTCTAGTTGATTTTTTGAGCTGTATTTTTTTGTAATTTCTCAACAGTTTTCCGAATGATTAAGAAAAACCGAGGTAGCGTTTCGAATCCAGTACCATCTAGTATTTTATCACGCACTATTCCATTAGACTATGTTATTTATACGAGTAGATACATGAAATGTAATTTTTATATTTCATAAATGCAAGATTCTTCAAAAGAATTTCTTTGAAGCCAACAAAAATATTTTCAGCGGAAAATTGTAAAAAGTTTCACAAGCGTTTCAAGTTGACATTTTGACAAAATCGGGTATTCCAACGAATTTTAATTATACGTTATTTATTAGTTATTTGATTTTGATTCTTTAAATAATAGTTGTAGCAACTCCAAACATTAAACATTTTTTAATGTACTAAAGTTAGGATATCAATTGATCCACCCGACCTCCTTCACTCGGAGTTGCTTTTACGAGAGAGTTGGTTTCAAGTTTAACAGACTAACACAGCAGTTAAGAATAATAAGTTTATTATTCTACTTACCATTACTTAATTAAGATAATTTTTATCATAAACTTTCCCGGTACCAACAGATGTTATTTTCGGAATTGATAACGTATCCTCTAAAGATAATTTACCTCTAAGGTAAATATAAATTAATATTACTCATTTAATATGAGTATTATTACTATTACCTCATTAAAAATAAAAAATATCAATGAGACGAGTGTCAGAATAGTCCGCAACAATTAAAGGGATGTTACAGTCCACAAATAACTAATAACATTTTATTCAGAAACTTAAACGTACGTTTTCAATAGTTGTTGATGGTGTACAATTAATAATGGTTGAGAATAAAGAATGGATTCGCATTCACTTTAAAATAGTGGTTATTTCTGTAACTATACGAAGAAAATTGGATTACCTATTTACTTTTATTGATAAATGCATTGCTTTTGTGTACAGCAGATGAGGAGGCATATGCAATGTATATCTGCTTTCAGAACACTTTTATTGTTCATACGTCAATATATTTAAATGTTCAACAATTTTTTATAACATAAGAACTTTGCATTGTTTTCGAAAGCTTTATGTGCTGTACTCGTATATCACAAATCCGTTGCATATACTTTTGAAATGCGAAAATTATTTTGCAAAACGTTAATTCTTTTATTAATAATATGTACACAGCAAAAAAAATAAAAATATATTTAATGCTGATGCTTATCCTTAAGAGCCTCAAATTGCAAATAAAGAGCTGTTTTCGGCTCAGGAACTGAGGGTTACCGGCTCCTGCGTCCCGTGTATTCTGTATAATATTCACGCCAATCTCTACTGTCGAAATAGAGCTATATTATGTGTAACAAGAAGTTGGAGAAAAAATATCAAATTAAAGCATGCGATTGGGTCGATCAATATACGACAGCAGACGGAAAAAAGACGAATGCACACTATCGGAAATCATCGTATTTTATAATAATATTATACAACGATGACGACGATCTACGGAATACTGCAATATTTGCAGCTGTCTCACGAATTGTCCATTATTTGTATACCGCGGCCTTTGGTTACATGAACCGTTGACTCTCGATACACGCTGTGTCGCAGACGACCTTAAAAAGTGTCGACAATAATTGCCGGCAACGCGCACGTACGAATACATTATTGCACCCGGGAGTGTGTCTCGAGCCGATACCTGTCGGTGGCGTGTCGTCGTCGTGCGGTGGTACGTTTTCACGGGCGCTATGTACATTTATTTACACGTACACCTACTCGACAACAATAAACAGACAGTTTTTATTTATTCTACGGCAGCACGAACATGCACATTTTGCACGCGGGCGTCGGAAGAAATCGTGTGACACATATGCGATGTTCCCCCTCAAGCAGGGTGACCGGGAAAGATACTAGAAAAAAATAATCCAGACACATCTAGATCAAGATACACATCAGTTCTCACCTTTAGGCGTACAAGATAATAATAACACGTTAAACGTTTTCGAATAAAAACCCGGTTTAGGTATACTAGGTACTTGATTCTTACCTTTAGATACAAGTTACAAGATATTCTGTATTATATGGGTATTATACATAATATACCGTGGCCGAGATATTAGATACCTACGTTGTTGATAACAGGTTATAGAACATGTAAAAAATGTCAACATATTTAATGTGCACGTATTTGGTATTTATTCTGCTGGGTCCACATTGAGTATGTTTTGTTCCTGTTGGTTTTAAAAATTACTTATGGTCATTATCCCGTTCGTATTAGTTGTCCTGGTCTTAGTTGAATTTTAGTGTTTTCTTGACATGCGTGGACCCGGGACATCACATCGAAAACGAAACGGGCTGTAAGTCCATCGAACGGAACCGGGTATATAATGTTGTGCAACATTGTGCGCAGTACACTATTCATGGTATTATTGTGTTGTCGCATGTAATGATTAATCGTACGTACTTATTACAACCACGATAACTTTGCAAATTTGCAATAATGGACATTATTATACGTGCGGTGTAATAAGCACCTCGACGAGTTGTCAAAAACGAAGTAATGTCTCTGTACGTGAGTTTCTATATAATATAACGATACGTTATACAACTATACATGGCGGTCGGCGTGCGGCGTGGCGACGTGTTGAAACGAATCAACAACTATTATATTATAGTTATGTGTACGAGATTTAATAATTCGTCTCTAAATTGTTGTGTTTCGAGATAGTGCGGAGTGTACGCGTGCGTGAAATCCAAACCGTGGTGTCTATACACATTAAACAAACACTGCATAGTTCGCCTAGAGACTAGTTGGTCTTTTTTTTCGGTTCTTCATACGTGCGTGTAATATACCAATGTGTAGGTTCTAACTTCTAACGAAGTCATCAGAAACCACATAGTCATATGTACGACACTCGAACGATAACCGTCTCATTGACCAATAGTAGTTGTGACGTCGATCGGTACTTGAGGTAACTTGTTGTAATGAACACTCGCGGTTATACAATCGATGCGACCACATTTGCCAGGGTGCAAATAATAATAGAAGACAAGTTAAAAAAAAAAAAAAATTATTGAGTGATTGACATAATACATTTTCTTTATTTCTTCGACAAATGTTAGAATGAAATGATAACAATAACAGTCGGAAACACATCAATGAATCAAATGTTGTTAAAAATGTGTGTAGTTTGTTGAATCATAAATTAATATTTGATATCAAAATGTTTTTGGTATATTATGTAATTACATATTATAATGTATTATTTTAAACAATTTAGAAAACTTAGGACCTACATTTAAGGCTCCGATGCACCTTTTATACTCTCGTTAAATTCGGCACCGTGTAATGTATATAAGACCGTTTTCGTTTTGCGTAGGTTTATACGAGGTACGCGTATAAGTGTATTGCGGTAAAAGCGAACAGAGCTAAAGTTTATTTTTTTCGGCGGCCGAAATAATACCCGGATGTTCCGAACAGTAAAAAAAAAAGAGAAAAGTTTCTTAAAAATAATGAGTGGGAAAAGAACGAGATCGCTATGGCTGTCGGCGGGTAGAGTGGTGGACGTACAAGAAGACGGCCATGGTGATGGTGGCAACGGTGGCGGTGGACGGTGGTGGTGGTTGGATCGATATTTTGGCTGCTTTACGAGGCGATCTTGAAGGAAAACGCGAGTAATGAAAAAGCGAACGGGGAGGAAAAAAACGTCGACGACGACGACGACGACGAAAAGGAACCCTTTTTTACGTTTCGTGTATATACATATATATGCGGCGCTTCAACCCTCTCATTTTGGCACGGGCTATTTTTTTTTATTTTTTATTTTTTATACACATCGCAACCCCTTTTCTTTTGCGCGCGTGGGGGAGAGGTAAAAGAAAAAAAAATCAATACCGCTGCCGCAACCCCATCGGAGAGAAGAGCCCGCGTGCGGCACAGTGCGCGTTTTTACTCCTCTCTCTCGTTTTTTTTTTATATTCTTTTCAAGTCTGCGCGCGCGGTGGAAACAAAAAAAAAAAAAAAATGATAAACATAAAAAACGGTCTCAACCCCCGCGCATCGTTTTAATTGCACCCCTGTACGGCGACCGGCTTCCGGGGCTTAATTAGACCGGGCGCGCACGGCCCGTGGGGGTGAGGCTCTCCGGCCCGTGTCTCTCAGGTCCCCGCGCGCCACCGCCACCGTCACGGTCGCTTCTCGCGCCGCGCACCCTTTTCTAGCGGCACGCGTGTACACAGCAGAACGTATAATAATGGAAATTATAATTTCCCCGCACCCCCACAGACGTCGCACCGTGTATATATGTATAATATTTATGCGTATTTACGACGATAAGTCCGCCGCCGCGGTATACTGCCGCGCACATTTGCATGCGACCGACCGGACGATTTATGGTCGGAATTAAAACGATTGCGCGTGTACAGTGTATATACGCGTGTAATGTAAACTATATTATGCATGTGTACCGGGCGGCGAAGGGGCGGGCAGAAATGCAGCCGAGCGCTGAATGGATAAGCGCCGCCGCCAACGTTAATGGCTATGAATAAGAGCTAAAAATGAGATGCGCGCGCGAACAAGGAGAGTGAAAAAAAAGGGGAAAAAAAATTAAAAGTAGAGCGGAAAAAAGGATATATACTATTTTACGGGCGTCTCCGCCGCCACGACAATTATTATTATTATTATTATTATTATTATTATTATTATTATTATTATTGCCACCGTAGAGTTGCTTTCGAATATTGTTCATATATACACTATAGTTTTTCTACCCCGTATACTATTGTTTTTTCCGTCTTCTCGTCAAAATTCTTCATTTGTTTTTTAATTTTTGTTTTTTTTTTTTTTTTGTATTTTATTGCGTTCTACAATATTATTATTATATTTTTGCATTTCACTGCAATATTATCCACTGCTCTCTCGCCGTCCGTACGAGCATAATGTTGCTGGTTTCCCGCTATTGGGTACACTCAGTGTAAACTGTAATTACCAAATAGGTTGTGCGTGTGTACCTATTATTATTTTTCTATCCTCACCGCGGTCGAGACTGGTCGTTTTCTAGTTGCTCTGTGTTATTATTTCCGTTTGTCCTGAACCCTTTTTGTGGAACTAGTGAGGGAAATTATTGAGTTTGTGTACTCTTTAGAATGAATTGACTTCAAGTTATTCTGTATGGCCATAACAATATAATCGAGATTGCTTATGTATTTCTTGAGTTAAATAAATCATCTTATTGATTAAAAATTTTTCTTAGAAGTGCTTACATTTATTCTGATAATAGTAATGCAAAAGTAAAATTTGTTTTTATTTTTCGTGTCTTACAACAGATAAAAAAACGAAAATACCGCCGCATATTATTTTTATACAACTATCTATATAGGCAATGCGTATTAACTATCAATATATACAAGAATTCATTTATCAAACTTTGTACATAGGTGTTAGTTTACATATCTTATACATGCAAAAAAAAAACCAAATTAAGTATTTTATATATTAATTTGGCATGAAATAAATTTGGCTTCTCATTCATTTGCATTATTATCTTATAGTAAAACAGATGTCAATGGTAATATACTGATATCAATTTAAATAATTTTCATTTTGTAATCATTTAATCGCTCTTACAGGACATTAAGGGAATAATATATAATATATAAACATCTAACAAAAATGTCTTATTTTAATAAATACATAATTAATTAATTTCATACGCTTGCTTCGGTAGGGATCGTTGAATGATAATATTCTGTTAAAATAGAGCAATAGAACAGATATTACCAGAAAAAGCCACCACTGTGTAGTATTAACACTATTAATTATCTTCTTGAGTGGTAAACTGGTAAACGATTATTAATGTAAAACTGGAATTTGATCGTCATTAATGACTGGCACGAACGCCGGAAATCTTACACATTGTAATACATTATTTGTATTTATTTCAAATATGTATTAGAGACACTGGAAATATGTCTGCAGGTCGTAAATACACTGCACAAATTTTCTTTTATACAGATACTATAAGATACGTCATTTACCGAATTGTGATTTATTCAACAAGCAACTGCGTGTTATTTATTGCTCCCCTCGATACGCTACTACAAGCAACCCATTTCGTCTCCCTAAATCAATTCATATGTATATTTTTCATAATATGCTAATGTGGTGCAGCATGTTTATTTTCACAGTTATGTATTATAATATTTTAATCAGATTGTTTATTGTCACACATCGAGTATGCTCTCGTCTAGATAAACGCATGTATGTGACCACCGCATGGGTAACAAGAAGAGATATTATTATAATTAATTTCGTTTTGTTGAAACAAAAATATAATGTGTTAGGTAGCTCCATAAATATTAATTTTTCTCCTCACGTTATCCAGATATTATTATCATTATTTTTCCCCCTCTGCAAACATTGACTAATTTCACAAAAAAAAATAAAAAAATACCCACTAAAATATTCATATTTAAACGTAAGGGCGCAAAACACTCAACATAAGTGTCGAGTACCTATACACATTATCATATATAATGTACTTGTGCATAATATTATAATACGAGTATATTCCACCGACTTCTTTAACGCGAATATTATTTATATCCAATGCACACTTACTTTGTTAATTTTACCAAACAAACAACTCGAAACATGAGATTTTTTCATTTAGTTGGCCTCGTGCAGTAATCATCTAAATTAATTTTAAATTCTGATCAGTGATGAATGTGTGAATTTTACTATGATGTATTTTTTTTTTATTTATTTTTTTTTTATGTGTGTTTTTCATCCCGTTTTGGAGCAATAAAAATACTTTAATTTTCTTCTATAGTAATTTTTCTGAAAAGAAAGTGAATCTAATTGGTACTTTAGCACGTCAAAAGTAAATATATTCAATAGTTTTCAAAAGTGTCGGGAAAAACCATAGAAAAATGACCGAAAAACAGGAATTTTTACGCAAAACCACTTTTTGATAAATTCTTTAAATACTCCAACTCAAAAACGAAAAACCGCGAAATATTTGAAATTTTCACTAAATGTTTATATTAGCATTTTTTATACACGGCTAAGTTTTCGAAGTGTTTTGACCTTTTTAGAGACAATAGAAATTTTTCTAAGATCATTGTTTTTTGTAATATTGATAAAAATAATTTAGCCATCCAAAAAAATTTAAAAATTGAATACAAGGTTTATTATAAATTGTAATTATTGTCATTAAAAAAATAGAAAATTATTTGACACAAATTATTTTTATAAGCCCCTTAAGTTAAATTTTTCATGAAATATGTCAAAATCACGATAATTTGTAAGTTATTTTGTAGTTGAAAATTCATAGTGTTTTTGGTATTTATACTAAAGGTTCAAAATTTGAACACAAGGTTATCCATTAGTTATTTTTTCAAATAACTGTAAAAAAAAATGACTACCGGAGTTTTAAAAAAAAATTTTATGAACTTTTAAAATTTAATTTTTTACTAAATTGCATAAAATAACAGATTTATCCATAAACGATTTTAAATATTTGTTATTATTCAAAAAGTATAAGTTATAATTAAAACTTAAAACTTTTACCTGTTATTTGGTTTGGCATTTTCTTTAGAACATTTATTACTAATTTTTAAGCTATTTATAGGCACTTGAAGTAGGTATTCGATTTTTATTTAATTTTTTTAAGAATTATCGATAAAAAAAAATTTTGCTGGGACAAAATACTTCTAAAGAAGATTCTATAGAAGTTGTTCTTACTGTCATTCAAAAATTATTAAGTATATTAAATAATATAGTCACAATTATTTTTCATAAGCCTTTGAAGTGCAAATATTGATACAATATTATATTTAAATATAACGAAAATACCACAAAGTATAACATTATAATTTATACCTATTCTAGGCTAACAAATCATCTTCGTTCATAATCGTTTTTCGTATCTAGTGATACCTAGAACTACATTCAAATTTAATAAATACATTATTATAAGTCATTACATTGTAAATCAGTAAAATATTTATCAGTGTGAGTATGTAATAAAATTAATTCCAACTAATAATTAATAGTATTGTAATTTATAAATTATACTAAATAAATATAAATAAAAAGAAAAGTACCTATGATAAAAATGATAAATCTTGAGAAAAATTTGTTTTTGCAAGATTTTGCACAGTTCAGCATTTTAATTGCATGTTTTTTAGATGTAAAATGCACAAAAGTCAGGTCTTTATTAATAACCTATCCTATGAACGAGGTCCACTCCATCTCCTACTGCGCAACAGGGCAAATCCCCGTCCGGTTAATTTTTCATAATTTTTTTTACTCCAATATATAGTATTGTAGTATTTCACATTTAGAATAAGTAATGTCATCGATTATTTATGTATCTAGCTTATTAGTTAAATAATTAAACACCATGTATAATAATATTGTATCATGTGTAACAAGATAATGTTGATTTTTATTTTAATTGAAATCATTTTAGAAATTAACTCGTTGTTAAAGCTGCTTATCTGTGGTGAGCCATCTATTATCGTATAACAATAATATATAATACATGCATCTAAAAATAAAATTTTACAAACAATACCCATAAGATTTACTTTTTATATTCAAACAAAAAGTGTTTTGCGCAAATCTTGATCAAACAGATTTTAGCAATTCGTATATTTATATCGCTTGGTTTTTTTACGAATAGAACTATAGTTTCGAGTATATTTATCCGTAATCGCGATCCTGGTATAAACCTAAAGGGTATCACAAAGAGTGTCAATAAAATGTTAAAAATATATCTATAAAAACCGCAAACGTTTGGGCAAACGCTTATTATATGAACGAGTAGCCGTACGGGATTCATGCGCACGTATTTAGCCATATATTATTAAATCCAGATATTACACAAAAGTCAGACAATAAACTGAATAAACGATCGAGAGGATGGTCAAGACAGCGGTAGATTGATCGACCTCAAGCTCTTGGGAATAAGAGATAGAGAATGACTGACTAAGAACAGAGAAACAGAGAGGTATTCTGGTGGGCCCACAAGGATTAGACAAAAAATAAATAAAATATTAATAATAATAATAATAATAATAATAATAATAATATGAAAGTTCTGTGTGAAAAATGAAATGATGCATAAAGATCGCAAACATGTCTTAAATAGAGCTAGTGCAAATAAGGGGAAACTGGGGCACTTAGTCCCTCCCCATCCCTAGAATGGCTAAAGCACTCCCAAAAACTAATTATTTCACTACATAATGTATCATACGAGTATAGACCTGAACTTCAGCCCCTCCCTCTTTCCCCAAAATGACACTATATGCGCCTATGGGACTTGGGCAGAGAGTTGCAACAACTGCATTTTTCAGTTTGATGTTTTCGCTAACGACATAGCTTGTTGTATGTAGATGACTTCATATATCCAAAGCGCGACTGTGTTCAGTGTCACTTGCAGTTATTACGTGAACCCGGTTAAGTCTCGGTAGCCGATCGGTGGTCAGCTGTCGGCTGCAACAGAAACGGCGAAAATGTAATCAATCTCATTAATTATTAAACTATTTTTACAATGCAAATTTGTAAGCAAAAATTCATGCGTGTAGAACACAAGGTAAATTAGATTTACGCGAAGGGAGAAAGGGGAACCATTGCTACACGTCATGAAAACTAGACCATTTGAGGTATGTGTGAATTATGTATAGAAATTAAGTTAAGTATAATTTATTATGTAGTTTGAAAAAACGGATAAAATTACAACATAGTTAATGTATAATGTATACATTTTTATTTCGTGGATGGTAAATTATTATAAATAGTAAGGAAAATATAATATCTATTTATTAATATTTTCAGGAGTACATCTTATTTTTTTTTTTACTATTCCGTTTTCATACAATTCGGGCAAACATTTAAAGAAGTAGGTACGGTTTTCTTTAAATCAAATTTATTTTCTAAAATAAGTATTACCTGCCGAAAAATTTGATTTATACATCTATTTATTTATTCCAAAGTGCGAAAAAATAAAATAATAAAATTGAAGTTAAATTAAATGGACAAACGCCAATGATTTAATAAAATATATATATAACAATGCAAAAAATCATAATGTGTTAAAATATTTGCAAGCATATCTTGTAATATGACGTTTTTACTTGTGTTTATTGTTATTAAACTATTTGAAGATTATAATAACAGTCGTTATAAATATAATTTAAACTATTAACGATCAGTCAAAAATCATCGGTTTTTTTAATTTTTTATGTACAATATCAGTGCATTTTTATTATTGAAATTTTACTAATATTATTAATTAGTTTTCTACATAATTTAATTGTCATACCAAATTGGAAGTTTTCTTGTCAACGTTTTTATTGAGCATAAGTACACTTTTTTTTAAATATATAACATTATTTTAGACAAGTACACTAATATTTACTTCGAAACATATGCTGTGGTCGTGAGAAACATAGTTATAGTTATATAAATAACATATTTTTAACATTTTCAAAAGTATTTTCAATACTATCTATTATGGAATTTAATTAAAATGTTTCGATACATATTTTCCATAACTCATATAATTAGTTGTAGTCATATTATTAGTATATAGTTTAAAAATAATATTTACCAAAATGTATTCCATAACTTTAACGTGGAAATGATCAAATAATAATTACAATAGTTAAACCCCGTTATGTTTCGTGCGAAAAATGTAGAAGAATAAAATATTTGTTTCAGTAATTTAATTTATTTTTCCATTAAAAATTAATTTTAATAATAATATAATACTTTAATTTTGTTTTACAAATTTGTTATACATGTCATTATTATATTTTCTTTTTTTTCAACAGTGATTTAATTAATTATTTCCGAAAATAAAGCGAAAAATATTAATTGACATAATTCTGTGCCATAAAAATAATGAAATACTTACATAATTTCATTATTTTATGAAATATTTAATTAAAATATATTTAATTTAAAAAGAATACCCTTAAGTAAGATTTTTTCCGAAACCTTTAATGTGCTGTATTTATAATTTATATAATTAAATTGAAATTTGAAGTTATTATTATAAGCTTTCGTTTAAAAAATATCGTAGCTCTACAAGAAAAATATATATGTATATTATTATAATTCAATACATCATAAATCAACATATCATTAATATGTTTTGGCATTAGGAACGAAGTGCCGAATAGTTTATCAAATCAACTATTATTCGTGTTATTAAAAGAATATTAAATGTAACATAACGTAATTATAATATCGTTGGTCTAAAATAATCACTTCTATACATCGGAATTAAATACATAAAACAGTTTACAATATTGTGTAACTGTGTCTAGGAAATCAGTAAGACTATCTATGACGAGTTACCGGTTAAGTGATTATTACATCGAGATTTTGACGATTTCCAATGGCATCTGCAGTGAACTAGTTGGTTCGGGAAAAACTGTAGTGGTGCAGTTCAAATTGATTTGATCGGTACGGTTACTTCAGTTACTTGACCGCGACGTCGATTCGTCTAGAAACTCTAAAATGGCAAATCGAAATAATTGCGATCCGTCAGAAGTAAATATTATTCTTGTATCGATTTAAATGTCTACCGTCTACTTACAATACACAATATTAATCTTATTAAGTTCTATCGTTTTTGCGTTTCGAGCTCGTCGTTGGTTTCGAAAAGTAGAAGAAATTAATTATTTTCTATTTTGCGTGGATAATATCATTATTTTTTAAAATTGACTTTTAGTGAAACTAGAACGGGATTCTTACAAACAGCTATTGTTATAATTTTTTTACCAGTAAAGACGTACTATATTCAAAACGAATAAAACTATAAATTTTTGATAATTCGTTCACGCTTATTAGTTAAGTTGAAAAAAAAAATCACGTCAAGTCGTGTTACTTGGGTTGACTTGAAATAAACACCAATGTACTTACATTTTTCTGTTGAAAATAATTACGAAATGTCACGAAACTTTTTGTTCTCGTCATTAGGGATGCGATCTAAAAATGTGATCCTTTTCATAAAATGACATCATTAATGAGCATGTAAAACAGCACAGTTTACAAAAAATCTTAGACATGTTACGTTCAATGGCGGGGAACCGTTATATAACCTAACCAGTTTTTGATGAATTGGAGATTGAATTTTTCTATTATGCGTCCGGTGCCCACTATTTATCAAGGAGTATATCATTGGCAACTCAATATACATGTTGGGTCGAAGCCGCCGCACAGCCGTGTATGTGCGAATGTAAATGATTAATTTTTTTATATAGTATGAGTACCATGGATATACGAACAACGTAAACGTACGCGCAGGAGCATAAAACAGGCAAACTAATAACGTAAGAACGAAACAATATTTAGTTGGCCGTTTAACGGACGAAAATATTACTTTACGGAAATACTTATTATAAATTTAATATTTTTATTTATTTATTTATTTTTTTTTTTTTAGTTGATAAATAACAACATTTTTTATGCCTCATTGAACTTCGATTTTATAATTCAAATTTCAAATAGTTTGAGTATAAGTTCAAATTTACTTTTTTTTAAAAACTCATCATAAATGGTGATAGAACATTTTTAGTAAAGTCATTTCAAGGTTTCAAAATGTTCAAGTTTGCGATTTGCAGTTATTTTTATACGTAATTTCAAATACATATATTATGGTTAAACCGTACGTAAGGCGTAAGATTTACCGTGAAATAGCGATTTATAAGTATAGGACCGACTGAAATATTCTATACTTTTTAAAATAATTTTATAGTGAAACTAGAACGGGATTATTACGAACGGCTATGAACGTACTGTATTAGCTACTAATAATAATAGATTATTAACATTTCGTTCACATTAATCAGTGAGGTCGAAAAAAATCACGACCAGTCGTGTTACCTGTGTTCACTTGGGATGATTCACGCCAATGTAGATTTTTCTGTTGGAAATAATTACGAAATGTCACGACATTATTTTTTTATTCTCGTCATGCGATTCAAAAAATGCGATGCTGTTCATAAAATGCCGTCGCTAATGAGCACGTGCAAAACAGCGCAGTTCACAAAATCTCGGGCACTTTACGTCCCACGGTGAGGAACCGTAACCTAACCAGACCTGCGATTTTCGATCAATTGGAGATAATTATAAACATATTCGATTGATTAATGGTAGTTATGTGCCGCGGATTCGTGTGTGCGTACAGCGAATAGGGAATGTTATCCGAAACGTATAGCATTGTACAATCATGTGTATTGTTTTTTTTTTTTTTTTTTTTATGTACAATCCATCAGAAGTTACAATAAGCATATGAGCGGAAATATATTATATAGTTGACTGAGAAAGAACGAGGGGAGTAGTTACCCAGCAGTAACATTCGACGTGATGTTTGTCAGGCTATTTTACATATTACATACATAATGTTAGTAGTTTTTTTTTTTTTCTACAAACATTTAAGTAACGATTGGCGGACACCAGGAGTGTTTGCGGAGTTGAGGTCGAGAATAAGCGAATTCGGGTGGTTTGTAAGGTGAGAGCGGAAACGCTCGTAAGAGGATGTGGCCACATCGGCAACGGTGTTGATAGACCAAGGTCTGAATGTAGAGTATGGTTTGAAGCATAGAAGAGAGCGTTGGTAATCAAACGGAGTGATATTGATTGGACCGTTTGCATTTTGTAAATGTTCTCGCTGAGAATCGAATACGATAAGCCCAAATGGGTTTCAGGAGAGTTTTGTAAAGCTGTGATTTATTATTAATGTTTAGTTTGGATTGTTTGCGTAGCGCAGTGGGTACAAAGACTTTCGTCTATAAGAGTTCAGTGAGAGGCGTTTTTTTGTTTAATATGCGGCTCGGCCCAAGTTAAGCACTTGTCAAAGGAGTAGACGTAGGTAATTTGACTTTGGTCATGGCTGGTGGTATGATTTCGTTCGCTAGGGAGATGGAAGGGGCTTGTTAACGTGTATTGTCAAAAAAAAAAAAAAAAAAAATGAAAAATAGAAATTAAGGAATAGTCGCAGTCGTAGCACCGGCGGAACACCGTACTTTTACGGTTTGAACACGTTCGAGACCGTTGTCGCCTTAAACCGGAGCAGCTACGCAGCCCAATAAGCACACCCGTGCGTTGCGCAGGAGCGTCGTCGGAACTGGGCGCGAGCTACGACAAGCCAATATTAGAATAAAATATAATATTATTATTATTATCGCGCGTGTACGTACGTCCCACTAAACTGCAGCGTAAAATCACAGTGATAATAATAATATAATAAACCAATAACAATAATAACAGCGATAATTATAATGGTAATAACTAATAATAACCCAATGCTCTCCTCGACTACTCCTGTCCGTACTCTGCTCCGTCTGGTACGTCTTCATCCTTTGAGTTTTTGGTTACTAATTCAAACGGTAATTTGTGCCCTACCCCCCCCCCTCCCTTCCCCTCCTTCTCCCGCTCACACACAAACGCACAAATTGCTGCACTGCCTGCACTATTATATGTCTTATAAATTAAGTATTACTATAATGGTAATTGTTGACGGTAACCGTTTTTATATAATTATTACAATGATAATGTTATGTTCGCGGCGCAATAAGTACGAAGAGCGGAAAATACAAGACCGCTGTGGAACAATTTTTATCCCCCCACCGGACCCCATCGTAGATTTCAATAATATTCCGCGTATAGTCCGCCCAAGTTTATGTTTCTCGCGTCCGTCCGTCCGTCCGTCCGTCCGTGTGTTTTTAACAATAATAATTTATTTTAATTGATATTATTACGTCTATACTGATTTTTCCGTACATGTTAGATTTTGTTTATTTTTTTCACCTTTTGCGTCGAACGGACAAACCTACTCGTAGAGATTATTATGTAACAGCCGGGATGATGTAACGGACGAAATAATAATTATCGTTTCCGGTCATCCGCAGTTGTTGTAGGTAGGCATTTGAATATTATATATATTTTACTACAATATTGTGTAAATTATATTGTGTTTGACATTTGTGCGCACGTCTATTACATGCAATTTTACAATTTAATGTGAAATACGTGTGACACAAATCACCACAGCATGTTATTATCGTTATAACGTCTTAAAACCTCTCATAGAGTTATAACCGCATTGGAGTGTTTTTTCTCAGGCGAAAAATAATATCTTTAATTTACGTATGTTCAGTTTTTATCTAGTTCGCTATAAAGACAAACAAAACAAGCATTGAATATTCCCTTCTATTATCTTGATTCTGAGAATAGTATCAGACGTTCACATAAAGATAAACGTGATATTATAAATGAAAAACACCTTTACGAAAAAAATAACTTCGAAAAAAGAATCCCTCCGGTAAATTCGCCACTGTTACAATACGTGTGTGTGTATGTGTGTGTGTCATTATAATACTGTAGGTACGTTTATCGTCACATTTGTTTGGTAATGATATCGCAAAAACACTCACAAACGTTTCCCGTGCGCTAGTAAATCATGTATAAATTAAAAATTCAAATTTTTTCTGTCACCAACAAACCACCTCTTGAACAAACAAACAAAATGGAAACTGGGTCGTCGTCACAAACGTTGACGCACCATACTATTATTTATATGACATGTATATAATATTAAATTTGTTGTTGCAGTGAACTATGTATACCTAACTATAACTAAGCTTCAAGCACTTCGGTAGAGAACACTATTTTTTGGTGCGTACCTATATGTTATAACAAAGCACGATTTTGAGCGATAGAATTTTTTTTTCACACCACACGTAGGATGATTTAATCGCAAAACATACACCATTTCTAAATATTATTAATTATTCTTAATATAACATTATGATTTTTCCGCGGTAAATAATTATGTGTTTTTTAAAATAATTTTAATAATTTATTAGCGGATTTTGAACGCCAAATATCTTAAGTTTTAAAACAGACAATGTTTGCACAAAGTCTAAACGTATAACGCATTAGTCCGAAATAATAATTAATATCATTTATATTTCTTGTTGTTATTAATACGTGTTCATCATAATATTATTCTTAATTTTTATCAATAATATCATCAATCTGATCTCTGACAGTCTACAAAAAATTAAATAAATAAATAAAAATAAACCACTTGTAAAAAAGTGAAAATAAAAATATTTTAGTCGTCATAGAATTCATTTATATAAATTTATTAGATAGTACTGGCTGTTCAGAACAAAAATATACACTATAAAATAATTACAAATACACATTAAAGTGTATAGAAAATAAATTAAAAAATATGTGAAGTGAAATTGGTGCTGTTAGAATAAGAATAACAAAAATGAACAAGAATTAATAAAAAGCATGCACATTTCTTATCAGATTTCAGTATCATATTCGTACTATGCATTTACACATAAATCCGTTCCTTGTAGTTATCGCTATGGATAACATACGGAAAATATTAAATTTACATTTAAAAATAAGCGCTCATCCTACTTGGGCATTGAATCGAATTTATTATTATATTACGATACGTACAAAATATTATGAGCGTCAAATGAACGGATTTTACAATGTTTACAATGTTAAAATGTTATTAATTAAAAATGATTGTATACTTTGGACTTTGTCATGAGAAATACAAATCGGACACATTGGAATCGCCTCCGTCGACTAGTAGTCGCAACCATGGGTACGAATTTTGTAAAAATAATAACAATAATAATAATTTTATATGAGCTACTGAAACCCGATAATATAATATAAATTATAACACTATTGTTGTGCAATTACATGATCGTATTAAATTAATATAATGATACATTTATATACGAGTTGGGTGGTGCAGCGGCGGGATGCAAGTGTTTACTATTCTCGGGATCAGCAGATAATAGGTGTACAATACTATTATAGGCGATGCGATGAGGTTCCGTTTCAATCTTTTTTTTTCTCGGTACACGGGATACAATGACAAATCCTACACCGAAACTATTATATAATTTTATTATTATCATTCTATGATCCAATACATCCCGACATCTGCAACTACCTGTTTTCGAAATCTTTAACACACACACATGCACATAATAATTTATTATATTATGTCAACGTATGGTTATAATAAGTCGACCATACTTTACGGTTTGTATTATATGGGGTATGGGCACATTGTGTGTTGTAGAGGTTTCTATTTTATTTTTGCTCTGGTCAATCCCTATAGACATATTATGTGCATGTTACGTACCTACTCGATGTACCCTAAAGAGACGAACGCAGAAACCGAGAATAAACCTTATAGGTACGCGCGCGTCTATAATGATCGGACGTCGTCGAAGGTGGGCAAATTCGTAAAAAAAAAAAATTCAAAAAGAATAATTTTCCGAGTATCACCGCGGTACTATAATAATACATTATATTATATACCCTTGTATTTCGTTGCTGCCATTCGTTGCTACATGATGCCGTTGCTCAACACCTTTTCATCCGCACACGCACCCGCACGCACATATAAGACAAAACGTATTTCGCGCGATTCCCTTCGCCATACCCTCGTCCCTTCGCCTACCGTCCGTTGATGGTCAGGTGATTTATGTGCGCTCGGTCTTTTTTTCATATTAACTGCCAGCCATGAGCCTGAGCCCTTTGGCCCTTTTCTGACCGTGCCGCCGACACACGCACTGCACTATACGATACTCTCCGCGGTGACGCCCAGTCGGCTTCGAACACCCCGTGAAATATTGTGTACAGGGTATTTCAGGAGAAAAGAAAAAAAATGTGTTTACATGGTTTTTTTTTCTTACTGAAACCGAAATGCGTACATAATGTATGCCATATTAAGAGCCAAAATGTAAAACACATCAATGTCCTGAAATGTTGTAACGTCCATAAAACGTGGCGTCCATTTATACGTGTCCAATATTCTGAAATAGAAAAGTGCCTCGTCTGACATTTAGATAAGCTGCCAACAAAACCACTGGTCGTCATCGATCATATTTTTCATTAAACTATCGTCGCAATTTGTCGTGGACCGTGTTCCGATGGCTTCAGGTGGCTGCACGATTTGTAGGTTCAAAATTTCATTTACAGAGCTTATGGAATTCGATGTACGATTCAAACGGGAAGCGTTTCAGAAAAATGTAACATTATTTAATTTCTTTTTCTACACGGTAGAGCGGGAAAAAAACGGTTTTGCGAAAGAAAGTGGAAAAGAGTAAAATAAATTCCTTGCAATATCTCTCCCCATATCGAGGCAACAGACAACAGTCGAACAACAGGTATTTTTACCGTTTACTCCGTTCATTTCGCATGTGTGCGTATGTGTGTGTGTGTGTGTGTGTGTGTGTGTGTGTGTGTTTCTATGTGTGTTGTGTGCGTATACACATAATATATATTTTATTTATTATTTTTTTTTTTTTTGAAAAGGGTATTCGCCCAGACACAGTCGGACGACAAGTGCATTCCCTGCAATTGTTCAGCATGTGGATTTTTAAACCCTTTTCCCTTCGCACACCCGATCCAACCCCTTTTCGCACGCTATATATAATATATACAGGTATACGCATTGTTCGTGTGTTGTGAGTATATATTTATATAATTCGCATTATATCGCCATTATACACTATGTGAGCGTCTCGTTTACACCGGCGGCTACGCACACGGCAACAGCAAATTTAATTCACCTGAAAAAAAAATACATGTACGTGTTGACTTTCCGACCCCGCTGTACGACAGTGTTTTCAGACGCGCATTTCGGCGGCGAGTTTGTACCTTTTTTTTGCGTCATAACAGATAGACACCGCGTGCTACAGGGAAAATTGATATCCCGATGGAATTTCTAAAATAACTTTCCGCAGCAGCCGTCGTGTTTAAAATATAACGAATCTTACCCGCAGTAAATTAGCAGTTGGAGATCGTATAATTATTATGCTTATGTCATTAAAAAAATTCATTTAAATGAAAAAATATCGCATACAATAATCGTTTAGTGTGCAATTAGTAAAATCAAGAATACCTGAATGAAGATCAATGTACATCGTAGGGTACTACAAAATATATTACTTAAATTATTATAAATGATTATTATTCGTCAACTGATAACGAAAACCGTATTCTGTTTAATAAAAATGTCGCGTTTCGATTGAATCAGCGCAATAATCAATCAAGTGCAATGAAACACAATTTTAGTGAAATGATTAACAAAATTGAAAACAAAATGTGAACGCACACGTACATTATGGAGATTGAATATTATTCCACTTCATTGAAACGTACATAATACTATTAAAACCGATGCACATCCACGTTGAACGTTTTTACGTCGTATTTGTCCCGCGCGTGTTAGCAGCTGAAAAAAACGTGTTTTTTATTTTCTAAGTGACTGCGTGCGGTTGTTCCCGACACGTCATTTTTACGTGCTAAATCGAATCGTCATGCTCCAGGGAAAATCGTGAAAGATAGCTAGTTAAGTTTTGAAGGACAACCATCATATGCCAAAAACATTTGATTGTATTACCAACGAATAATTTTTGCTCTGATACGAACGTACTTTTTTCATTATAATTATTTTGTTCCTTGGGATTTATTGTTCCTTACGTGTTGGTTTTTTTTTTTTTATCGAACCATTTATAAGCGTTTGTTTTATATATATATATATAATATATTTAACCGACTTTATAGCAATCGAAGGAAATAATATTAAGTCATCGATTGTACAAACAATAGTGCTAAAATTACTTTGTACGTTACAAAATTTAACGAAAATCTTCAACATTTATATAGACCTGGCATCGAACAATCACAGGGAGGTCTATTGACTAAGCCATAGTTTTAGGACTCTTGTCGATATATATAAAAAAAAAACGTTTTACAGATGTAAACGAATAATATATAATAGCTAAAAGATAATCATATTTTTCACCGTTCTTTATATCTACAACTGGTTTAATATATTATCATAAATATGAAACAAATATCAATCACGTGACGTATGATGAATTCTTATAATCTATAGTATGTAACTCTAGTATCTATATTATAATATTACATTATTCGTTTATTTGTTGATTCTTTCTATTGTTCATAATAATTCCCATTGGATATTTATCATGGATTCAAAAGTATAATACTTTTATACACACTAACATGAAACGCATAATTTACTCTTATCGCCCCTCGTCAGTCGTCAACATGACTATAAGATGGATACCCCGAATTTGATAAGAACATTTAAGTAAAACCGTTGTGTAAGAAAAGTATTATTTATGAACTATAGACACACATGTGATGTACGCGCAATATTATGAATTTACAATCATACAATGTCGATGTAAAATAGAGTAACGATATTAGGCGTTTATGTAAATGCATATGTTCATGTTTTGACTACGAATTGTTATGCACACTAGTTTGTTGAAACAAACAAAATATATAACTGCAAATATTCCTGATTACTAGAGATTTTTCAACCATAGTTCATCATCAGAGCTACGTATTAAGATGCAATATACTTATACTAACCAATATGTATACCATATTTAAACATTGGCAAGATCATGGACATAAAAGGAGCTTAACCCTACCTAAGTTATAAATATATATATATGTGTGTGTGTGTGTGTAGTGGACGTAGGTGGAATCCCAAACTCATTTTGTTCCAGGACTTTTGGGTCTAGGCCCTTAAGCTTCATGCATTTGAGGACCCTATATTTACGTTCACGGCACGTGATACAACTAAATTAATTATAACAGAAACATGTAACGGCTATATATACCTAACAAAAGGTTTCTAAAATGTATTATTTAATAGACATACTATTTTTTCTAAGTGTTAGAGTACCATGAATAACTATTAACTATTGAATTTCTGAAACGTACACCCGAATCTTGAAAATTGGTAATATATTATATGGGTATTGAGTATATCATAATCGAACCTCGATACAAGAGGGTGGTAAATGCGTGCGAATGTAAAAAAAAGTGTTGTTTGGAAGAGAATGCAGCAAGCAGTACAACGAGATCATAAGATATCGCGTGCGTAACATATATAATATATATATAGTAACGTAGATTATTATTATGTCACGGCTTCACGTCGATCGTTTTATACATAAAGTATGCCAACGTAAAATAATATACAACAGTTATAGATGTATGTATTATCATTTATATGATTTCTCCGAAACCGTCGTTTATTTATCTTTCGGACGAACGACATTCCGCCGAGCATTTGTAACATATATATATATTTATACGTATACAATAATGACGTGTACGACTGAGAAATAAGAAACGCGCACACGTGTACATAATATATTATAATAATATATGAAAAGCGACGGAGAGAAAAAGAGGGCAAAAAATAAAGAGCGTATACCCGGTAGCCTGTATACCCGCGGTAACACCGCGTTCCTACCCATAATAATACAGTGTGTGCAGTACGGCTGGCACACCGGCCATTGTCCAGCGCCGACGGTTCACGCAACCCTATACGCGACTTCACTCGCATTCAATATAATATGTACATTATCGGTACACATGAGCGTATATAATGTTGATATACGAGCGATTGGCGGCGTGCGTGTGTGCAGTACCTCTGAGCCTCCTCGGTAGTGAAGCCGACGATAGGCCGTGGCGGTCGAACGTATATGCGACAACGACGACGGTAACAACGGGTGGGCTGAGAAAAGGATGTGCACGTCTGCAGTACCCACACACACACACACGCACCCGGACAATAATATAATATTATGTATACGGCGTAAATGTATATTATAATATTATATGCGTGTGCGCGCGTGTATGGCGTAAAAATAATGACCGTGTGCGGGTGGATCGATAACGGCGGCGGTTTAACGATCGCACCTAAAGCAGCGTGAAGTCCGTCGTTGCAGCAGACGCGTTGCACAGAAAACGCACAACGGCTACCGTGTTACACGACCACGCACGCACCCGTACGCCGCCGTCACACGTGTGTCTCGGATCGCATGGTTATATTATATCGTTTCAACAATTATATGTGTGATGCCGGTATGCGACCGAATGCAATGCCATCTCTGCAACGTTATGCACGATAATAATATTTTAGGGTTTACTATTATGATACTGTATTGCTAAACTGTATTACAGACTACAGGCACCCTTAATAGGGACCGGGTTCTAATGCAAATAGTGTGCGCATTATCTTAGTCCCTGCAACGCTTTCCAAAACATTGGTACATAATCCGTTTCGTCTTTATCAGCTGATACTTCAAAGTTGAAACTTTTATACATTTGTACATTATATACGGCTTCATAATATAAACATAACTAATTTTTTATTACATAAGTATAACTTATTGATTTTATTAATTATTATTGAGCATCAAGTCTACATTTTTCAAATTGAATTATGAATAGTTGCATTTCGGAGATTTTAAATTAGCTACCTATACCTCATAAAACAATACATTAAATAAAAAAGGGCTTCTAGGTCGAGTGAAACTCCACGGTAGGGTGAGTTAAAGTGATGGGTGATATGCATTGCTATATTGATCTACATTTGAAAGCAATTTATAGTAACTTTAAAAAAAAACGATTCTGAGTGGAAGAGGTCGGTTTGATCAGTTTATATTTATAAAAAATAATAATAATGTATATAATATCTAAGTACCTGGAACATTTTTCACATTCCTATATTATAATAACTATAAATACTACAAGATGAAATTTTCTTTAAAAAAAGTTATAGATTTGTATACATCCACTCCTTCTGATGGAAATCGTGTATACCGATACCGACATAAAAATTAAAAAATTAAAAACTGCATCACACATCTTGATAGAACCACTAAATTTCTCGTTTCATTCAGAACCTAAAAGTGCATAGGGAATTGTTGAAGATTATTTTCACCGTAAAATTCCTTTTTTAATAGCATTTTTGACTATTTTTGATAATTTTCAATCATTTTTAGGGCATTTAAATCTAGGTTTTAGCAATCAACATCTGTGCCCGTAAATTGCTTCTCATATTTATAGGTGGTGACTATTTTTCACTTGACTTGTTACCGGTGTTTCAGAGGCGACCCGAATACTTGAATAGCTTCTGGTGTCTACATCTAAAGAATCGATATTAATATTGGAAACTATGCTCCAATTTTTTTTATTTTTAATAAGTCACTTACACATTAGACAGATTTTTCGTGGTTCAATGTCTAATCTGAATTAGACTAGTTATTCGTAGCAATATAATATGTGTCGAAAATTCGAGACATTAAATTTAATACAAATTATATCCATTTATCTGTCCTAATACCGTGAAATTTGAATATTATACCGCGTTATAATATCTTTATTCGTCAAATTTAAATAAGTGAGTATGATTTATACACATTTACATATAGACTTGTCGGAGTGCACCGAAAACGAACTCATTACAAGATTATATAATAAAATCAAAATAATGAGGATCGAGAATACACTTTGTAAACAGTCTAGAATATATGTAATATATATAGTTATTAATTCAGTATTTATTTAGTAATTTAATCGGTATTATTTTAAAGAACACGGTGAACATATATAATATTGGACTATTGGAAAGATATTTCCATTATTGTGTGTGCTGTTTTGGTACATTATCGATATTTCGCGTTCTTTTCATCTTATTTTCCGAAAAGTGTGCAGCTCTTACGGACTACGGTTAACCGCTGCATTTCGTCAACTGTGGTACGCCGGTTTCGATTTCGAATGGAAAGCACAATGGTCGGGAATTTGGGCGCAAAAACGTCATCGCACTAGGTATTCGCGAGGTGGTATATATTATAGGGTTTTGTCGAAACCGCATAATATGCGAGTTCGGACAGTATATATATATATACTGCAGCGAAGGCGGCGGCGGATCGTGTTTACCGTGGCTTTTTGTGCAAAAAAATAAAATATTACAAGAAAATAAGTGAAACGCGTGTATTATTTAAGGTTCGTGTTACGTATAAAGACGAATTGTTGGGAACACGACCCTTTTGCCGGCCGCTCCGGCCATCTATTGTTCCGCGGGGGAGAGGATTGCCGCCACCGCACCACCGGCCCCCGCGATAGTATTTCGCACAAAAGGGACCCAAAAATCCAACACAATTATCTGCAAGATGCATCTCCAAGACGGTTTCGGTAGTGTTTTCTACTTTTTATTTATTTATTTCGAAGGGGAGTTGCGGTGTAACAGTTTTACTTCGTACATATATATATATATATATTTATATATATAAATATGTATACGTTGTGATGTGGAGGACCTTTGGTCATCTCATCGCCGCCACCACGCGGTTGCCAACCGTATTTTTATAAGAACTGCGTATGTTATTATATAACATATTATTAGAGTTGTAGATTTGTAGGCATCCGACCGCTTAAAAAACCATAATATTAGTTATTATACGTATGATAACAATACACAATATGTTCTCGGTGCGAAAAATATAAATCGAAACAGATTTAATAAGGTTTTAATAATATTATTCTCACAAAGTCTTTATATTTGCTTATTCGAATTAACGTCTATAGGCTCAAGAATATATATATATATTTAATGTATGTAGAATCATACAATTTAATATAATAGAAGTAACAATAGTAATATAATAATTCGATTTAATAATTTGACGTTTTATGTAGCATTATTTATTGTATATTCCTATACTTATAGATTATTGTGTTAAAAAAAAAAAAAAAAATAGTTAAATTTTAAAATGAGTTCACATATTGTAAACAAATTTCATTAAATTATATTTATTTTATATATTATGTGTACGTTTTTGGTTTAATTTTCATTTACAACTGTTTTTTTTCAATAATTTAGTTCAAAATATGTTACAAAACAAACTGATAATAAGATCGAAGTATATAGTTGTTTAGTTTTGTGTATCGATGACTAAATCATATATTTAATTGTAATAAAAACTATAATATTATCTACGTTATTATACATAATTAAAACACTATAAATTATTTTTTATTCTGAAGTTTAATAAATCATTATAATAATAAATTGTTTCTCTTGATACGAGAGTAAAAAAAAAAATTATTTTATATATATAAAATATATATCTTCATAAAAATATAAATTAAAGGATTTTTTTTTTTTTACAGAACTTATAATGAATGTTATATTTGAAGTTTTTAATAACGTTCACTGACGTTTGCTTTGATTGGTATTTAAAAGTATTGGATTAAGAAGAGTTCCAAGAATGGATAACAACGGTTTGGAGTTTAAGGTAAGTAAATTTATAAAATAAATTAGCTAATAAGTAGATTTTGAATGATTTCTATATATATGTAGTGGAAATATGTATTATGAACAATTTTTAAAATATATAATTTTAGTTTGTACTATTTTCTGGTCAAAATCTATTTATCTTACTTGCGTATCCCATAAAAACCCCCATCATACAACCTCTTATTTACTATAATTCGTATAAGATGAAGTTTAAATAATTTTTTAGATTTATATGCATTGCATATAGTCATTATAAAATTTGGAGTATGAAAATATTTAGAGATTTGCTAAAGAATATTTATTAAATTACAATAAACTATAATTGTTTGGATAAGATACTATAGGTTTTTTAGGGAATAACAATATTTTAAGTATATTTATTTGAAAATTAAGCATATAATTTTTTTTACTGTTCCAAGTCATAGTATTATAAGTTGTTACTGTTCTTTTCATTTCTTATTACATTTTCACTAATTTTAAATGCTGAGGGGTACGATATTGTGTGATAAATTTATAATTATAGATTATAGGGGCAGCAATATGGCCGGCGAGAACTCGAAATAACTTTTGATTGGATCACTTATATAAGGGTTGATTACATTACAAATGAAAAATACATTAGGCTTTTTAAACCTAGTAATAATATTGAGGAACAATACTATAATAATCTAACAGCAATAGCCTATAGGGTACAGAAAATAGATGTTGTTAATTTGTTCTCCCTTCGTTCAATTCCGAATAATAACAATTTAGTTCATAATTCGTCAAAATGTTAAATCAATAACAAATATATTATGAAAAAGAGAGCTATCTAAGTTCGGAAACAGTAGTCATTTTTTTAAAAGCGTACTCGCTTATAACCTCAAAATAAATACATTTTGACATGGTTTACTGCTTTACGTTAGAGGATTTATATTCAATTTTAACATAGATGCACCAGGAATAAAAATTGTGTAAGTATACGGTTTTTGACCGATCAATAGAAATTCAAGAAACGTATTATAGATTTTTTACAGATCCAGCAATGTTAACGGAAAATTATCCATTATATAACCATTATCGTTTTTTTACTCGTTTATTTGTTACATAATAATCAATAAGAAAGTAAGAACTACCTACCGTTAAACATTTTAAGGAATACTGTAAAATATATCAATTTTTAAAAAATAAAGTTTTATTTTTACGAAAATCAATCATTAGTGATTATTTGCTTATACGAAATGTAGTTATTAATAGGAATATAGTTTACTTTAACCTGTATAAAAAATTAATAAAATAATAAATAATGAATAAATAAACAAGTATTATAAAAGTTTAGTTAAATTAAATAAATAATAAATAATAGTGAATTGTTTATAAAATAAAGTTGTTATTAAATATTAGAAACTATAATACCTACAGTTGTATTGATTTCGAATATATAAGTACTTCAATAATAATACACAATTATAATTTACCATCGCCAATGTTATTATGATGGCTGTATGTGACGTAATATATTTTGATATGCATAATTTAATCAATGGAAGTAACAAGTGATAAATGATGATACCTAGATAACATATTATGTCTAAATTCCTAAATGATTCTGATTTTTATTTTAGATTCTGAACGGAGTGATGGAATCTATTTTTATTTAGTACTGTATCATACACTATTCAGTTTGACAATTAAATACGAGTACATATTACAAACCTATAATGAAATATAACATAATAAATATAATACGAGAAATAGTAATAATACATTCTACTACGTTGGTATTACGTATCAATAATCGAAATTAAAATTAAATAATGCCAATTGGATAATATTAGTAAATTAAATATTATAATAGTGATGATAGTAATATCGGAAATTAAGGTATAACCATAGGAAGATAATAATTATAAGAATTATTTTCACTCTTATATTCATATTATGATACCATATAATTTTTAAGTGATTAGGATATTCTGCTTTTCTCGTGATATAGGTTATGTTATCACAATATCACATTATATCTATTGTATATCGTATATTGTAATTCGTATTTAACTAGATAAGCAGGGTTAACCAATGCAAATATGATTATTGATTATTCATATGAAATATATTTATAAAAATGTTATCACTTCTATAAAAATTAAATAGCATTTATCAACTAAATTAATGCATCTGTTTCAATAAGTTTGACCGAAGAAAACAAAAACACAAATATTTACTTATTTCAATATAACTTTATGGAAAAACGATGATTTATTAAAATTTAAAATTCATTACAAATGTATTACTCCAATTTTATATTGTTAGAAATCAACTACTGCTATAGTATATTGTATTCAAATGTTTTTTTGTTGTATTTCCGCTAAAAATGAAAACCTGAATTCATTAAAATTAGTACAATATAAAAGACTCTAAGTATTATCGTCTCTTATTCCTTAATATTGAAATGCATTTTTATTTTATTATTAATTAAAGCAAACGCAATAGTTTAATTTAAAATGTTTATAAAAAAATAAAAATCAATGTTCCGTACTTAAGCTTAAGAAATATTATTAATATAAGACAGAGTATAATGCCAAAATATAATACATGCAATTCATTTTTTTTTTTTTTAACGATTGGCCATGAGCCAAACTTTGAATGGGTATTTCGAGGATAACTTTTAATCGGTTCTTCCCATTTACTTTATTCGTGAACTCTGGTATACCGAGAAGTTTTACTATTTTTTGTTTACTTCGATTACTTTCCAAATAGCTATACTGCACTAAGAATATTAACAAAAATAATTTGTGAGCTGATTTCGATTAACACAAAATAAAGTTATAATATCTATTGCCAAGAATAACTCGATTGAGATCACATTCACTTTGTAAGTTCATTAATTACATAATTTTAGATAATAAAATGCTAGATTTTAATTAATATTATTCTTCACATTTTATTTTCAATTTCAAATACCTATATATTAAAAAAGACTCAGAACTGATATATTTTCAAAAAAAAAATAGAAAACACTTTTTGAAAATTAAGAAAAAACGTTTACCTACTTCATACTGATAATTAGATAAATAGATACATATACTATAATATAATATATAATATATAATATAGTAAATGAGTACACAAAACATGACGTATGAACATTATACATTATTTACTATTAATCAGTGGCATGGTAAATATTTATGAACAATGATGAACAACATGTATATTTATTACATATTAGAACCCATGCCCCTCTAACATTAGAACACCACCAAGGAGAGGAAGGAGCGTGAAACGTTCTAATGTTGAATATACATTGAGTATATGTTATAATTGTATGTTTATAAATGTACGTTTTGAGATTTTGTTCTCAGTGCATTTCAGAATAATGAATAAAGTGACCGTGAAACTGCACCAAATGTAAACCACTTACCGTATTCAAAACGCCTTACTAGTGCAATAGGTATAGAATATGACGTAGGAAAACGTATTATTATCGTACAACGTACGTTGTTGCAGAGTAATACTTTAAACGTAGAACCGAACGAGGTTTAGCATATTACACAGTATCACATAATATATAATAATTCCGTATGCAATACCCTTTTACAAATATTTGGTCCACATTCAGCGGGTGTATAGGTGTATTCGCAGAGTTATATGGCTATTTGTATGCTCGGTACAATAACTACGTTTGGAAAAATAGTGCCTGTACACATATTATGTATGTACACAACAATAACGGTTAACCCGGAGATGTGTATACGAAACTCTCATTGTGGAACGAAATATATTATGTACAATAATATGAAGAAAGACCGATATGCTTTCCGTGTACGTGTACATGTCACGGGGAAATAATTGTGTAGGTACGACCGCGGCCGCCGATCAAATCAAATCAAATAACAATAATAATATATGTTGACCGTCGGTCTCTCGGACGTCTCGGCCACGACCTGCACGTACACATACACATATTTAATATATTATTATTTATAGTATACAAAATACACGTATGTATGCACATGTGTGTGTGTGTGTGTGTGTGTGTGTGTACTACGGGGATGGCGCCGCCCGTTCATTGTAACCGCGTTTGATCCAGATCGATCGTTCTTTCCGCTACACAGAATTTCCGTTTTTCATTCTTCCTCGCCTTCCTTTATTATGCGCTCTATACATCGATCCAGAAAAAGAATACCGCCGACATATCATACATAATTGGAACTTAATGGATTACAAACATCGATTTCGATTTTTCTCTTGTGTCCACGCATTGTGCCCGTTTAACTCTGTGTGTCCGTCTGTACGTCCATTGTTGTCCGTCCGACTGCTACAACGACGACGCACGCGGGCTCTCCTTCGTCTCCTTTGCCTACACGGGTAGGCGGCACACGCACGCACGCGCACTCACTCCTTCTCTTTTGCACACCACACCCACCGCCACCACCTCTTCTTCGTCATCATCATCTTCTTCTTCTTCTTCTTCTTCTTATGCCCACACGACGACGGTTCTTTGTACGCATAATATATGTTTTCCTTCTCTCTCTTTATTTTTTTTCCTCTGGAAACGGGTGCTCCTTTATATATTGTAAGGAACGACTGGCTGCTGCTATAAGCCCCGCGCGCGCACGTTTAAAAGACGTTTTTCGGATAGAAGATGACCTCTGTGACACAACGTTTAGCCCTTTTGTCGGGTAAATAATATGCGCAACCCTGCGCCGAAACATCTGCATCCGTTCGCCGCCGCGGCGACCTGCAGCCAGGGACAATTGCGAGAATGCAAACGCATTTTATTTTTATTTTATTTCCCCTTCGCGTATATACACATTCGTGGGTGCAGCGCTTATCTCGGACAATATGATATTACGGCATAAATCAACGGCGTGTCCGAGAGTACGCACGCGAAACCCGATCCGGCGACTTTGCCTATTGAAGTCTCTGCGAATACATATTATATTATATAAGCATGTAACGATGGCGAAAGCCCCCTCTTTTCTACTGAAAATCGCTTCTTGTCCGTTACTGGACGGTCCAAACATCCAAATAGCTGGTTCCTAGTCGATACGGTGAAAACAAAATTCACCTCTCGAAACGTAAGTTAACAGTATATTACGGTGAACTGAGAGCGAGCTGTAAATTAATATAATATATTATTGTTATGGTTAATTTGCATGATTCTTACTAACTAATTATACTTCATACTATGTAAACACATAAAATGAGGTAAAGCTGGTATCGATTACTACTGCGAATCACTTTTGTTTTGGGATTCTTGAATTTTGAACTGGAATCCTATCTCCACAGATTTCGTATTATTAATTTATACGATTATTCAAATCAGGAATATTAATTATCAACGTTTTATATTCGTATTAAAATACTAAACGATGCTACAAGTTAATATTATTTTCTTATTATATTCTAGAAGACTGTAAATGTACAACTTTGATCAAAATATTACCGGATAGTACGGAGTATGTATAATCGCATGTAATGGTACCTATTTAATTATTAGTTATTAATTATTATACATTATTGTTATTAAAAAACCAAGTTTTATATTTTTCAAATAAAAACTAATTATACAATAATATGATTGGCTTATCAACGTTTCGGTTTACTGTAAACAGATTAACAGACTATACACAGTTATCTACCATTGACATAGTACACATTGTCTGTTAGACGTACCACGGACCGTGAACATGGAACCCAGTTAAAAAATCATTCCGATTCCGAAGCCCCTATATATTTTACAAATATATATATGCATTTTAACACAGGATCAACTAATTTAAATTATATTATTATTTATATTAATTTAAAGAATGGGAACCCCTTAACAAAAATTTCGACTCGTTAATAGTATGCACGTGGTTCGAGAATGTATGATTACTGCGGTTAATTTTATGTTATTTGATTTAATATTTTTGGATATACTTGAAAAAAAATAACGACCATTAATAATTCGACCTGATTTGACCAAAAACGTAAATTTATTAGTAATAAACTAATAACCATCGAAGAATCCAAATAAATGTAGGTCCAAAATATTAGCTGACAGCTGTATATATTATTTTAAAAAAGGTACTGCATTGGATCGTTTAGATCCATTATATATTTTTATTGTTATACAGAATAGTCCCAAAGAAAATACTTGAGTAGTTTAACTTGTTACAAAGAGATATCAAGAAATGTGGAGTAATTCTATTTTATTAGTCCACGTTGTACTCGTATGACCCTAATTATCAGTTATCACCGCAAGTATATTACGTAAGAAAACGATCTATAAATATACATTATAACGTACCCAGCAATATAAATAGTCAAAATTGATAATACTTACATGTTATATAGTATTATTATAACAATAATAGTGATTATTATTATTATGATATAATCTTAGCGTTTTATCCATTTCACGCCGTACTTCTGCAGTTCTGCAGTCACTTAATTAATATTGTGTGACAAGATTTATTAATTTTGACAAGTTCTAAATCGTGGAAAATTATTTAAATATCCCGAAGATGACTTTATTCCGTATTGATAGAAGAAGGTTTCATTTAAGATACTCTATACATTAAATAATCTTTAAATCAATAATAATCAACTATCCTGTAAAACGTACTATAGGTACATTATATTGTCATGCTCAGTGTGTAAGTCAGGACGATAGGGATAACCTACTGGCACACATACTAAATTTCAGTAATACTATCATCGAAACGTGTAGGTAATACACAACTTCGCGCACTGTTTCAGCGAACGGCGGAGATTGTGCGCGCTGCACAGTCACGAATCACGATGGTAGTATTGCCGAGTTTACACAAAACAATAATAATAATAATAATAATAATACGGTACAGTGGTAACGAGTTTTTCTTTCGTTTCAACAATGGGTTAACAAGGCGTCATGTGTTTATATACGGGAGAGAGAGGTTATGTTGTGCTATGTGACACGGTCGTATGATTAAAAAACACGAGCCATCTGCCGAGTACAGCAACAACGGTGGTTGTGATGTATGTATATGTTTTTTTTCTCCTCTTTTGGCGCGTGCTTCACTCGCTGCGTTTTTTACGACGAGGATATAATGGGCAATGTTGCACGGGTGAGATTACGTTTCGTCGACGCCGCCGCCGATTGTTTTCGAAATAATGTGGAAAAGAAACACACCTGCAGCCTTTGTGCAAATTATTTGGGTCAGGAATAGGCGCCTACGTAACCGCACGTACATAATATACAAGTATATATATATATATATATATATATATATATATATATATATATGCGCGCGTTATAATAATATGACGTATGAATGTACGATGGTTATGTGTTGCTGCAGTTCGCGATCTTTTATCTTTCGGTTTTCACGTATACGAATATACCTAAGACATAATACATGATTCGTACACAGGTATACATCTATTTGTGTGATATTAAACGAAACCGTATACGCGCATGGTGTAATTTTTAATTGGTGTCAAGGACCACCTGTTCGGCACCCCGCCAAGACTCGCGGAAAATTAGGCCTTTTCCTCCTCCGACTGCGATGATGTACCGCACACTTCAAACGGTACCTAAGACATTGTATTATCTATAGGTATATTATATAAATTGAAAAACCTAACGGCTGCCGTAATAATTATAGGTTTTCGGGTCCTCGGCCGCACGCCGCCGTCAGATGGTCGCGAACGATATATAATAATATTATACTTCCGGACGTTCGATTCGCGATGAACCCATGCGCTTCATCTGCAGGTTCGGACACTTTATAAATGTATACCTATGTGCTGTAGATTAATGTTAATGATTAATGCTTAAACAATGCGTTACCTGCAAAAGATAATCATCATCATTATCGCATCGAGAGTTATTTATGGTTCATTATTAAATTATTTATTGGCTCCAGCAATATCGTATAAACGGTTATATAAATGAAACCGTTGACCGACGACGACGGAGTAAGAGAGTAGTTGAAAATACAATTTTTGGAAAACCAATAGTCGATCAATCTTAAGTTAAGGCTGGTACCTAATTCGTGTTGGCTCTTCACGTGGAGTATTTGGTCGTAACAGTATCAAGTCATTAGTGCGTTTTAAGGAGAAATTAAATTTTAATATTTTCGACCCTGTACCTAAACTATGAAAAAAAATAAATTAAACGAATCGAGTACCTACACAAAACATAAAATATAATGCGCTTGAAATTCTGGATCCTAAGTTATCCTTAGATATTTTTTGTTACTTACTTACGGCTTTTGGTTAAGCCGAAAAAAGGTCATGCACTGCAACTTAAGCAACTTAATTAAATCTTAATATTAAAATATATACTCGAATATCCCTTGAGATTATTCAGTTTTTTTTTCTGCAGGGCACATTGCAAATTTACTTGAATTATTAACATATAATTCTTAACATAGATTCCGCAGTTATAATATACTTACATATTTCCGTAGTATATTTTAGTTTTTTTTAATTTCAAGTGTGAAATGTGTTTTTTTTTATGCTTTGAAGTAAGCAATGGACATCCCCGACAATCATTATTTTTTCGCGAATAATCACATTCAGTATTCGTGCATAATAATATTGTAGGAAGTTTAATATTCCGTTGGGTTATTCACATCTTTATATTATTTAAGTCATTCTGTATTTTTTTATCAAACCAGGGGGTACCACGAAGATATGACAGTTTTTAAATTAGGAATTTTTAAGTTATTGTAATACACTCTGTGTAAATTAATTTGTAAACTGTAAACAATAATATTACAAAAATTCACAATCTACCATTGTCTATTTTATGGGTCTCAAATATTTTATCTTCCTTCTATCCATATTATGCGGTTTCATTACGTTGTCTGGATAATTGGATAAATTAGTATCCGAAAACCGTAATTATACTATTATATAAACCAATTAAAAAGTAAAATTATTATTATTTTCTATTGCAACTATAATCGTAACATACTATTAAAGTATTAACTAGTTAATAAATTTGTTAAAACCTGTATTAGAATATTAATGACTTGTCATCTTTGAACGTCCTATATTAGGTTCCTATTTGGAAAATTAAGGAGAATAACTATTCTGCTTGAAGTTGTATTAATCGTGTTTCATTATTCGTGTTGTATTGGTATTGCGTATTAAGGTTACTGAGTGTAGTAATTTTTTTTAAATTATCGGTATGTTGTACACAATCAACGGCTATGATAATTATTTTATAAGTATAAAAATATAATCGATTCGTGAGAAACTATTATAACACGTACGTGTATTATAAATAATATATTATTACTGGAGTTCAAATGTATAGTATAGTTTACTTGATTAAAAATAATTAAAATTAATGAAAAGATAATGTTATCAATTAGAAAACAAATGAAAATATCACAATAATTCTGAGTTCCAATAGAAATATTACTGATCTATAAACCTACTTCTAAAGTTATGACTTACCTAGGTCTAATAATATGAGTTATACATTTATCAGCTTATAATATAATATAACCGTTGATTAATGATTTGTATCATTTTTCCAATAAAGTGTTTTGGTTTTGAACTTATACGAACTCACATATAAGATTGAACTGAAAAGACCCGATATGTTTTAAGATTATTTTCAAGCTCACAAAAATATCTAATTTAAATATTACATATATTATTCTGTTTTGATCGAAGCCTTCGATTATTACAACACATGCATTTTTTTTCACTTTCAGCGTACTTCTTTTGTACAAAAAATGATTAGTTAAGTGATAATAATATTAGTAATAACTAATAAAAATTATAGATTTTATTTTGAAATAATACAGATTGTTCGGTTTTGTTAGTTATTTGACCGAATAGCCGTATAATATTGAAAGGGTTAACTTACTATATGTTGGTATTCGGTAAACTATTGGTCGGATCTGCCTGATTTTTTTTTTTTTTTTTTGCTGTTAAGACAAATACGGCTCGACAAAGATCGTGTGTCCAGTATCTTGGAGAACTCGACGACGGAACACACGAGTGCTTGTATAGGACTCGAAGTGCTGTGTACCCGTAATTGCCGTAGGTCAACCGACTGATTGTGCTCGCTGTAAGAATACACGTGCAAAGAAAACAATGGAAATGGAATTCTACATTGAAGAGGGTAGGTATAGAGACACACCTACAACAAAAACCCTTTCGCACCTGCAGCGCGAAGGCGCAGCGGTAAAGGGTAATTTGCCGACTGTATATACAACCTTTTCTTTATTTACTTTTTATCGAATTGTGTTTATGACTGCGGACGGCCATAAAATACAAATTATTATCAGTGAAATCAATAAAAGAAGTATAAAATGATATATAAGTAGTTATTCATTATTCGCTATTTGCTGTACACAATAATATTATACTTATACCTATACACATTCATGTTTATTTAAGAACCGTTTAAAACTGAAACTCGTCAAAAACAATTGTATACGTCACATTACTGCCGGTAATTTATATCTTATAATAAAAACAACCTTTAACGAACTTAAAACCGCAATACACATTAACCGACTAATTTTGCACTCAGGCCAGATGTAGTGTGAAACGGTGAAACGCGAAGTGTTTTACTTGAAATCATATTTTAAAAACTATTTCGAACGGAAATTGTTTGGATGTTTAGAAGCTAATTTGGGACTTAATTGTTTTACATTATCATATTAGTAGTATTAGCAGTTATAAATTGAATTTAAGAGAATTTGTTAGCTCATGTTTTCTTTGTTCATCTAACACTCTAACTTGTAGCATAGTAGATCACGTTACATAGAAGTTTGTTAAGTTTATGTTAGGTTGACTTATCTTTATTTATACTTATCTATCTTTTTCTTTTAAAAATGTTTCTCTTTAAATTTTGTAATATGGTTTGAAAGTCTAAATCTAACATGAAAATCACAATTCATGTTTTATGTAACGTGTTTTTGCTATGCAAAATGTGTTCTTGATGAATTCTAATCGAATCAGTATATAAAACTTTCATTCTTTGGATATTGTTATTATTCTAGTATCTAAAAAAAAATATAAAATTAAAATCGATATCACTATATAAACGCAAATAACACTAATTTTAACACACTGATTCGTTTTGTCTTTGTTAAATGTAAATTATCCATCATCGATTCATATATTTTCATATTTACATATATAAATATCATACATATCGAGTATTGATTAATCAATCATTTTTTTGAAATTCATCATTTTTGTTGTATTTTACTTCTGTCATTGTATTGCTTGTCGACTGTGTATAACTTTGATTTTCAAATTCCAAAAATATTTAATTTAACTATCAAATTACAAAGAGAAAGAAATAACGTTTCTTTTTAAAAATAATTTTCCTCGTCAGTCGTCAACAATTCTTTGTGTCATTATCACTACTCAAAAATGTTTTTAAAATATTTTATTCTTAACTATGCAAAACGCATACCTAATGCTTTGGTACATTTGATTTGTGTGTAAGACACTGATTGGTGGATTATATTATGCTTAATATTATTATAAAGACATGTTTTGTGTGTCTTGCATAAAAACAATAAATTTAATCAAAAATAAGAAATTATTTTATTTCGTCTCATTTAACATAGAATAATTCATTATTATATTTAGATAACTTGTATATTTATAATTCATTTTTAACATAAATTAGGTATAAGGAAATTCAGTTAGTACCTATTACCATGAATATATTTTGTAATTTATCGCTGCATGCAGAATGAACAATAATTAAGACAAAAAAAAATATTACTTCCTTATTATAAAATTTAATTTATGAAAATAAGTGTACAAAAGATGAAAATTTGAAAAGCTTTCTTTCATTATTAATTCATTACAACAGATCTTTTGAGAAAAATAATATTTAAAATCATTGAAAATTAACTAAAGAAAAATAATTCCGGCTTTATTTATTTATTTTTTTTTGAGTCTCTTAAAAAGTATTACATTAAATTTTAAAGTGGCTTTCAGGATTAATGTTCTTTCATATCTTAATAATTTATTACATGAATTTCTTTTTTCGTGAAGCATTCATTTACCTATTTATTTTTCTCTTTACAAAATTCTGTTAAATTAAATAATGTTGTTCATTTTCATAAAAACGTATTATAAAACAATTCTATTAGGTGAAGTACTAATTAATCAATTTAGATTAGTAAAGTTTACATAGATAATAATTAAACTAATAAAATAAAGTAAGTAATTTAGCTACGGATTGGCTAAAGTTGTAAAACGTAACGCCTTCGTCACGAATCTATCTGTCGGGGAAGTGGTTAGTTAACCAGTTTATTTTTACATCAGCAAAATGAGGGGGAGTCTCACTTTGTAATGTATAAATAATTTAAGCATAAAACGTAATATAAATATTATTATATAGTTACAAACATACGTAATACGTAAATATGTAGGTATGATTTTATCGTCTACTTGTATTATTTACATGTTTATCAGAAAACATTGTTTTTTTTTTTTTTTAATAGAGATCAAGATTTTTTTAGGTATAGTTTTTCGTAAACAAAACTCGTAATCAAATTTAATTATCTCCGTATACACAAGACTAAAGTCCGTGTACTAATTGGTGATATTTACATTATAAACGCTGGTCAACATAATATTTTTGAGACATGATTTTATATACTCTATCCAGTGTCAGCTTTTAAGAAGTATTTTATAAGCAATTTATCGAATTCTAGATTATGGATTTGATAATAGTATAATTTTGTTTGTAAAATGTTTTTGTAGCTATGGCTTTTTTGATGGTTTGTTTTCAAAGATTTATTTATATGGATGTATATCTATTTAAATTATAATAAATTTAATGTTTTCACTTTAAAGCAGCGGATTTCTCGCAGAAAAGTCATTATGCTAAACAGCATAAGCCATGTTGGGCATTTTTCCTATATAAACAAGTATGTAACATAAAATTATACGGAATGGACAGATAAGTTGATAATTATTGAATGAGTACCTATAGAATCTACATAGTAGCAAACTTGCAATACCCTATACATCAATATCAATTATATGTACTATGTATAGTACTTATTTATATTAGCATAATGTTTAATCTATGCTGTAATTAATATTACTACAGCTATATTGTACCGGTTGGTGTATTTGAAATGCACGTTAATCGAAAACATGAAAACCGGCACCAATATCCGTTTTATATTAAATCATTATAGAGTTATTACCTACATAGACTGCATCCAGTCTTCATCCGTTTGTTGAGCATAAACACGACGTCTCTTTCGTCCGAACGAGCTTGTAACATTATTGTCACGCGGTCGTACACAAAACCTTTACCGTTTGTCGGCTCGTGAAAGACTTTCTTCTTAGGTGACGAGCCGCGAAGACACCTTATACATGTTACATGTAATACAATATAATGGTGCCAAATATTTACACTCACGTGTAATCCTCCGGGCAGGGGTGCACCATTGTTATGTACGCGTGAAACGCAGGATTTACCCTTTTTTTCATCTTTTTTTTTTATTTGCCGCGCGCCACGATGAACGCGAAAATAAAATATAATAATGATAATAATAATCGGCGACGGCCGCGGCGATGCGATGGTGGCGGGTTAGTGCGTGATATAAGAGAGAAGAGAACGGACGAGAGAGAGAGAGAGAGAGAAAAAGGGTTCCACCATTATATTTCTAGTCTACCACCGATGCTGCAGCGGGTTAAATCGACCGGAATAATTTTGCAAAGTCTGCGTGAGCGAAATCCTTCACCCCCGGGGCACGTTTTTCAATAGAGAGCTTAGGTGTCATAATCTTTCACGCATGCCTTGACCGCTAATCGACACCGTTCGAAATAATAATGTGTATGCATGTGTCCGTATGTGTTGTTACACACACACACACACGCCCCCCCCCCCACACACACACACACACACACAGCTATGCATTCGAGAATCGTGGCGTTTAAGTCTAAAAAGGTTTTTTTTCTGTCGCTCCATGCCTTCATTCTATTGCGCCTGCCCTGCTGCGATTTTACGTTAGGCAGCGGCAACCGTCACGACATCATCGCGTAGTAGGAGTAGGAGTGCGGGTGGGTAATGGAGCGCGTGTGGTTTTCATCAGTGTCATTTTTTCTGATAATTCGTTACCAATTATATTGTTGTCACCAGGGCTGTTGGCACTACGCGCTGGCAGAAACATTACCACCACCCCTTCCATACGCTTTCGGACGGGTTAAGATTTGTATACTGCAGGGTTTTCTATACGAGGAATGCTCTAATTATCGACCCGTGCGGTCGTCATCGTCGACCACCCTCTTCGTTTGGGTTAGGAATGATGATTCCCGTCTTCGTTGTTCAACGAAAATATAACTTACGAGATTCCTACACTGTATACGACGTGCACATGGTGTGTATATGTATTTTGATTTAGTACTTATCAAAAGTCAGATTTTGGAAATATCTCGTCAGAAAGATATTTTATTATTTCTAATTATAACAGTTACTATTTTGATGTAAAAGAAAATTTAAGACATAAGTATTTTTTCTAATACTTTTTATCTATATTTACTTATACTATATTATAATAATTTACATTGTACCTACCTCATTCGTTTATTGTTAAAAATGACATGTTAAATAAAATAAAATAAAATGCCATATAGTTATAACAGTTAAATATGCAGTTCAGAGTCTAAAATATTTCGACCCAAATGTCATTTTCGAAAAATCCTTTCCTAATGTATAAAAGCAATATATATTACAGCTAATGTTTAAGAGTTATTAAATATTACACCTAATCTCAAGATTATCTGGCTAATCACAAGTTTGGCCACTGCGTTTGGCTAATATTTAAACTTCGGATTTTATTAACAAATATTTATATTATTCAGCTGTATGTGACTAATGTATAAATAACATTATCCATATAAATAATCAAAGATTTAAAGTCTTACAAACATTTCAATGTAAAAATATAGATAGGTACTTAAAAATCATATTAGTTTTATTTATTTAATTATTAATACATGTTAAACCGTTATGGCATCTTGAATTACAAAGTGAAGATAAACTTTTACAATTACAATTTTTATTTATACAACCATCTTTAGACAAATATTTTTTAAAACCTTGATCTGATAATGACTGAAAATGTGCAATTTTTTTAAATGATTTGGATTCATCTGAAACATTTTAAATATTAATGAAATGCTTTGGACAGAAGTAAATTCATTTCTTGCGTATAATTGAGTAAGTGTATTTCCATTTTTGTTTCCAAGCTTATAATTTTGATTTTATTCAATATCTATAATGTCATAAATTATGTTTCTTGGATCTAATTTGTCTCTATTAACTTCGGGTACAAGTATTAGAATAGAATCTCCTATGTTTACGAAAAAAATTATTGATAAACTTAAAAATAAATGATTTTATACGATTTTACAATAATATCAAAATGTACACAACTGTTTACAATATTTATATCATTGCAATTATTTAACGTACATGTGGTTCACCTCTAATCCAATGTTTCAATACTCATTACAAATTTAAATCTCAAAATATTGTATTATTATTGTTATAGTAATATTATAGTTTTAATTGTTTGGTTAATGTTATTTTATCATTAGCCAATAGCGGTTGGATAATGTTGATTTTATCGGCTAGTGTTAAGATTATACATTTGTTTTGGTGTCTTAAATACGAAATTTTGACATTAGTCAAAAATATTGTCTAAACTTAAGATTAGCCGTCTTTCGGACATTAGTCGTAACATATAAATTGTAATATAAACACATTCCCTCAAAATTTCAAATGAAACGTAACTGGCTCACGGTAGTTTTGGTTTTACGCTATCTATTAGTAAGTGAGAGGTATTTTAATTCTATAACATGTCTGTACATACTCAGCAACAGAAACATTTGAAGAAAGATAATTGTTGGACGTTAGGTCATAATAAAATTCATAATTTATAAAATTTTGTTGGAAAAATTATCAATTTAATTGTGGGACATTGTAAATACTTGTACGTATTATGTATAGAACAAAAACCAGTTAATTCGAAAACGTCAACCTGACCTTGTTCTCACGACCTTATTAAATGTTTAATTCCTTTTTAACAGTATTATGTAAAACAAAATGAAGCAATTTAGAATACAAAATTAATGTAATAATTTTAAACTGTTGATATTTTCCTTTCGAATATACAACAGTAGTCACAGCTGAAACGAAAACAGCTACATAAAATGGCGAATCAGTTTATTTGAAAATATTTTATGTATTTAGTCATAAGTAATAAATAATAACTAATAATAATAATCGTTGTAAGAACGATTCGATACTTTTGTTCAATATTATACTTACAACTGAGTGACTTGCCAATCAATACATTGTGTTTATTTTTATAGTTTTTACTATAAATTGTTGTTTCGTAATTTAGGCAACGCTGTGCACACTGAACCATGAACAATTCACATCAGTTGTATGTTGATATTGTACCTGTATTAAGACGCATCATCTCATAAGATAATTTTATTATATTATCCTTAAAAATTACAAGGTTGAACTGCAAGTAGAATAAGTACGTATAGTAACCTTATTTTTATAAAAATAAGCAGTTTTAATTTTGTTACTTTAATACATACATAAACATACAATTTTGTTATTTTACATAATTATATTAATATATATTATTGAGTATGGACTTTTACTTTAAACAATGACTTGTAAGTATTTACTATATTCACTTCAGAGTTCTATTTCGTAGATAAAAATACATTATAGTGATCACTAATAAGGTTTTGAAATTTTAATTATTCTATGGTATGCACTTGTAATATAGTAATAATAATAGTAAAATGCTTTCGTAAATTAATAGGAACAGTTTTTCGAAGATATTCCAAGGCGATGCGACATAACTCGTTTAAGTCATTTTCCAAAACAAAAAAGAAATCGTTGTTTGTTAAATGATTATAATATTCAAGTCGCCAAGGTTGTCGCGGATTTTATAGTATCACCTTGAGGTGTATTTTAATTGCACGCACAATACTATGAGACTACATTCCTCATCATTTCTTTCAATGTCTGGAAATACCATAACGAAAACGTTACCCGCGGCGCGCACGTACGTGGTAGTAGACGGGATTTTAGTCTAAACACGAATATATAGGAACTCGGGACAAACAGGGTGAATGTGGAAATAATAAAAAGGAGGAAACTCGTTTGCCGGTCAAAGGTGATCCTTGACAACATATGGTGGATTCTTTTTTTGCGCCCTAGTTTCTCGACTAGACGGTGGCGTATGTTTTACAACACATTATATTATTTGCTATATGCCTAATGATCTCGTTTTAGTAAGTAATACACATTTATCAAAAATTGCACCGTACAAAATACATACTTACTGTTAAATCAAATAAAACATTACAACATTAGTTGATACCAGGTGAAAGTTGATAGACATTTGGCGCGTTTGCATATTGAAACATAGAATTTCACAAAAACACCTCCTATATGACTATACAACTGTGCCCAGTCGGTTTATAAGCACAATTAGACAAAGTGAACAAACGTTCATATTTTAATTGTATCACCTATATGAACAAATGTTTTTATTAGGAACAAATAGTCACTAAAGATGAACAGTAATAGTAAATATCAATTTCTAACCTTTCGAATATATTTTGTAATACATGTACATGAAGTTAGCCCCGATTTTTATTTTGAATTTCTCAGTATTTTGATGATTTATAAATGTTCCAAAATTGTCTTTATTATTTATTTAAAATTGCAGTTTACAATTTATTTAAAGGAAATTTTCTTTATAATTACAGTCGAGGGCCCCGCAACTTCACGTAAGTTAACAACCCAGTATACTGTCTATTAGTCAATTGTCAGTACCAATGGAAAGTAAGACATGTCATGTCTTATATAAATTTGACTTATTACTTTAAATGCTGTGAAAGGGTACTAAGGACTAAGGAGTAAGGACTAGCGAATGAAGATGTCATTAATTCTTATGTTTAACATATAATATTTAAAATATAATATGTTTATAATGTTTTTTCAAAGCGATTTTGAAATATTTTAAACAGTTCTACCAATAAAATTACTTCAATTACTTACATCTGAACAAATAGTTCAAATTTATCTCTATTTTTTTCGTTCAGTTATTATTTTATTATTTTACTTTTTACTTTTTAGATACATTATTCTGATATTTAAATATTGTTTAAATTATTTGTTGATTATTTTAAATTATTAACTATTCAGTTAAAAAACAATTTCTGTTTGATTATTAAAACTAAATATATATGTGTGTGTGTGTACGTATATTTACAATGGTAACGTCCTGAGAAAAAAATCAATGACAAATACATATATATTACCATGATTTTTGCAATTTTTCACAAACCGATGGTTCGTTCAAATGCCCTCGTAATAATAATATCGTTCCATTAAAAGTATAATAATTTCCCTATACGTTTGTTTTATTTGTTTTTTACCCGTATAAATAATGTCATACACTTTAAAAGTTTTGTACATCGAGATCATTTTTCATCAAAATAATAAGCCCAACACAACATTAATTCGTTTTCTATATCATTCAAAGTTTTTTTCCTCTCCCCTATCTCCCGTTAAACAAAAATAGAGTTGAAAGATAAACAATCGTTGTTAATGCGTCGTTAAATAAGAATAAAAAATAAAAAACTGCTACAAACGTAAAATATAAAGTATTATTAACAACAGCGACGGTGCGCTTTAAACTTTTTTAAACGAAAAAGTAAATCGCTGCATTTAAAATGTTCATTGGGAGCGGCACGTCACAGCGTTATTGAAATATTTGTTCTATTCACGATTGCCTAAAGTACGTGGTACAATTATTATAGAAAATTAGTGCAACAGAGAGTGCATGCGTCGGAGTATGTATAATATTATTATTATTATTGTTATATAACGTGCAAAGGCGACTTCGGGCCCGGGTGCGTGGTGTGCATGCAGTGAGTATATGCGTGCTCGAGCGTGTGTACAGCAGGTCCATAAATCTTTTGGTCACAAAGTCGTATAAAGGAAAAACCTTTTCGACACTTCATCATAGACGCGTATAGCAAGAGGAGTATAGAAGAAGAAGAAGAAGAAGCGGAAAAAAAAAGGTTAATCCCGGTTTCATTCACTAACGGAGCGGATCTCTGGCACCTTCGCGCCTTCGGTGGTCTCGACCAGATTACCCGGACTAGAGACTGTGTATGTGATATTGTACCGGATCCAGAGGTAAACGTCCCCCGGGGCCTCGTAGGTACCTATATACACGTGCGCGTTTATATTATTTTTATTATTATTATTATTATTATATTACACCCGAAACGCGCTACTGTGCGTGCAAGACTTTCACCCGGGCTAGACGTCCTTTGTTGTCGTCGGGCTAATGCACGTTTCGGTATTGTATAAATAAACTGTACTACCTAAAAACGTACGCATTGTACCTAATTCACTTGCGGACGCGTGCGTGTGTTTATACGGAATTTTTCCAACGTTTATATATATATGTACGGTTAACGCGCCAGGACTTGGAGTGTATAATATAATAAATAATAATATCATCGCTGCGTACCGGACCCGACGATTTTACAAATAAAATGACAATAAAAATGTGTACGTTATTATATATTATTATAACCGTCGTCGTCTTCGTGGAGAAGAGGTGGAGATCGTGGATTAAGTGTATTGTACATAGGTATGTTTATAAATATATACAGTTGATAAACTACTGTTATCCGCTGTGCGAAAGTAACGGGGGCAAAAAAAAAGAAAAAAAATGCAGCGCAGTCCGTCGAGAGCGTAAAATATTGTTGCACTCTACGTTTCGGACACGACTGCAATACAATCGATTTTTTGCCTGGAAAATACACCGATATGTGTTTCAACAAAACGCCGCCATGGAAGTAGAGTGCATAATATTCTAATGATGTATCATAATAGTTAAATTATTACGACGATTCGCGATTGGAGCTGATTATAAGCCTCAACAATTCGAAAAACGTGCATGCAGTACATATTTAATATTACAGTGTTCGCTATGATGAACGGTAAAACGTCTCATAACTTTGACACCTTTGAGTAACAGACAGCCCGACAGGTTTCGCAATACAGGAGAAGAAAACAAACCAACAATTCTTATTTTTTTCCCGTCATTGTAACCATTTTAAGTAAAATATGTTTCGAATTATCAATAAAACTTAATTTTTCAAGGTGTACCTACATAGATGTTATTTTCTTACTTTTGTACTTTTTCATTAACGGATACACCTCTCAATGACGAACGTTTCTGCGAAACCTGCGGTCGGTGATCGCTGTACTACGTGCGAGAAAAATGAAAACGATTCCGAAAACGCCGTTACGACGAGTAATTATTTTCGTTTTTTTTTCCATTTTATTTTTTCTACTCTCCGGGTGTCGTCTCGTTAGCCTTTTAGAAATGGTTTTTATTTGCTGTAGAAATAAGCAGAAAAACACCACCCGCACATGTGTGCGGCGGAAACACGAGATCTCGCATCCGGGTCAACCCTTCGGCCTTGTGTTTTGCGTTAATTATAACGACTACGATGCCACGACTAGACTGCTCACCATATAATATACGTCACGACCGGTTGCCATAACCTAGCCTAACAGAGTCGACGTAAAGACGTCATATTCGACGAAAATATTAATATGCAGTGACTATAGAATGATAAAAGACATTTGATTACCTATTATATATTTTTTTCTATTCTATTGCGATTGCGTGAAATTTCACAATATCACTAGTGAAGATTATTACAGACTAGAATAAAATTGTTTTTAAATTAATAAAAATATCTTGGTATTTATAGACGTTAAATTCTCATTAACTCCGTGCGTGGTTCAAAGTCCTTTTCAATTCAAAAGGAAATTTAATCGGAAAATATATAATATGTACTATGTATACATCTATTAACTATAATAGTCCACAGATCACAGATGTGTTCTTATATAACTTCTTATTATTCCATATAAAACATAATCATTATCATATGGTATAATTAGTATTTAGTATACGTCATTATATTGTATACAACAAATAATTCAGAAAACGTTTGTGTCACTAATACTCATTAAGCCATAAAATCATATCTAATCACGTACTATGTTAATCTGTTTTTCCTAAATACCTAGTAATCATATTTTATAACAATTTATTCAACTATTTGTGTGTTTTCTTTTCTAGTCTGTAATAATTTATGTACACGCTACACAAATATTCTTGTATTTACATATTATTGATGTGACATCGTTAGTAAATACCAACATAAACATTACAATTATGAGATGTACCCAAGTACCGAGAAATGAGAATATTTGTAGTAAGTACACTTACTGTATTTTAGCATTTCAGTATTAAAATTATATTTTTTGATTTTAGTAAAATTAGTCAGAAAAGAGTAGAGACCCATAAATATATGTACGTGTTTAAATCAAAAACTATGTAGGTACTTGACTAAAAATTATTACTATTGATTTTCCAAAAATTGTAAAATAAATTGTAAATCACAATCGATTAATTAATATTACATTGGTTTAGCGAGTGTCTATTAATGTATATTTACATACTTGATGACTGATAGCATGACGAATGGTGCGAACAAGTTACACGCGTATGTTAATTTTCAAGCCAATAATGTAAAAGGTTCAATCATTAGTCTTAAATTTTAATCGAACCGAGCCGGACTCAATAGAACGAAACGAAAATCAATTCGTGTATTATGTTATCGATACCTGGTACATAACTACATCTACGAACACGGATCATCATCGTTTGGTCGGAGGTTGAAAAGACCGTTATAAAACGTGAAACGTATACGGTTAATCTGTGTACAATACCGAAAGATTGAATTTCACGTTGTTGTTATTATTTCGTGAACCCATTATTTTGTTGTTGTACCTATGTGTACGAGCCACTTATTTAACTGTTGTCTCGACAACAGTCTCCATCGACAATTAGGGAAACGAACCATTTCTTTGCTTTTTCCTCGCTATTTCAGATACTGTTCAAATAATTATTTTTTAGATTTATTACAATTACATTGTAAAGGTCAATAGATAAATCTTAACAGCTGATGATGTGGCGAGATTTTAATAATGACTTACCTAACGTTGTGTGTTATTTTTCGTCTCACTATTCGGACAATTAATAAATTCTAAAATATAACATTCTTAGCTTTTGGATAGCAAATTTTACACTAGATTTTTAAATATAATGGTAATATGCACGAAAAGAATGGCGGATTTAAGGGTGGCAATTTTTAGACGACCATTTAGTGACAGACATCTTATGAATCACAACATTTAAAAAATATTTTACAAACGAATTTAGGATAGTTTCGGATCATATTCGTTTTATAACTTATTAATAACTACTTTATACTTTGTATGATTTTAATAATATAAGTAAATTGAAGTAATTAAACTCAACTAATTAGTTAATTGGACAGCCATCTATAAGTGGGTGATTATATGTGGAATTTTCAAATATGCATAGTGAATTATTGATGTAAAATCAGAAGACGTACAAAATTTGTTCGCTAAACAATATTCTAGGCGTTTACAAGTTATGTTAACAATTATTACCTACCAGTATGTACGATTTCTTTTAAATATAAATATTAAGATTTTTATACTTATATACTTATACATATAGGTAGGTTGTAGGTATGTTAATTGTATAATAATAATACACATAATATTTATGGTTTTGAAAAATGTTGTCTTCCTGAAAAATAAAATCTTAGAAAATAGCCAGCAAGAACTTAAAGAGTATTATATACACCGGGATGTCATAATTTTCGTTGATAAATATAAGACAACGATATGTACCGAGTATCCTAATATTATTGTTGACATTATACAACATATAATATGATAATTCTATGAAAATAAAGACGGACGGCCACGCGCCAGGCTTATACTATTTACAATCGCGCGGCATATAAGACTACGATAGTGAACACGAGGAATTCTAATGGAAAAAATTCGGCAAATCGCCGTTTTTACACCTGCGCGTACACATAATATTATTATTATTATTATTTTTTTTTTGTCTAACGTCGTATACGCGCGAGTCCATTAATCTTGTCGGCTACCGCCGGACAGCTTGCATCTGTTTGCCGCGGACGGTTGCTGCATTATATTATATTATTATACTCGTATGTATGCGCGCAGTGCGTGAAAGGAGTAAACATTACACGTGTAATAAGAATAACCCGCGTATAGTCCAGCAGCATTTAATAAAGTCAAGACGTTTCATTTTTCACTCCTATCGTCCTGCAGTCCCTTAACGACATAAATATAATACAATGCACACACGAACGCGCACACATGTATACAACTCTCTTATATTATATAAATATGTATTATAATATGTACGTGTACGTCGCGTGTGCGTGTATATATACATACGTACGGAACGATAACGACTTGTGTCCGTCCAAAGGGACCGGTTCTGTATGTGCCTATTATGTATGTATACATACGTACTCAGGGTGCTTTCGCGTGCTGCAGTGTTCGGAGCAGCCCCGCCGGGGGGTGCGGGATTCGCGAGCAAAAGGGTTTTTAAATGACGGTCATCGTCGAGTGTGTTGACACTGCAGTATGCGAAACGAACAGCCGAAATTAATGATTCGCCGAGAAATTTCGTTTATTATATTTTCGGTATTTTATTCCTTCTTTCCACCGTTCGATATACTTGTTATATAATAATATAGGTGATTCTACAGCGAAAAATCTTCCCTCCCGCTGTGGCTACCGTTTCCATAACACATTATATAACGTATGCCGAGCTTGTGAACGTCACACCGGTCTCTGTCTGCCACCGTCGCAAGACCTATTCGTGACGATATACGTAGTAAAACATCACGGGGTGCAAACTGTTAAATGGCTTTTTAAATTATTATTAAATTAAACATATATGTATATAAAGATTAGTAATCGTTATTATGTGTTACACCGCACTATGCGTCTTAACAATAAATTTATTCTAGTTGATTTCGATATTTCTTTGATCGTTATAATATCATATAGCAACATTTAAAATAGTTTAATAATAATTTACAAATTAAAACATTTGGTTTTTAGAATCAATTTTGTATAATACGATCACGTAATGTTATATCGTATTCAGACAGTTTACCCAGGCGTGTGTTACTACAATACTAATAAAAAAATAATGGATTAACAAATAATAACTTAATATATATTAATTTTAACACCCACAAAATGTAAAGGTAAATTTTGATTTGAAATACTTAATGCACATAATAGATAAATAATTAAATAAAGGGTACAATAACTAAATATTCATGGGATAAAAATTAAAATTTATACTCAAAATAAATTATCTAGACATTCCCGTAACGTGACTTCGAAAAGTAGGCTAGTAGCTAGTCGGTATATTGAACTTCATACACACATACTTTCTAGAACTGTGGGGAACTGAGGAACACATTATTATTTTATATATACGGTACAAGCTGTCCACAACGTTTTGGACTTTATAAATATTCCGTTTTAGAAGGTTTCAATGTATTTTATATTTTTATACCATAAGTTCATCATACATGTAGGATTTATTAAAATGTTTCTTAAATTATAATTAAATAATGCATAATGTTACATTGATTGTTTAAAAAAAGTTCCGTTAAAGGTTAAAACGATTGTACATAATTTAATATGCACGTGTTTTCAATGCAAAACGATTATCCAGCTGAAACGTATAATGTGTGGCCGAGAAATTCGTCATGAACGTCTTTTTCCGCTGCAGCATTGGTTCTATATGTATCGCTTTGCATTACATGTGCATTTTATTTTTGACGGGTGACCCGACACCTTTTATTATTATTTACTTCATATAAAGGAAAAAAATGAAGAGTGTGCACGCACGCAACAAGGGTAGCTGGGATGAGTTGTACAAAAAAAAAAAAAATCATAAAGAATAAGAAGAAGAAATTATCTGTCGATGAATTGACAAGTATTCCTTCGCCGGTGAACGACGAAGACGGTTTTTGGCGAAAAAATATTATATTATCGCCATGTGTGTGTGTGTGTGTGTGTGTGTAACGTCTACAATAACACAATAGATGTTTTCGCAGGGTCGCGCGATTTTACACCAGTCATCCGGCAGCGGCCGATCTCGGTGGCAAAAATTATTGTATTTTTAACGTTATGACGAGTTATTTAAAAAGGGTTTCTTCGACGTGCCTTAGAAATAATATATAATATACGACCTCGTTAAAACGTCTGAAAATCCGACCGGTAGCCGTTTGAGAAAGCGAAGGCAAAAAAAAAATAAAATAAAATAAAATAAAACACAAAGTACGTAATACCGTAGTGCTATACTGCTGCAGTCCTTTGTAATTCTGTGTGTGGGCGACTCGGAGGGGAACCCTTTCGGGCAACGCAGAAGCCGAAAAGAAATATTATTTTTAAAAAGGCAAGGAAAAAAACTATATATATAAGTCGTATACATACAGTACCTATACACAACCTCAAAACCGAGACGGTTTGTATTACGTGCGTAAATCACTGGGAATGTTTGAAGGCGAGGAAAAAAGGGAACGCGACAATGCACGTGGAATATAAATTTGTGTGCGCCGCCCGCCGCGCGACAATCCTTTAAACGCACAGGACTCTTTTGCGACCGAGACACCACAAAAAAAAAATGTCTGTTCGTTTGTTTCCCCTATCGCTTCCTGCAACTAATCGGTCTTAAGTCGGTTTTTCATAAAAAAAAAAATACATATATAAATACAAAAAAAAAAATAGAAAAAAGCAGCCCGCAAGACAATCAATAATGAACATAACAGTTAAGACGTGCAAATGGATCACTCTCCTTTATTTCGAGTGTTTTTATTCGAATTGCGTTTTTGTAAAGGATTCTTCTGTGTACGTATACCGTCGTATAAGCACCCAAAACACTTGGTGAAAATTTAAAATGTCACTTGTGTTGAAGAAAATAAAAGGAAAAATACGACGACACACTTCGACTATTAGAATGCCGCGACTGTTAGAATATTGGACTCGGCAACTCACAGCATACACACGCATAATCCTTATTTTTAATAATATCTGTGCGATATTCTATTCCTTTACGTTTTCGTAAATATTTTGATAATGATCGACGGTAATTATTATTCAAACCAAACGAAGCGTATACACAATGTGTAACGATATAACACACCACATACGGTTATTCAAATTGCCCGTGAAAACACCCGAGTAAAACAAACGCTCAACGCCATGTATAATATTTTGTTTCATTTACGTCCTAATTGAACGAAATAATAATTATACACGTACACGTTCACTGTACCATATTCAGCTGTGGCACTATGTGTATAGCACAATTCTCTTTAATTAAAACTGCTCCTGTTAACCTCCGCCACAAATAGTTTCAATCGGTTATCGTTGTTGTTACTTGTTTAGTTTACGTCGAACGAGATCAACAAAGTACATGTAAGTATATAAAAACAAATAAGAATGAACACGTTCAATGATAATCGAATAATAAAAATTCGAATCATCTGCAGGTACTTAATGTCACTTCAGTCATATTTATTTATACGTTATTTTTCTCTGACGAATATGAATTGTATGGTATAATTTTATTTTTACAAGTTACGGCAATTATTGAAAATTAACATTCGAACCTTAAAATACGTACAAACTTTACTATACATTATACGTAACTACTCATAAAATACACATGCGTCTTAACTGTTTGAAAATCAAATTAAATTTGAATTAAATTTGTGCAGATAATGGTTGTAAATCACCGTGTTATTTCCTTAGTCGTTACTGTTTCATTGGCTATTTGGTATTTTCATTAGGACGGCAAAACAAAATTGATGATTTTGTTTGTGCCAATAATTATTTAAAGATCATTAGAAAATATAATATAAGAACTGACTATTGATTCAATATAACCAATTCTATGGTAAATAATTTTGCTTGATAAACTGAAAAATATAATATTATTATCATTATTTTAACTATTTGTGTTTAGTTATAACTTATAGGCGTATAGCTTATTTTATTGAAATTCAACTACAATAAATTAATGTTTATTGTCTTAATGATTAATGGTCATTATATTTATTGAATAACACACTTTATATCTATAAAAAACAAAATATTGTGTATATATACAATAATTTTCAAAAATAATTAGGTAAGTAGATGAATAGATTTAAAAAAAAATTTAATCTAAAATTTGCCCATTTGTTCTTGTCTTTTCTATTATAGTAAATAAATGCATAGTTTTTTCAAGATATTTTTCATTTCATTTCAAGAATTACAGATAAGATAATATTAATTATTAATGTGTTTATATATTATATGTTACAATAGAATGTACAAAGTTTAAAGATTAAGATTGTAAATTAATTGACGATTGATCAGAATAATGACAAATCAATATCACATCCAATCAAGTTTAAAATGCTTAAATATTACTATGAATAAAATCCTTGTAAAAAATGTGCGTCTATACTAATCGTCGATTACGTGTAAGAGAGTATTGTTTGCGTGTTTCAATTTTCACAAAACAGTGTACGCACAAAAGAAAAATGTTTACTATGTCCTTGGATCTCGCATTCCATTCGTGACTTTTGTACCCTTAATATTTTATCTCGTAAAAATGCATATATGTGTTATATTCTATACGTACCTAGCAGTTACCACACATTGAGTTATACGGCCCTTATATATTTCATAGACATTTCAATTTTTTCGTCTTTTCCACGGTCAGTTTGTGTTTTTGGTAATATCGTTGGATTTATATGCGTACTCCGTGCGCATACATAGGCATGTATATTATTATGATTGAATTGCAAATCAGTGACCTTAAGTCGTATGAAAAAAAATTCGAAAATAAAACCAAACTGATATATCCGTATATACACGTATATACGGATTATTATGTCCCATCAATCGCAAGAAAATAGTGGAAATTGAATTTTCTCGTCACGGAATGCCGCCGGAAATGTGGTATTATATATAGTATATATAGGGATGGTTTGAAAATGATTTTATTTCCAAGAGGCAAAATGTATTGTAAAAACACTTCAATCTATAAATCTATCATTTTTCACGTTTAAACAATAGGTGTATATAAATAGAATAGGTAACTTTATGAATTATTTAAAAGCAATTCAATAATTAACCGTTGTACAACATTACGTAATTGAAAAATCATAATAATATTATGTCTATGATGGTGAGTGTAAATCAATAATGTTATAATAACAGCTTGAACATATAAAACGTTATACCTACTGAACATTTTGCCGTGCCTTTCTAAATTTATCATCGAACCAATACATTGGTCGAATGAGTTTCAGTTGATGTATACTTGGAATTTGTTTTCTCTCCGTTATATTATACAAACGCGTAAGCAAAGGTTGGTTGAATTTATCCGTTTATACATCGGTTCCATTATCGGTCAAGGCGCACTTAGAGGGTTTTCAAAGAATTGCTTAATATAATATTTTCTTCAGCTGTTAAAAATTCTATTTGGCGTCCAAAACTCCAAAGTGACCAAGTTACGCGAAACCGTCCAGATGGAAAATGCATCGCTAACAATGTTGTAAACCTATTGTATATATACGCGCATGGCCCTTGTATTGTCTCCCCGGTTGTAGATGTACCTTATTGAAATACGTGGGTAGGTACACAATGAACAAAAAGAGAGCAAAAAAAAAAAAAGGAAAAAAACAGCAGACCGCAAAAATCTGCCTTTTTCCAGCGTAATTATTGGGTACTCTATTCAAATACCTACTACCCGTTGAATAATAATATAATATAATAATAGTAATAAAAAAAATAAAACCCAAAATGTAGAAATTCAATACTACGAATAACTGTAAAAATCGACATGCCAACCGATAGGTATTTTCCGGTTTGCTAAAACGGGTAAAAATATTATTTGGCGTGTGTTATGCGTGCGAAGGGATGGTGGAAAAGGGTGGTCTGTGCACAGTATGGGCAATTAGATTGTTGTGTAAAATGTTGTGAACCGAAACGAAAAATAATCACGCGGCATTATATTAGTTTACAACTTAAAGTATATTATATAGAAATGTAAAACGAGATTATAATTGGGTTTCGTTATTTATTTCTATATAATAACACTAGGCCAACATGATCTTTTATCGTATACTACGCGACTATACTTAATCATTTCAAATCTCTGAAAAACTCTAAGTCAATAAAAATAAGTAAATGTATAATATAGGTACATTGATTCTTGTTCAGACAATTGATAATATGTGAATATACCTTATACAGCCCACACGTATATGCATCAGTTTCTTCATTTACCGCCAAACTAGATAATTGTAAATAGACTTGAATAAAAGTCGGGTAAAAGTTGCAATGATGTTATACGAGTACTTTTACCCGGAACTTCGATAGAAAAAGTCATGCTAGCCAATCAATGTCTCAACTGCGCGGCGTGGTAACAGTTGAATAATTTAATCGCAATATTTAAATCTACAATTTAGAAAAATGTAAATACTAATTAAACCGATATTAATTATTAATGGACGTATGAAACCACCGAGCTTATCTGTGTGGTATTGATGTAAATGCAATAAATAATTACATTTTTAATAAAAATCAGTAATCAATAAGAGACGGAGAGAGATGAGAATAAAATTTAACGCTGTCATCATTAGACGTCTTTCACCATTTTATGGTTCTAATTAAACCCATTATGATTTTCTTTGAAATCGAATATATTTGAATATATTTATAACTACAATTTCAATTTCAAAACGAATAATCAATTAGCGGTGTTTATTTTACAAATTTGTTATAAATATTTTTCCCATCCATTATAATATTCTTGTAGTCCTCGTATAATACTAATATCGCATCAGAGTCACGTTCGTTTAGATAAGAATTAACTACAAGCTATTAAGCTCATTTGACTCACAATAAATAATAAAACCAATTCATATGAGCAAATTAAATTTTCAACTAAAATGTGATTTCATTAGATAAGTTTTGTGTTACATAAAATTTATGTCGTTGACTTTATTGTTATTAAATGCTCTTCTATAGTTTATTATTCTATGTTGAATTGTTTTTTTTTGTTTTATTGTTTTCGTTTCGTAAAACGATAGAGATAATTATATTATTTATAAAACAAAAACATACTATAATACTTAATAAATGCTAATAAAGTAATAAGATAAAAATGTATTGTAGTGGAACTTACTAATTAATGCAGGCAGTATAAAATAGAATATTGAATATATTATAATTAATAAATTATTAATTAAAAATTTCAATTAAACTAAAATTAATAAATATTCACGAATTTAAAATAAAACCAATTGGCAAATAAAAAATATAAAGTTTTTTTAAAGAAGAAAAAATAAAATATTATATTTAATGTAGAAATGAAACAGATGTATGGTCGACCAGTGAAGTTATCAAAATTATTTATGTTTAAAGCCGATACTTAGTTTGTCCGTTGAAGCATAACATGTATAGCGACTTAACGTTACATTTTTCATTTAATATATAATCATAAATTATTATGAATATAATATTATATTATTATAAATTATTTATTTTATGTTTTAGGTTATTCGTAACTATTATTTTTTTTTTATGATTAAGAACTTATTTCACTCAGTTCATTATTTTAAAACATTTTAAATCCTTCTATACAAATGTATTTGATTCGGAATAAGATGAACAGCGTATACTTTATGATGATACTATTATTGTAATTACTATCTATTTGTTTAACATAATATCATCGAAAAAATAATGTATCCTCTATCACGTACGATATACCGTAAATATCGAAATATTGTTGATATTTTAACAACAATAATAATTATATTGGTATATTATATAGGTACTATACACAGACAGACGCACGTAGGTATATTACAGGGATTGATCGGAGTTAAAAGCCACAAAAAGGTGTTGTCTGGCTACCGCGTGTGTCGTATTTTCTTCACGGTACGCAACATGTTTTCGCATTCAAATTTTACGAATATTTTGTCCTTTTTTTCCGGGCGCGCACACATGGGTGGGTAGGTCGCGGTGACGGCGGTATAGTAGGTAGCTGGTACCCGCGCACACCAATATAAACGCATATACACATTTACACACTATACGTATAACGTATATATTGTATGTATACAGGTATATATTATGTGCATAACTCGTTGTATAATATATTATTATGGGATTGTAGTTCTCACGGCCGAAGGTTGGTATCCTTTTACCACTGGTGCTGTAGGCGGAAACCGATTATACAATTTCGCATATACACATAATAATAATAATAATATATACGCAGGTCCTCTCGCGCAACTGTTGCACAATGGACCAGGTAGTATGCGAAAAAATTCTCGTCAATAGACCGTGTCGCGTTTTGTGCCCGCGTGGCGGCGGCTACCGCGATCTTTGCATCATCCAATGGCGCATCGTATTTTTGCGTAATTCCACCGAAAAAGGATGTTTTTCCTTATTCGCATTTGCGTTTTATTGTTCATTTTTGTGTGTGTTTGTGTGTGTGTGCACCCCCTCCCGTATTAACTATATAAACGCGTTTGTATATGCCTGTGCGTATATATATATATATATTATTATTATATTTGAAAAATATCTCAAACGAGTAAGGGCTACTACGCACCGTCATCGCGTGGGAAACGGATGACCTGACCCGACCCCGTGTTTGCAGCAGTGCATACACTTAACGAGTTCAGGTATAAGCGGCTGATGATGTGTACATGCTATACACTATTATACATAGGTCTGTGAACATTAACATAACACTGCGGTGCGAAATGACAATTTGCCAACCGATCTATACAGATCAAACGCGCTGATTTGTTTTGAAATGATATTTTCACACGAACGCTGCGCAACGCGAAGGGATGCAAATGTGTTCCAAAGGGTTTCGTTCGATTTTATGAGAGTCACGTGATATGCAAATGTGATGCTTGTCAATATATACATTATGTTTTAAAAAAAGAAAAAAGTATTATTTCGTCGTAGACGGTACAGGGTATGAAAAGGGTGTATACGAATAATTATTCGAAAAAGCAAAAACCGGATAAATAATAAATCGTATATTGTGACTGTAAGACGGCTGTAACGATTAAAAATAATCAGAATACTTGGCAATACGTACGTATTATCCTCGAATATAGGTGTTATTTTATAGATACAAGTGTAGTATAACACTATAATATATGTCTATACAGTGTAATAATAATAGCAAATATATATAATAATTACTTCAGGTAAAGCAAACGCCGAGTGAGAATAATATTTTTTAAGCCATTTAGCACTACATCAGTCGAAAGAAAATGGGTTCGTTAAAAACGAAGTGAACGTGATAGAGACGTGTTGTGTGTATATTGCTCTTTGAATCTTTCATTGGGAATTGATGTTTTTTTTTTTTTTTGTCAAATAAATGTAGAAATACATATTATAATTTTTATATTTTTTCCATATTCATATAAATCGAGGGATGACGACTTTGATAATGGTGACCATATAGGGAAGGGTGTTTACAGTGGGAGGTATTCAAATCTGTTTTTTTATTTACTAGATTTTAGGGGCTCGTCGGGTGCAGCGTGAGCGCGCGCGCACATAGCACTGCAGCACGTACGAGCAGGTGATGGTTGTTTTTTTGCTGTCGCTTAAAAAAGAAAAAAAAACAGTACCCGACGCCACAGCCTAGCACGAGCTGGTTGCGGCTCGTGTACGAGAATGGGGGACGTTTAAAAAAAAAAATCTAGGTGGTAAAAAACACGTACACGCAAACACTATTCATTTCGTCGGTTCCCTCTCTGACGCAGTACGCACACACCGCCGGCATCGTTGTGTGCATAAAATGTAGTTGAGTGGCACGAGCTTAGGATATACTCGCATCCCCCCATCACGATGATAATAACGATAAAAGAAAAAAAAATCCGCACGACGACGTTTGCCGCGGGTTTTGACTTGTAAGCGCGTATACTAGAGGTGCATTATAGTTGACACTAACGGTCTCCGGTGTCCAACGATATAACGCCGAACGTTCTTTAAAACTGTACATGGCAATTTTTTTTATATTTTTTAAATACAGCTGTATATACATATTAATTATTATGTACGGTGAAAGCTTACTTGAAGGGCACCTAAAAGTAACTGACAAATTTCCCGGTCCCGACAGAACCCTGTTGAAATTAATAATGCGTTGTGCTCCTCCAAATAACAAACGTGAACCTGTTCTGGGAGTTCAACGTGCTAATAGATTTCACTGAAAAACGAACAGCTCTACAATAAAACGCGAATTTATTGTTTATGTGTTTATCGATTCCTGATACATTCAGCTGAGGACATTTCTTTGACTTTGTACAAGTGATGTGGTTTCACCGTCATTGGTTAGCCGGTTTCAACATTATACATCAGATCACAATACAACTATACAAGAAAAACTAGCTAAAATCGTCGATATTTTCTCTCTTATTATAGGTAAAACGTTTTTAAATATGTCAATAAAACTTAATTTTTCATAAGCATACCTAGTATGGATATTATTATTCTGATTTTTTTTGGGACCTCTCAACGGCAGAGATTGCTGGACATTCTGTTGATGTTTCAGTATTTCAAACATTTCACTGTATTATAATTTATGAATGCTTCATGTGCAGTGCAAAAATAGACGTAAATCGAACACTAATGGTCATATGGGTCAAAAGCCATGCGCCGTAGAACAATTATATTATTACGACGCACGCGTCTTCGAGACAATTATCAGTATTTATTTTTTTAATATTTAACTATATTGCAGATCAAAGAATACAGTCTGAAATGTTGAAATATAATGTAATGAGAAGAAGTTTGTTTCATGTGTAAAAGAGGTTATTCTGTACTAACGACAATCGTATGTGGTATATTAGATATAGATTCCAAAGTTCATTTTATTAAAAAGTTTCTTTCCTAAACGTTGAACATTGAAAATCTATGTATCAATGTGCATCTTGTAAGTCTCATTTTTTTGAAAATATTGGTTAGTAAAATGAGACAATGATTAAAAATTCTATTATATTTTGTTTACAAAACGATAAAATACAATTGTCATTATATCGGTCGTTAAAAATTTAATCGGGTCACAGTGTACGCCATATAACGGATTTTCAGTGTTCACATTTGCTGATGGTTCACGAAATAAAATAATACCCTATATCCATATCGCTTCGAGGCAAAAAAAAAAACCTCAAATAAGTATAATCGCTTCATTATTGTTTCATTTTCCAAAAAAGGTTAAAATTCGATGTTTTTTAAAATAGTTTTCATCGAATCATGTAGTATATAAGTATATAAGTATATTATAGAATACATTTCGACGAATCGAGTTTAAATAATACAATTCTATATTCTGTGTTGTGTTATTTTCTGATAGCCATAATAATTATACTAATAATAATAATAAACAGAAAGAAACCCTTACTTGCAGTACGGAAGGACGCTCTAAACAAGTAAATGAACAATACTATTGTCTATTAATATTATGCATATTAGTTCGTCGTGTCTATGGTGCGTGTACTTCAATTGTTATTTTTGACTAAATTTGTATGTTCAAAAATAATTATTCGTGTTTTACAAAAAGGTTAAAAAAAAAAAAAATGTAACGAATTTTTTCCGGGAACTTTGTATTATGTGTTCAGTTCTATAACGAACAATATACTCTTTGCCCTCGATTAGTTGATCACGTGGGGGAGGGCTAAAAATCCGGAGGTCTTGATTGTAATTGTTTAGTGATACCGCACAACCAACACAGCTTATTGTTTTTATAGGTTCAATAGTATAATATTATCAAATAAATAATAAATAGAAATATTGGACGTTGCATAGAGAATACGATTATTTATTTTTATCAAACCGAAAGCGATAAAAATCGTCGTAATTATGGATGATGGAGGGGGAAAAAAGTTTCTGAATAAATTCGATTTCGTTGTATTTTAGTATAAACGGTTTTAGTTTATACGAAAAAAAGATTATGGGTTGCACATGCACTCACATAATATTATGCCGCCCTTTATATTTTTCGTACACACGAGCATTATATTATTATAATATGCGCACATCTGCCCGCACTGGACACGGCGACTGACATCACGACCAGAAATTGTCCAACTCACCTGAATGCATCGCGCGCCTTTCGCATAAACCATGTATACATGTATATACATATAATATTCGCCGACCCTGACCGAGAGATTTTTGGGTGCGAGTGTGTCGGTTTTTAAGGGTTGCGTAACGTATGGGGTGGCAGATGGCCGACGCGAGTATATATATAAAAACGTATTCCTGGAAACCAGAAGTAATCCTAACGCTGTTGCCAATTTTATTCACTCTTCCGGGTCCCCCTCAACCCACAAAAATAAAAAAAAAAGAGAGAGAGAAAGGGAACGGATACACGTTTTCATATTGCCCGCGCCGCCGCATGGATATATTATATACGGCTAAATCAATCTCCAGACCGTTTTTGTCGTTGCGCGGGTGCAAAGAACATTTTTAGGGCAACCGTTGGCAACCACTTTGGTCCATAGTAATATACACATAATATAGGGTAGAATATTATATTATCCGTCGATTGGAATCCCAAAGCCCAACATCACGTCTACTAAAATTGTGGTAAAATATTATCGTTGTCGTAAAGAGGGCTACACCGCACATCAAAGAACAGTGCACATTGCGGTAATTAACAGTATAGTGCGGATGTAATGACGCAATTGGAATTAATTTACGTTTCATGTTATCAGATTACGATGAAACGTGTCTTCGTGATCATTTCTGTCGTCGTATCCCATTGAGGATGTAGCGATTAATATACCTACTATGTCACTATTATTTATTATGATAAGGATATATACTCAAAACTTTTTATTCGCTTTTTTTGTTATTTTTTTTTTTTGGTTATGCTGTTTCAAAAATAAATCAAAATAAATTATAGCACTAAATCAGGTGAAAATTAAAAGTAGAACTTCAAATGTCTATAATTATAAATTAAAATTAACATAAAAGACATTGCAATTGGTGAGTCCTCGTGCGGGACACTCAAAGTGCTATGGCACTGCGGGAATCGCTTGGAGAATAATGTTATAATATATAATATATATATTATATTATATAGGTACGTCTTAACAATACATCGTTATTTCTTATTGTTGGTATGTTATTGTTTGAATTATTCTACATTTTAATTTGACGAATAAATGTCAAAAAGTTATAAAAAAAAAAAAAATACGACACAAAAAAAAAATGAGTTGACGGGGAATATTGCGGGGAAAAAATACGTTTCAAAAACTGTTCATAAAAAATCAGTGTATCGGTTAAAAAATAGTTAATGTATTGTTAACAATTTTAAACATATACTCAATATTATTTGATACAAATACTGAATAGTGACGGTAAAATATAACATAATGTTACAAATCGAATATATTAAAGATAAATACCAAAAGACAAATAAATAATACATACACCCGAGCCCCGATACACAATACTGATCTGATCGCAGTGCCATAACGTGACAAGAGTATGATAAACTCACTAGGTACGTACATCAGGGTCGCAAATTGTGAAGGGCTGCAAAATTATTTTTCAAACGTATTTATTTCATTTTTATTTAACTTAATTGGTGGATTTTTTAAGTTTACGAGGAGCGGTTGAGAATTTTCTACGTCATTACTGAATCGTAACTATTATTATAATGTATCGTTTGATATAAGAACAAACATTTAAAAATTGTTATGATTTCGTCCACGGCTATTTATTATAAGTGATAAGTTTGAAATGAATAAATGATTAACATGTATAATAGAAAATATTTATATATTCATGTATAGGTATACTTTAAAAGCACTTGCAAAAGTAACGAACTTGTTGATTTAAAAAAATAAAAATAAAAATGTACCAAATGGGTAATAAGTATGACTTTATCGTTGGAATAGTTGAAAACGCATATTTGTACGTAAAACTAGTTTAGAAATCGTATACTATATTAGGCATTAGCCACGTTTTTTTCGTGGTTTCTATAGTATTGCTCTTTTAGAATACGCCGATCCAGTGTGATCGATAACTCACGCGTTCGGGATGAAAACACGAACTCGTATACGTGTGATGTGCCTGTACGCGTGAAAAAGACTGAGAGGCAGAGAGCAAGAGAGAGAGAGAGAGAGAGAGAGAGAAGGACGTGAGAAAGACACACGGAATGAGAGAAAACTAATTACGAACGATAACCGGCGCGGTGTTTTGAACCTTTTGATGATGGCCACCGTTGTATTGTTACCGGCGACGTACCGGATAAAAATTAATTTCATCGAGGGGTAAATTCGGGCGCCAACCGGTCGGTCTTTGCGAGATCCATGTACCCATATAATATAATATACACGCGCGCGTATGTGTGTGTGTGTGTGTGTGTGTGTGTGTGTGTGTGTGTGTGAGTTGTGTATAGGGGTATGGAGCAGATGGAATTCGGTGGTCATCGTCGTTGGTCATCGCTGAAGCCTGGCGGGAGGCCGCATAGTACATATATGTATAAAAACACCCTGCATCATGTTATGGACTGCATCGACGCAACGGTGCAGCGGCAAAATAAACGCAACACAGAAAACTACCCCTACAGACATTAGCCCTTTAATTATCGCAACGTCCATCGTAAAGGACTGCTGCTAGCGAGGGATCTCCATCTCTCCGATATAACGAAGGGTTTCTCATTGCATACATATATATATATATATATATATATATACGTAACACGTATACGTTCCTTTGATTAGCCGAATTCGGGGTGCTGGTGAACGCGCGTTGCGTTGTACGCGTTTCTAGGTCGGAAAACGAGCGAAGAAACATATATTATATATTGTACGTACGCACGTCAAAGGTCCGAAACATATTATATGAGATGGTCCGTGAAAAATTAGACAAACTTGAGATTACTCCATGCAGAAGTGCCAATTATTTTTTTTCCGCTACGACGAGAACCCATCATTAACTACATATGTTACGTAAACAATCATTTATAAAACATTTATGTGGGATTACCAGCTTTTTACAGTATACTATATCATTTATATAATGATAGCGATAAATGTCGTAAAATTTTGGTTTGAAAAGTTATAACAGAGTATAAAGTTAAGATTATAAGATTACTATATAATTAAAAAATTAATATTAAATAGCTGTGTCTTGGTTATATTGACACACATGCACGGATCTAGTATCGCAAAAACAATATACAAAAAGAACGGGATGGGCCTCGTTCTGCTGTACAGTTGGGGGTGGAGTGCACCTCGTTCATAGGATAAGTCATTTCAATGGATTTGTTAAATTTGAATGCAATGATAGGTATCATTGTATACGAATAACGATTCTGAAAACGGAGATAATATGTTGGTCTAAAATGGGTATATAAAAATAAAGTATTTTATGTTTAAATTGAAATATAATGGAATATAGTATGCAATTTTGTAAAAATTTAAATTTCAAACGGTCATAAAATTGTTTTCTTAAAGTCTAGTAGAAATTTTTTTATTGATTTTTGATGAATAACTTATGGAATTATTAAAATTTTAATCCTTAAGTATAAATAGAAAAAAATTTTATAAATTTTCAACTACAAAATAACTTGCAAATCATCACGATTTTAACATATTTTATACAAATTTAAAATTCATGGGCTTATAGAAAAAATTTGAGTAAAACGATCTCCGATCATTTTTAGTTACGATAAGTATAACTTATAATTATAACAAACATTGTATTAAACTTTCAAGAGTTTTTGGACAGCCAAATACATTTTATAAATATTTCAAAAAAAAAAAAACTTACAAAAATCGAAAATTTAATTTGTCTATAAATAAGTCAAAATATGTCAAAATACTTTGAAAACTTAACCATGTATAAAGAACGTCAATATAAACATTTGGTAAAAATTTAAAGTGTTTTTCTTATTTGGTTTTTGAGTTCAAATTTTTTTTTATATTTAATCAATTTAATTTGTATTTATGATATTTATGAATTTTAATTTTTTTTCTCTATTTTTTATTTTAGGTTCCTTGCGTTCACTTTTAATATTATTATTAATATTGTTATAGAATTTCTGTAGGTACCTACTTATTGTCGTATGCATTTGTGCGTAACATGTAGGTAATATTTTAACCTCTCGTTCCACTACTTACGGATATGATAGTTCCCTTCATAGAACGTTACTTAATTTAAACAATACCAACTCTCGTCAATAATTTAATTCTTAAGCCTTGTCAATTGACCACTATATCATCATCAACTATATTTTATCATTATATATTGCTTACTATAATATTATGTTAAATACTATAAAAACTGCCCGTTTAAGCGTTGGATTACTTAAATAAATAAATATGATAGTAATATATATAATAGGTGGTTAAATACGTGACACAAGAATATAAAATATAAACTGTATAATACAGTACTTATAACATTTTGTATTTAATCTGTTTATTTTGTACACTGCACTGGCTGTAATAGTACACAACATATTATATAACTTCATGTTTTGCAGAGTACACACAATAGTAGTAATACATTAAGATGTAGAGTTTAATTCAAAATTGCTGAGGCAAATGTAATTATTTTCAGGCGCACCCGTTTTCTCTGGAAAAAAAAGTTGTTTTTTCGCCATGCTATTTTCGCATTATAAGAGGGTTGACACTGACACATCGGCAATTACGAGTGTGCCATACGTGTAGTGTAATACAAAGGCCCCGAGCAGACAACAATCTTACATGCGATATCAGCTCTAACCCCTATACGATGACACACGGCAAAAGATGTGTTTTGGACGTCTCAAAGGGGTATACACATATAATGTACAACGTATATGCATGTCGCGCGCACACACACACACACACATCTGAGTGTACCTATAATATACGTATACATCCAAGAAGAATCCCGTCACTATGTATGTACGAAAACAGGTGCATTTCGGTAAAAATAAACCAAACCTAATTTCGCGTGGCAACACCGTTGCAGCTTGTAATGATACGCGACACACAAACACTCCGCCCAGGCCCTGGTGGACAAAGGACCGAGCGTCTCCTGCAACAAGAGCAACAAACATGTACCGATGACATGTTATGATAGCGAACCCTTTTGTTGGTCTACATCGCGGTGATTGACGTGCGCACATCTCGTGCACTGTTTGCGCGTACACCACGCTGTACGGGCTACGGGAACTACACGCGCACTGCACACATAACATCATATACGTACAACAGTGGAACAGCGGGGCGAAGGAATCCGTTGTCCTTTTTTTTTTTTTTATATTCATCACCCCCCGTCTTTTTACGGATGAGTTTCCTATTAGAAACGGGTAAGGCTCGTGCCCGCCGTATAAAAGGGGTATGTACCGACGGCAGCGACAGCGGGATGTTTTTTTAAAACCCCTTCGTGCCCCTGCAACGCGCGCGGTATACGTCTTCATTAAACGCGTGTAAATAATAAAAATAAAAAACGGGGTGTTTGTACCCTAAAAAAAAAAAAAATTAGTTGGGTTTAAACACCGTTTAATAAGTCATTATATATTATTATGTGTGTGTGTGATGATGATGATGGTGCCTAAAGGGGTTGGAGGCAAAAGGGTTCGGCAGGTATTCAATTATTGTGTTGGTTTTGAACATGATTTCTATACTCTATATACCACGCACGTTCGATACCCTTTTTTTTTTTTTAATACGTTTCCAATATGTAGTGCAACACAGTACATCGACAGATAAACGATTGTACCATGCCACGGCGATTCACCGACCATTTTTTAAAACCTGTTCGCGCAGTAACCCATCTCTATCAACACCTATATTATATAATGTTACATACTATGGTATGCGTGTTGGCTTCATATAGTGGATGGATGAGAGGTGTGAAAATAAAACAGAGTTAGTAAAAACCGCTCCACGAATATATCAAATTCATGGTTTCTAAACGTATTTTAAAAAATAAATCATAACTCAATAAACGTTAAAAATTATTTGGTAACTATTGTGCATTGCACGTAGAAATATAAACAAATTAAGAATCGTAATTCGTATAAAATTTCATATTTGGTACCTATTTTTAAACCTAGAGTCTATATTAAATACTTATATCGATTTCGATAATTTTTAATTTTGTTTAATTTGAATATCAAATATATAATTTAATATCTTAATATCGACAATTGTAACTTTGTACTGGTAACCTACGGACCAACGAATATAATATGGATAAGCGAATAGGAACGTTATAAGTGCTCTTAACTAATGTTCAAAAATCAAAAGAAAAAACGAAACCAAAAATATATCTCGGAAACTTTGTTTTTGTTTCCCACAAATGGATAATCAAATACAAGGTGATATTTTAAACATTTGTGAATTTTTATGCTTAAGATCTATGAATTTTTTGAAATTCTAATTTATTGAAAATGTGTAAGTGGAGGTACATTGCATGATATATATTTGCGTAATCTTAAAGCCGTTACGACAAATGGAAATTATCAAATTTTAACTAATTTACACTATTCAATTTTCTTACAAAGTAAGGAAGTATTGACCTAAATATTGGCTGTTATGTTACATAAAAATAAAAATTAATCGAATAATTATTTGCGGAAAATAATGGTGTTCCTGTTTGATAAACAAAAGTTGATATAGCCATAGGATACTTCTTAATAGTGGTACAAAAAACATATGTATTGGAAACTATATATAGTCTTTTAATAAACAAATGTATATTTAAAGAATATAACCTGTTAAGGTTATAACTTATAATAGTTATATGAAAACGGTTAGAAAAAAGTACAAAAAGTACATCTCCCCCGAACATTAAAAATATTTTTGACGCCACTGACGTATATATACCTACACTTTCATGGAGGTGTATGAAATAATCCAAATCGTTTCGGGACTTCTACGAATTCAAACCGTTTCGCCGTATTGCGAAAACGTTCAACCTGCGATTTTTATCATCAATAATTTCGAGAAATGTGTAGGTTGTATTGTGTTCAAAGTTTGAAAGTTTACAGCCAACGGTTCCGGTGGATATTGATGACGTGTGTGTATATAAATAAGAGTATTTTGACAAAACACCTACAGTCTTAAAACTATTGACAACGTGACGGTCCTAATCTGAAAACATTTTCAGTGACTTCCGTGTTGGCGTGTTCCAGCCTAGAACTTCCTGAACACCACGCATGTATACTCGCTGGTGGGCCGCCAATGATGAGAGGGTCGTAAAATGGCGTGGACAATTTTTGCTATTGCCCCCTTCTTCCGAACACGCACCACTAAATAATATACGCCCTGCACCAAGGTCAAGTGCGCAACGTTGCCTTTGTTTCTTCAACGGAACGACTTCGAACGCGCACACGATACACGCATTTATACTTATACATACCACACGTGCGCGTGCCCATCGTGAATCATCATCTAATGCCGTTAACTCCTTGGTTTCCCCCTTTTTTTTTTTTTTACACACGCACACGCACGAGCAGCACATCCCTTCGCCGTCCTTAGCCCCCATTGTTTAATATCTGACGGTTGGTCTCGGCGAGAAATACGGGCAACAACATGGAAGCTGCGCGACCGATTGCAGTGGAGCTGTATAGTAGGGTGATGTATATACGGCTGTACGGACCAAGGGAATACACGCATCGCGCGGCGCGGGGGCGGTGGTGGTGGTTGACGGCGGCGCGAGGGGCAAAGCGAATAGGACCACACACACACGCACACACGTAGACACACTCGCAGCGCATAGGGGTGGAAACAGGAAAAAAGTCCATCGTTTCATCAGTTAAAAGGGTTCTGGTGTCGGCGACGGGGCGAGGGTGGAATTCCCGCTAATGAAGGGCCGGCGGCGTTTGCACCCCTTTCGCGTCCGTCGACCAATGAGCAATCCGCTTAGCAATCAATATTCAACCCCAGCCGGACGCTGCCATCATGAATCTTCCCCGCTGCACTATACTCTAGCCTGGTTTCCGCGCGCGCACACAAAGTTGTACTTATACACACACACATCACACGCACACGCAAGCAAACACACACGCAAGCAAACACACACACACACACACACACACACACACACACACACACACACACACACACACACACACACACACACACACACATACGCGCGCGCGCGCGCGTGTGTGATATACGTTTGTGTATACAGGGTGTGTTACTAATCACTACGAACAATTTAATTAACCCGAGCGAGGTGCGGTGTGTGCTTGCGCTCGCGTTCACTCAGTAAAGATTAAACCTGCAGAAACGAAATTATTCTGCCCGACGGATCGGTATAGGTGTATATAGTAGATGTACATATAACATATACTTTTGTCTTTTAAGCGTAGTCTAACATATATATATATATATATATATATGCGATAAATGTCGATGCTGTTACGATTCGTAAATTAACGAATACGCTCGTCTTGAATGTGTTCTTGTAGCCGCCACCGTCGCTGTCGTCGACGCAGATGTTGTATAATATGTGTATCGGGTCAAATCCGTTGTCGGGTCAACCGGTGAACAATTTGTTGACAATCAAAATAAGAGAAAAAAAAATAACCAAGTACTACTGCTTTCCCGCCCAGGAACATACTATACGCGGGTATATATAGTTCCGAACAATAATAATAGTACACGGATATAATATATGCGCTTATATTATGTATATTGTATACTTTTAAATTTCCGTCGCATTTTTTTGTCAAATCGTGCGTTCCCCGGTAGTTAATGTTGCAAAAAAATTACTGTCCCCTGTTATATGTAGAGTATAGCTCTTTCTCTCTCTCACTCTTTATCTCGCGTGCGCGCGCGCGCATACACACATACACACACACACACACACACACACACACACACACACACACACATACACACAAACGTGCGCTCGCTCACGAGGGAAATCCGACATTTTGTGAATAACAATGATTGTATGTAAATCTGGCTTAATTTTCGAGGACCAGCTGCTTTCATTGTGCTAAAACGAGAAAAAAGGCGTGATCTAGATCCAGATTGTGTACGGATTTTTTTCGTATACACTTATTCTTATGCAATGGCAACAGACCGTTCGAGTGTGACGGACATTTTAGTGAATAATAATAATAATAATAATAAGGTATTCGCGAAACGGGTATCCTTATGCATGCAGTTCTCATTGTTAGGGTAAAAAGGGATATGTGTATCGATTCTTGGTATTTTTTCCAATCAGATGAACAATATTTCTCAAAATGAAATATTTAAAAGGTAAAAAAAAAACACATTTTTTAACCCAATAGCATTACTTTTCCCTTCTTTTTTTTATTATATTTCTTTTCAATTTGTTTTTGCTTAGATTATCGCAATAATACTATAATAGTGCCGAAAATACTGTATACCACCCGGCCACCCAATGGGTTTTGAATATCTGCAGACATCAGCTCGCACGCTACCGCTGTCAATATGAATTCGTTGTGAATCTGTTTACAAACATCTCACAACTAAACTCATTTATTTAAATCTATATTTCTAATACTTTCAATACATCTTCCAAAAGTGTACTGACTTTATTTCAGTGTATATTATATTTTACTATGAATAACTATTGAGAATTATAAAAATTAAAAAATGTAAATAATGTATAATAGTTGTACATTGTATAAAGTTACTAATTTTGACTTTACTGAAAAATGCTTTATTAGTCATTACGATGTAGATGATTCGCTGTGCTTTTGCATTGTGTACTACAATTTGAAATACTAATTACAACTTCCCGTTCCGTATACTGCAGTTAGTATGTTACTTTACGAAAGGAGATTCTCGTGGGGCCAATGGTTCATTTATATAAATCAAATAAACTGGAATTAATATTTAAAACGATTCCCAGCGAAAATATGAATATTGGCTTTGGGGGTAACAAATCATAAAGTCAACTTATTCATCTATTTGACCCTCTTCACTCTTGGTAATTGACTTATTGTACTAACATTTCACTCGCGAAAATAATACATGTTCACACGTGTATTTGAATATTTATGGATTCTAAATTTAGAAAAGAAACATTTTTGTTTAATACTGGTCAAAAATATTTTTAATATTTATTTTTTAAATTTTTTGAATAGAAATATTATATATAGAAACGAAATTCAATGCGTTTGACCTATAATAGTATATTATAATATATATGAAAATAATTTTTAAACAAAGGTGTATATGAAGCATAAAATTAATTATATTATTTTTATTTCAAATCATTATTCCGTTTCTATCTATTAATTATACCACCTGTTATCCGCGCGTATTGAAAATGCACCAGTTGTATAATTCATAAAAATCGTACAATTTGAGCAATTATTGTGCAATTCGTTCTTTTTTTCTAACGTCATAGCATTTCCATCATCGCATTATCTGTGTCAAAACAACTATTTTCCAGGCAATCCTTTTGTATGTGCCCCCCTAATTTTGCCACGAGTACTTATTGTTAATAAAGAGTTATATAATAAAGTCCTTCCGGTCGATAAACCTTACCGCTTTTTAAAAACATCGATTACCTCAATGACTAAAATAATATTTTAACAGTAACAATATTGTGTACAACATATTATACGAGTACTTAAATGCGATTTGTAATTACAATTAATTTAAAACATCTGAGATGCGAGTGTATTATTTTTATCGAGTATTATTTTTAAAACGTTCGTATTAAAAATTGTAATCAGTGAAAATTTAAACGATCAATAGTGATGGAACTACAATTCCATATAAATTGTACTTACACCCGGCAATGTTAATTATCAATTTGACAAATTAAACGCTTTAACTGCTTGATTGAATCTATTCCATTCGAAGTAACATCCAAGGGCGTACGTGCAGGATCCGGTAAAACAGTATAGACTATAATCGTTAGTAACGGCTAAGTAATGCCGATCAATTGCTGATTAAAGTCCACAATATAAGTTCACGCGGAATAAAAATAATTTTACAAAGTCGTTTTCGCTCGCATGCCCTGTAATATAGTACCGCATAAGTGGTAATAGGTACCGTTTGTTACCTACTATATTCGTGTAGGAGACGCGATTCGATTTCGCACCTGATTCCCGGTGATTAAAAGACAAACAACGGAACAGTCGAATTGACTTCGAACAACTGGTGTGTGTGTGTATGTTCGCGTGCGTGTGTTTTAAACAGTCTTTATAAATAAATTTAATTTTTATTTTAAAGTTAAGACTTTATCGTGAATATAAAACTTAGAAATCTAGAAATAATAACTTATTACCGCAACTCGTCCATTAGTTTCAGGACGCTCGCCAGACTGCTACACATACATAATGGCCAGTGTGAAACATTTTTGAAATTTCGTATAACAATGATTATAATATTCAATATTCATCAATTTGTGAATTGTAAAACATATTTTTAAAAAAAATGTCTATAAAATGTACATCTATGTATTATTTATGTATTATTAATTATTAGTTCCATACTTTTACTTTCGAATTTCTGGCAACTTTGCTGATATTTAGTACTATGTATATCAGTTGGGTGTACTCGCATGTATATTTATATATTTATACCACCACGTGCAAATGATCGAGGCAGCATGAAAAAATGTCGAGTCATCAGACCAGTATGTATGTATATCGTTGTAATTGTAAATATATAAGTCATAGTTTTAGCGAGTAAATATAATATTTAAAATTATATAAAATTTTAGCGTGACAGTAACACCGGCACTCGCTGCCATATGAAAGATGCCGACTCGGCAACGCATGATTAATAATATTTGGAAACGGCCATATCGAAAATCGAGATATCGCTTTCACGGGTTATTGGAGGCTATAGTGGAATTGTTATTTTTATCTCTTTGCATTTCGTATTATTGAAGATTTATTTTATTGAAGTATTTTCCTTTTCTTTGGTATCCCAATGTTTGGCAAAAATTTTAGTTAGACGGTCGACTTTTTTATAGGTACTAAGGCAGTGTAATATTTTGTTACCTAGTACTGGTTTTTGTAGTCAATTATTTGAATGGAAAGCCATTTTAGAATGATAGAGTATAAAAGCTGAGGGACCTTATTTGGTAATTCTTCTGTGCAGTACTCATTTTCTTGGTCACCAGGGAAAGAACCGAATAGATCTTGTACAGCAGGTATTGCACTTCCTTACTTGCGGACGAAGAATTAATCTACCGAAAAATATATGTTTTATATGTCAAGCCTTTACGTAGCGTATACGATAAAGTGACACCCAACGTAATCATAATCCACGCCGGGGATCTCTAATACCTTAGATTTTTGTTTGTATTATTTTTTTTCCTTTGTTTTAATTAACTTTATTGGAGGTTACTTTTTACACATACGCCAAGTTTTTTTTAGTTTTTTATTTGTGAAGGTAATCACAATTTTCACTTCAGATTGAACTTCCATGACCAACCTTGGTGCATTTGGGTGCACACTTATATCGTTATATAGTTTTATACAAATGATGTTTATGTTAATTTTTTTTATTCATTTTTATTTTTATTTTTATTTTTAATTTTTTTCCCCGTAATTAATTTTAGTAGGTTCCAGCAGTATAAGTGATGGTTTTGGTTCTGCAGGCCTAAGAAATGATTTGAAATGACACGCCTCAGTACAGCCTCTCCACGCGGTCCACGACGAAACGATTTCAAGGAAACCAGCCTTGCGCATATCATATATTTGTATTATAATATACATATACACGTGCATAATATGGAATACTCTCGTTTTCGGCACGTTGAATAATATTTGAAAAGAAATCGAAACGGCCAGCTTGCCGCACGCTGCAGTAACCGCATATATATATACGTAAGGGTGTATATACGCGTATTATATTTGTACAATAAAAATAATAATATAACCCGCGCAACAGCGGCGGCGACGGGTCCAAGACGTTGCAGTGTTCCTGTTTACTCGAAAAGACTACCGCGGCAGGTGCTGCAGTCCGTTGCATAATGTTGAAAAGACGAATCGATATTTATTCTATTTTTCTTTCCTTTATCGTTGGCGTTTGTGTGTGTACGTGTGTGTGTGTGTGTGTGTGTGTGTGTGTATATGTGTGTGTGTGCGCGCGCGCGCGCGCGTGTGTGTGCGTGTGTGTGTAAAGGTACCTTTATACATAATATATACGATACATAGGACACACGAGGAAGTTGTTTTTGCGCAAAAACCTCGTCGGGGACCCGAACATGTCAATCACCCAATATATCCGCATAGTTCTCACGCAATCAAGATCGACCGTGTCTGCGTATGTGTGCGCGTGTGTGCATAATATAAATACACCCGGAAACCCAATATTCATATACATATATACGCACAGTGGTGAGTGGACCTTCGCGGTATATACCGCACTCGATCTATAGTAGGTATTATTATTATTATTATTATTAATACTGCTACAGCGAGAGCCGGGTGAACCCAAAAATCACTTTCCCATTATTATAATGTTTCCGAAATCTGCATGTTCTTTTTTTCGTATGTAAACCGGACACAAACACACACACACACACACACACAAGTGCACCCAAGAATTTATCCTACACGGCGTGTTGCAATTTGTATATTATCGGAGTATGTGGAAAAAAAATCTAATTCACACACACGGGGGGTACCTATATACGCGTTTATATAATATTATTCAGTATACGCGCACTTTGGGGCTCGTTAATACACTTCTTTGTAACTATGTATTTTTTTTTCTACTTACTATTTACATACACACTAGACATATATGTACCTATGTATATTTTTTTATTTCACTCCATATACAGCAGTGGTGTCTGAACACTTCAAATTGACACGTATTCTCGTTAAGGCTGTCAGTTTTTCCCTCTCGCGTGCGATACTTTCCTATTTACGTGTAGGCTGAAAATCGCCGCTGTCCCCGTAGGTTTGAATATTTTGTTATTTATTTATGTTCACCCCGCGTGTGTACCTATATTATAATATGCGAATATATACAGACTTCATGATATCTATACAAATCGAGTACATACTCGGTACAGTTACTAGCTATAAAGATAAATACTATCCACAGGATTTTTGTACTACAATTCTATTTCTCCTCATTTATTTTGTATAATATACTAAGTAAGTATACTCATATATTAAAGAGACTTGTTCGACAGTAATATTATATAAATGAAATTCTGAAATATAATTTTAGGGTTTGTGAGCATGGATAAATCATGTATTCTACGAATTAAAATTGAGTTTGTCGTCTGTACTAATTTCGTACTATACTAATTACTAAGCGAACATAATTTTTATCTTTCATACTAGAAAACAATATTAATACAATTGTATTGAAATCATAAGCTGTCTTATATTAAATTGAAAAATTATATCAGCATTGTCGTTGAATTTATACAGTCTATGAAAATAAAAATAACTTATATTATACATTTATACATTATAATACAATCAATGAATCCATATACTGATTACTGAAGTGTGATATCGCAACCACATTGTATTTGCGTGTGTCGAAGTGGACTGGACGTCATTCACCAATACCAAATGTTATCATGAAGTACGTGTATAATCTTTATCTCGATGTATCAAGTTGATATTTGATAAAAATCTATTCTCCGCTGTGTAACCATACTTTAACCGTTGATATACTACACGGTTGGAAAAGTTGGATTTTGCTTAACTCACCGGAATACGCAGTAGAATTTTGTTACTAGATAATATCAAAGTTCGTACGACTAAGCAAAATATAAGATTTAATGCACGACACGATGCATGACGTAGCTGTAATATTACAACTACATTTTTATTTTTTGTATTGACGTTGATTAAAATGGAAACGACAAACGAATGACGAGAAGCCATCATTTTCGTACAATGATCTGTAATAACCTCTAAAATTACATTTTAAATAAATATATAAATTTAAATTATTAAATGAATTAATTAATATTTTACATAATGAAACTAATTAATTACTTAATTAATAATAATAAACAATAATTAAACTAACCAATATCTGATAGTCAATCCATCAAGAATTTCCTCGATATACGCTCATATCTTTTATTATTTATACCCTTGTAAAAATATAAGATAACGTGGTTTTGTTTTCGAAATATGAAAGCTTGCAATAAATATCAAATAATCAAAAAGGTCAGTATTATATTTCATTAACTTTTCAGTAGAGCACATGACGCGTATAATGTCAGTAAATACCTTTTGTGTATAGTTTAATTTTACTGAATTAACTTTGAATTGCCGTCTTTTCGAGTTGACACAATCATACAAAGTTAACATTAATGAACTTTTGTAAAAAAATGTGTGCACCGATAAGTTTTGTATTTTTTTAAAATTGATCAATGCTAAAATAAGCTACACCTATCTTTAAACCAAAATATTGCTGATTTTAAAAACTTAAAATCATGCAATCTATAGCTGTTTGTATTATTAATTAACAAATAATTTGCTTCGTTAGCAAAATCTAGCTGAAAATAATATAATATATATGTTTAAAAGTACAAAAATTACGATTCGCCTTAGCTTAATAAATCTTTATTTCATTAAAAAACAATTTCTCATTAAGATAAACCACGTAAAAAAAAAGTTTGAGTGATCCAAATTTTCGGGAACAAATGATTTCGATGAATTATGGTTAATAAATAATAATTAAAAATCAATGCCAACGAGTATTATATATCATACCCATCAATACCGCGTAAAAACTTTTGAATAAAGTGTGTTGGCCACCGTTGATTGATTAAAGTGGAAAGTCATTGGCGGGTATATTATGATATGAAATAATGGAAAATTTACCGGATGAAAAAAAAGGGGAAAAGTACGTTGAAAGCAAAACCTTTATTATTTGCCCTCGTTAAAAGAAAGTAGTAGGGGCACCCGAGTCCGATTCAATTATTTATACTTTGTTATTATGCATCGGGTAAAAAGGGGTTTTTTGTCGCGGAAAAAAAAAGATGGCGTCCGGTCCCGAATTTACATTTTTATGAATAATTCTTTTGACGGGGAAAAAAATATCGAAAAAGGGGAAAAAACGGTGTTTATATGCAAAGGGTCCCCACAAAAACGCAGCTGCTTTGATTTTTTTTCGCACTCCCCATTATTCAAAGATGTCCAGCCGGTCGCCCGATTCCCGAATTCGAATGAAAATTAACATTGAATGACACAATGTTTAAAGAATACATTTATATATATATTTACAAACATTCTTTATTGTTAAGAATCTGTGCGTGTACTGCTTTGACGCCGTTTCGAGCAATGATTTAAACAGTATATTATGTATAAAACGTTCAGACTTTTGAATAAGAAGTTTTTTCATCTTTTTTTAATTACGGCGCCTGTTTCAGTGACCAATAGTTATTGCAATGAGAATAGTTTTACATTTTGAATCCGAAACCGCACCGTAATGGTTCGCGTTTCGAATTCCGATGTTTTAAACAAACGTTAAATTCGATAAATCTACATCGAAGTTTCAGTTTAAACTCAAAATCGACTTATTATTATTATTTTATGTGTTTATATACTGCGCTATATTTGTACATATATGTCATAATACATAATTACCACATTTAACATAATATATATTAAGTTTTTGATAAATTAGGTTCAAACTTCTCTATAGGAGCAGTTATAGACACTCTCGATCCAAACTTTTAAAATATGTTTGTATACTATAGCTGTACATGATAATGCTAGCTTTTGCTATATTTTTCGGCTGGGATGATCAGTGGATTGTGTGTATAATGACCTATAATATAATATAATTCGTCGAGGAAAAATATAAAAAAATAAAAGATTTCATTAATTTATTGGTATAAATTGATAATGAACTACTAAATGCACACAACGATCGTGCACGACCAATATTTTTTCTAATCTATCCGCTATAAAGTAAAAGTCTGCCAGAAAGTCATGAAAAAATGTTATGAGCGTTTGAAAACGTAATTCTGATGCAATTTAGTACTTCAACGGATTTCCATTACATTATCCATATTAATGTTATACTATTCTGTAATCAATTTCTTAAGGTAAACATTTCTAATATACTGTACCATTGCACCCAATTAATACTAGAAAATATTATTCACATTGATGTTTACGAAAAACATAATATTATGTATCACAATCGCTTGAGTAAAGTCTTTAGTCTACATCTAGAGATCGGAGGTTACCAATTAATAAACAATTAGATGACAGCAGTTTATGGTTAAATTCCGAAAATTCTTTATGCCTACTAAGTATTTAAACCACAATATTTCGGCTTATATTTTAAATTAGATAAACAAGGTAATGTAAACAATCACATCATATTACGACATTATTGAATTTATACTTCTTTATGCAGGGCAGTGAGGAAAAAAAAAGCGAACGGTTGCCCGTACGAACGCGAACACGGACATGTTGTTGTGCGCAACCGCGGATTGTCGTGGCTGTATTTAGTAAACGGCTATGGGTTGTCAGTAGTTGTATCAGTACGTCATGTACATAATATGACATAATAATAATATTACGTATTATAATTATAATGCTGGTCGGTGACAGCCGATGCGGTTTCGACGACGACGATGATAATAATATTTTTATTTTTTTTTGTGTCTGAGGACACGATTTTTGGTAGTAAAAATGCTTCGATTATCTTAAACAGCAACTTTTCTGAAAGGAAAGTGAATGTAGATAGTTTTTGGGCAAATCAAAAATGCAACTTTTTCAATACTTTTTCAAAGCGTCGAAAAAAACGATAAAAAAATTATGAAAAAACGGGAAATTTTACGCAAAAACCACGTTTTGACAAAACACATTTTTTTAAAATACTCTAACTCAAAAACGGAAAACTGCAAACACTTGAAATTTTTACCAAATTTTTATATTGGCTTTTTCTAAACATGGTTAAGTTTTCAAAGTATTTTGACATATTTTGACTTATTTATAGACAATTTAAATTTTCGATTTTTGTAAGTTTTTTTTTTTGAAATATCTATAAAATTTATTTGGCTGTCCGAAAACAAACAACGTATTATAACGTATTATAAATTATATTATTGGTCCCGAATTTTCGACTACTAACTCAGACATAATAATCAATGCAATTTTTACACGATATATGGATAATGTTCAGTTGCAAATGTACGATTCGTATTTCAGTCATCATATGCCAATCATAACTACTATACCGATTGAGCAAAATGATAATCAATCATTAGCATAAAAAAAAAATATATAAAAAATATAATTTATATTGTTGCTTTTCTTTCTTTATTATCCTCATTACCTCAATCTATCCATGCCTTTCTTTCTTTTTCACTCACTCACGTGTATTACCGTTCAAAAGAAGTTTAACTTCCCGTGCGCGTACTGCTAACACACATACAGTTTTTTTTTTTTTATAGGTAATTACATCACTAATATGTAGTAAACATAATCTTTAACCTCTATATCTTTAGACGTACCGATCCATCTGCCTTCTGTTCACTCGAAATCGTTTTTCAAAAGCAATAGTACCTTACTATCTACATGCTACATTGATTTCAAACACATAAGAATCAAGAACACTAAACAATATTTGCAGTAATGTATGTCACCCATTCCAGAATCTCATCAGAGTTCCTGTACCTCAACCAACCATTGCAACTCGCCACGGTTTTCATGTTCCCGAAATCCATATAAGCTTTGCTCAAACTATTGTCCCAAACAAACCTATACAATTTCTATATGACGTCATGTTTCTATCTCAATCCAAGCGGTGAACAACACGTGATGGAGTTTTTTGAAATTGATTTACTTCCAGGCGGTGAATAATAATAATATAATATACGAAAACAAGTTTATTCATTTATTACCGTAGTGCTGAGGTGAAGTAGGTCACATATAATTTTTAATTATTTTATAATTACAGTTCGCTATTTGAATTGAATAAATATTTATTACCACCGATGACCACTTATAATGAAACGTGATCTGAGACCTGAGTACACTTTAACACGCTAGTCGCTAATGTCTTCTAGTCATATTGTTATACGGTCCATCACGAGCTATAACGTAGTTTCTTATAATCTTTATTTGGTCAAAGAGTAAAGTCCAGAGACATTGTACTATTATATTTCGTGTTCAGTAAAATTCACCGTGAATACAATATAATTTGTATTTTTTGCACCCCTCACTCCTCGAAAACTCTTAACTAACCTTCACTGCGTGTTTACGCCCGCGCCATATGGCCGGTGGTGATCGAGTTCCTTTATGAGAAAGTGATAGGTTTTTATTCCCCGAAAAAAAAAAAAGAAAACGTGTAGCATATTATACATATACTTTTATTATTATAAATCTGGATAGGTTGTTCTTTACCTAAAAATTTGACGTCTAACTGTATAAACGTGAGTAACAATATATAAAAAAAAAAAATTGTATCACGAAGGTCTGCAACAAATACGAGTATGTACGTGACGTGACATGACGGTCAACCACCCGTTGCTATGCACGTACTTTTTGGTGTATAATACGAATGAAAATATCAGTTTTATTTGTTAGTTTTTAACGATAACCCAAACTCAGGGTTGGTCGCATGATTAGAAACGCTACGTGAAATAACATGATTTATAGTGTTTCATATAGATATTTTTTTTTTCGTCTCAATTTGGCAATATATAAGATGTGATTTGTATGCGTATAAAGTGGGTATTAAAATACTTGAAAATCGAAATCACAAAACCATTAATTTCTCTGAATGCATTCATTTGGTATAAAATGGTAGGATAGTGAATCATTCATATAAAAATCCGAAATTTTTCTTAATACTAAAACATCCTTGACAATAATAAAACATGAATACTAACGTAAAAATAAAATTCCGTGTATATACATTTAGTTTTAAATATGTGCCCGTGATTGCTGCGAGACAAATATATTATTGAAAACTAGATGTTTAATATCCAGACAAAAAAAATATACGATTCTTTTTTTTCTTCGGTGGTTGTTAAAAATGCTTTATTAAAAAAAAAAAAGATATTTCGACTGTTTTATGTTTCACAATAAACACGTGTGGATCAAACTTTAATAAAATATTTTAAAATAGAATACTATACCGATTGTGAGCTGAGCAATTAGAATTTCGTCAATATTATAAAAACTTAGCATAAAATTACTGTATACTGGGGTACCGATAATAATCTCTTATATAAGTGTTAAGTATAACTCAAAAAAATTTGGCCTTGGAAAAAGATCTTATGTCACATAGTAAAAAGAGAAAGAGAAATAGTAAGAGGAAAGAGGACGGGTATGTGTGTTTAATTAAATAACTAGAAGTCCGAGAGGGCAAAAACAGATAAAATGTAAAATAATGTACAAGGCATAAGTATAATAATGTCGTTATATAGTAAAACAACACGACCTATTATCGTCACATGGACAGTCTGCACTTGTTGTCAGTCAACATACCCTACTTATCCAAGAGATAAGAGATAACGTGCACAAACATTGGAGGGTTTAGTGGGATTACAGTTTTACAGCCATGCAGTGGTTTTTCATCACCGAAGTAAGACATAAGGCTCGTAACACTGAATAGAGCTATCTGTATAATGGACCCACCCGCCATCACACTAAGATGTCATAAATATATATTATAAATTCATAATAAAATAATACAATATACTTGCATAATGATAATGATTTTATCATAATATATTAATATGTCATGTACGTTTGATCGCTTCGGTGTATTGTGTGCTATGTAAAAATACTTTATAATTGGTTTTTTAATCGCTGTAATAAAGATTGGATTTTTTTACCAATATAATATTTATGATCCGAAGCACATGTACAATAAGAAATCTATAATGTTGATTATAAACATTATATACGAATCACACTCGAGGACGATAGAAGTTTTAGGATCTAATGATACAGTACAACGTTAAGTTATTTATATTACTGTGTAGATAAGGAAACTTCTGTGCTATAGTGCTATACGTTTAAATATACATATTATAACATGTATGTATTATATGTATTATATATATATATATATATATGTATTGTATCAATGATAGTAAAAAGGGCGAGACTTCTAAATCGGGTGAAACTCCAAGGTCGGAGGATGGTTGAATGATACTGTTATATTGATCTTTTAAATTTGAAACAAATGTGCAATTATTTTCGAAATAACGATCCTGAGCAAAAGGCTTAAGATAGATCAGCTTATGTTTATAAATATATATAAAGATAAATTATATATTAAAAAATACCAAATTTCTTAATAAGGTAGGGTTAAATTTTAATAGGAAATTTCAAGTGCCTATGTCCGTAAAAATGTCATTAAAGTATTTCGATAATTATTAAATATCTATAAAATGATAAAATTTTTCGTGTTGCAGTATGATAATTACATATGAAATAACGAATTTTGAGTTCGAATACCGTATCCAAGTTAAATTTTTGAATATTAGTTTACCTAAATATATATATATATATATATATATATATATATATATATATATATATATATATACATTTTAAATTATTTTTAAATGTGCCAAAGAAAAATTACATAAATACTAATTAAAAAGGGTTTACAAACTCGTGTAAAATGACCATTGTGTTATAATTAAAATTGCTCTTATTCAGTCAATTTAAAATTTAGAATCATGGTTGATACATGCAAATTACTTATAAAAATAAGACCATCCGAATATGGGTTTAAAATAGATGTTGATATTTAGAATAACACTTGTTGCATTACGCTTTCGCGTTCCAAATTGATACAATTTTGAAATTTTCTGACAAATGTTTATTTATACACCTATTCACTAGCTTGTAAAGAATTTCGATTTATTCCAGTGTTATTCGGCTGTTTAATTCAGTGTTTCCTAAATTGGTAAACACACGCATATATCGTTATATGCATGTGTCACATGCATTATGGAGTTTCATTTTTTTACACAGAAATAGGTAATTTATAAATATGATTTGATTGTCATAGCCCATAGGCACCTGTTTTATTGTATTCTGACTCTGTGCGTCTGTTAGCGATCGTGTAACTTCTAAACGACTTGACTAATTTACGCGGGGTACTTTGCAAAATTTTCGGGGTTTTGTCTACGAGGAAGATTTTTATAGCTATTCTAATCTTCAACTTGACCAGTACAATTGTAGTGTTTTGGTCTTTGGACTGGTATAAATTGTTTTACTTTTTGATTTCCTTCGAAATATTTTATTTTGTTTGATACGTTGATATTGATAATGATTACCACTTGAGGTCATATTTCTATACAGTATATTTTATCGATTCATATATTGATTCATTACGTACATTCATTGTGTTTTAATATTTTACACTTAAAACTATATACAGGTGTAGCCAGTTGGTTTAGCTAATACTCTATAGTAGATAGTAAACTTTTAAATATATGTAAATGTAAATGATATCGATTTATTTGGACGTGTACAACATTACCGTCGTGTTCCACGTTAAAATGATCGAACCGTGTCGTTTTTAGTAGCTCGATAAAATTGTAACGCGGAAAAGCACTCGTCAAACACGTCTTTAAATGTTGATGCACACGTTTTACTATTACAGTTAACGGGAATAAAACATTCAATTGAATACGGTGATCGGTGTAATCAACAAATCGGTGTGTACACCATTAGCACTTATAGCTGTCGTTGTTCTGTATATCAGCTACTACAAATTAATATAATGATTAACGCGTTGCTATAAGATAGGTTTAAATGCAGAGTACGTGCGTAGTGTATAGTGATACCGCAGTGGCGGTAGTGTACGCCACCCGAGTGGTACTTGCACCATTCCGGTTCTAATACATTTAATAATATGAATATTATTTATTTAATAACATTGGTGTAATTAATATGCAATTATATACTTACACAATATTGTATGTGATCGTAATACTATTGTTGTGTACAATGATTATTTCAACACGAAAATAATAAACAACAATATTTATTTATTTGTAACATTTGTGTAAAAATAAACTAAATAAAATGAAAACTTCAGACTCATTTGGACGCATTTATAGGCATATGATGAACCCAAACGAGCGTGTTTATTGTTTACACGACTATACATGTATAATATATATATACCACGATATTATGATGCTAACGCCCAACACCAGTTGTCATAGCTGTACGTGAAAAAAAAAGTATCCGTATTACCTATGTGTGTGTGTGTGTGTGTGTGTGTGTGTGTGTGTTTGTATGTGTCTATTTTTCTCTTTATACGTTGGCAAAAAAGGGATCTTTTTTTAACACAATGCAATGATGATTTTTGTGGTTCGTTGTGTGGTCTCGATATTTTTTCGTAAACATGGTCATACGAAATTGGCACCAATGACCTTTTTTTTTCACCTACTTCTTCCCTTGAATTTTCACTTACTTCCTGCGGAGATAGCTTAGGTAATAATATTCAATTGGGATTGGGTATTTCGTGTAAAACCGGAGGAACCCTGCGAAAAAAAAGAAAAAAAGTAATAATAAGAGAAACCATTACAATTTACAGTTATACGTACCTATCCCTTTTGTATTCGCGATACATTGTACATTTCGACTTAATTTAACAACAGTAATAATAGATTTTTTCAATTCATTTCAATGTGTAACAGCCTTTATAAATATATAAAAATCTACAAGTATCTCTCTCAATAGTGACCAACATCCGTTGGAAAATCTTTTTTTTACGATATTCAAACGTTTAGGATGCTATTGTATTGTAATAACACCATAATATGTATCCTCGTTTCGCTCAAAATCTTATCCGTACAGAATAAAATAAACATCAAAAATGTGATCTACTCGAATTGCCCGTGTATGCTACACAGTGTTTCAACAGTAATAACGTTGTAATTTTGAGGTGGTGCTAGTTAAAATTACGAAAAATATTTTATGATTATAATATTATATTATTAAAATAATATCTTGTATATCCTAAAATATTCATATTTAATAGTAATTATTTTAAATTAAAAAATTCCTTATCAATAATAAATACAACTTAATAGCATAAATTAATCTACGTGTTACAAAAATGTTCACTGTTTATTTTTCGTGATTTTCACATGGACTTGTCACCATAGTCTATGACCCTACATTTTTATGAAATTTAAACGTCTTATAATATTAACATCCATTATTTAAAGTATATTATATATAGTATATACGCTATACGAATTGTTCTCCGATTGTTTTATAGCATATTATACGAGTGTATGGCTTACATCGAAATAAGCTTTGTATTATTGATTTAACATTATCAATATAATTAATTACAGGTTTTTAATATAATATGATAATGTTTAGAACGATTTAAACCTTAAATTCAATATTTGTTTGAATATTATTACTCTCACTTCTTGTTACTACGTTCCTGATATAAAACATTTGAGTTGTTATTATTTTGTTGATTACGATTAATTGCTATAAAAAATTATTTTATAGGTACAAGGGTGCATTATAAACTACAATATAATTATAGTTACATTACTATAAATCGATTTATTGTACTTAAGACAAATTTAAAGTCTGAGTTAATAATTACTTATTACTTTTTATGTATTAATAACGTACAGTATACTCTTATCGCTAATAAACAACAAACACCATTAAAATCTATATGTTTAAACACAAATTATAGAGCTTGTTTTTTTTTTTTATATCACTATTCAACTATTGGCTAAAATACACTATAGTATTTAATATTTATAATCAATATCGGTAATATATTTATGTACTTATAACACCTGCATAAATATTTTTCATTAGTTATTGTAGCTTTAGTGGCTTTCAAATAACATGTTTTTAAAAATTGTAACTAGAATAAGGAAAAAAAACTTTTCATCGTATAGTGTTTAAATCAATAAATTCAAATGTCAAATTTGTTTTTAGTATTATACAATGCGCATTCTACGTCGTTTCCGGATTGCAAGACACTTGTCAGATTCGTTTTTAGTTTTTTTTTTTTTTTCCATTCATGTAGGGTTTAAAATATATTACGTTAATGGTTGTTACTTGTTAGTCCCTTTTGCTGCCTAAAAATTTTGTTTTCATACAATTTTCTACTGCATTGCAAACACTTAAAATAACTTCCGTTTAGTGTACCTACTAGACATTATAATATTATATTGAGCAATCACTTAATGATAGTATTTAATAGTGATATTGACACATTATTTCTTTGGTTTTCCATTTATTCGGCATCAAAAATGCTTATACTAATAAATGAAAATATATTATATCTTTACGGTATTAGAAATTTCTAAAAAATGAAATGTTAATTATTTTCAACGTATAATTTCTTGAATATTTTTTCGAATTCTATTTTATTTTAAATATTGTCGTGCAATATATTATACGGTACCGCAAAGATATTTCTGAAATATTATATCAAGAATTAAGAAAATGAACTAGGCATAAAATATACTATATTTAGGCACTTATAAACAGTATAGTAAAATTAATAGCTAATGCATTGTATTATAATATTATTAACTTGATAATATAATACAGTATAGTATAATAAATATTTAAAATGATATATCGTTTGTGACGAATATGCAAGTATAAGATTTTTATTTGCATTTACAAGATAAACATAAAACTACACAGATACATTATCAATAATTGATGATATTTCAATGAGACATATTCATTGATTTTAATTCACAATATATTTAATAACCTTTTATGCGCTTAAAAACAATTACATTATCTTGGCCTTAAGATTATACCGTGTATACAAACATTGCACTTAACCGATACAATTCCTATTTCCTATAATTACCAATGGCCATTTGAGATGAAAACTTTTTGAGAGTGAATTACCGAGTAGGTATTTAAACTTTCTCACGATTGACGGTCGTTACTCGTTTAATCAACAAAATTAATTTGTTGATATTACAATAGATAGCCTATACATCAGGTATAGCGAACCTATGTCACGCGTGTCACAGGGTGACACACTCACATTATTTCAGTGACACGCCAATTTAAATATAATTCATAAGTTTTACTTGACTTTCCAAAAAATTACTAATAACGTAATATACGTAATAAACGTAATATATATTTACCTAACAACAAATAAAATCATATTTATATGTTTAATTAATTATTTTTCAAGCAAAAAAAAAGGTCTGAAAAATTTCTGACACGCGAGGCAAATAAAATCAAACCAAGCATTTTGATTTGACACGTTATTATCAAAAGGTTTGCCATCCCTGCTATACATAAAAGACGATTAATTGGCACCAACCTTTAACGATAAGTAATTATAATGTCGTATTAAATATTTCTCACAGATAACACTATAAGTGCACAGTGGCTTCTGCTGAACACTAGTTTTCTTAATTAAAACACTGATTAAAAATTGTCGAAGCAATTCAGTTCCACAAGATCGGTTTTCTCGGTACCGAACGGTCGGTCATTTTAAATGTTGAAAACAAAGAGAATTTAAAAAGAACAGTTTAGATTCCCTAAAATGTTTCACAAAACAATACAGCGACTGAGTGGAAATTTTTAGATGAATTTTACTAACCCAAAGAGTCTTGAAAATAATTATATTTAAATTCGTAGGTATTGTGTCGTATATGTACTATTTTACTTCATTTCGTACTTGAATAATATTTTCAAATTCATCTATAATTAATAAGTATTAAAGTTAACAGTACCTAATTGATTACACTAACACATTATTATAATAATACATAAATAAATAACGAATATTAGTATATGATACAAGAATGTATATATATTTCAGGTGTACATCTTAACCTTTGGGTAAAATTATTATTCGAAAAAGTGAATCCTTAGATTTTTAAATTGAAGTAAGAAGGCTCATTATATGTATATTTTTTATCCGTTTTTAGTAGGTATACTTATATTTATTAACTTCTTACATTTCAATATTTGCTTTTCCATTATTTATAATTGGTACTTGACTGTTGAGTATTATATTATTATTATATTGTACAACGCGGATATAGACACTACGTATAAAGGTCAAAATTATACATTTCTGAACAACTTCTAAGAAACTTGTGTGAAAACGTATGTAGATAATTGTATGGCTACAAGATTACCTATGCGGCAAAGTTGATCAAATTTTAGTTCCCCGTTTGTAAAATGTATTATTTTATGAAGTCCGATGTAGTCAATGTGCGGCTGATTCTCATCACAAAATTAACAGTGAACAAAAGTCTTCAAATTATATTGGACCATATGTGGTGTTCAATAAATATAAACGTCTACCTAGATTATAGAACCCTCGTTTGGATAACCTTTAGTCGTTATATATTGGCCTTATTTTTCAATTTTTGGAAAACCTGTATGTACTGTATATTTAATGGTGGGATTAATTTGAAATGTTTAATCATGACTCACGCTGCGACCATTATTGTTGAGGTGTTCGCGGCGCCGCGCGCCGCGCCACGTCGGTTATTTTATTATGTCTAATAATAATATGCTGCTGGGATTAATTTCAACGAATATGTTAGCATAAACGACTCTCAGACCCTGCAAATGTCCAATATTAATCACAAACTAAGTGTTATTCATTTAACATAATTATAGAAGCACTGCCAACTGAAAATACTCGTGTATATTGATGTATTTCTTATAAAAACATGCATGCATGATGTAGCATATATTCAGATTCAGATGTGTAAATGTGTTTAAAGTTTAAAGAAAACCCATAGAAACATGTAAAAAAAAAATATATATATATTTAACAATACAAATGGATACAATAAATTACTATAAGTAATATATTATAGGAATAAACAAAACTTATTTGAACTCAAAACAGTTTTTTCGAATTTGTATTAATAGGTATGTTAAACGTCTGTAAAAACAACATTTTGTTTTCTATTAATACATACAAGTTATCATTTTTATTATACTAGTTAAGATTTCCAAATCTACCCTTAGTTTTCTAACTAATAACATAAAACAATGATTTCTCGTTTTAATGTACAATAAACGTGTTCTTATTAGTTCTAAGAATTGTCCTACGGTTACATTAAGAAGCCTAAATTTGATTTTAAAATCATGATCATCCGTCCCATTTTATCATATTATATATGATTAATACTTTCTCTTACTACATTAGGCCTTCGACGGAAGTTTATGAATATGTCTGATATTTCTTCGTCGTCTTCATCATAACGAAAATCATGATTGGTATTAGATTTTAAATAAGTTTTAAAATGTTTTACATTATTGTTTTATTATATTTATGTATTTTTATGTGTATACTCGTTAAAAAAAAATTTTGATTTTTTTTTTTTTACCCATTGGCCTATATTACCCATATTACCTAATCACAGTAGGTGATCATTAAACTATGAGATAATCAATATTTTTATCTTTCAGTTAAAAGTTTAACTAAAAGAAAAATTACTAGATATCTTATCTAAGACTTATTTCTAGTTATAAAATAATCGTTGACTGATAAAGTGAAAAGTACCAGTCAACTCGCAGATAAATGTGTGAAAAACCGGGTCTTATTCATTTTAATTGAATATTAACATTCGTATCATATATTTTTAAACCACTAGGTATACAATTTTTACTTTCAATTCCTGATTCTTGATTATTTTGATTGATTAAATATCTATTGTATAAAATAATTTATAATCACATTTTCAAGGTATAGTTTTATATGTATAGTAATGTACCCATGCAACTTCACAGTTTAGACTTCAGTAAGTAAAGAATAAAATCTGGCTAATATAAGTAAATATGATTAATTTCACTAAATTAATAGAAATTAATATTAAACATTTTTTTCCTGAAAGAAAGTGATAAGAAATAAATCTTATACGCATTTGAAATATTCACTCATACGATTTTGTTTTTTTAATATTTAACCCATATATTATGTATTGTTCAAATACATCAATTTTAAAAATTACTATTATTTTTTTTTTTGAGATATTAGAATATGCATTGCAATATGAAGAAAATTATATTCGATGTCCTACATTTTTGAATTCAATGTAATATTATTAATATTTCAAATTATAATTATAAATTCACACTAATTAGTAAATCATTGGAAATGTCCATACCCTGCATACAATGTGATATACAAAACACGTTCGAACATGACTCAACACGACAGAGATTGTTTATCTCTATAAATTAAAAGAGATAATATTTAAAAAGATATAGTTTGACCGTTTCGAGAAAATTGGTTGCAAACAAAATAATGTATAAATAATATTATGGGTTTATTAATAGGTAATAAATTAATAAATAATATGTTGACTAGAAGGAAGACAATAGCGGACGTTATCAATAAAGCAATACAGTAGAACCTCATTAATCCGGACTAATTGGGGCTCTAGGTTATCCGAATTTATGATAGTCCGGATTAAACGAAATAACCAAAAATCGTAAATTATAAATTTATAAAAATGTTATTGCATATTTCATTAAACCATATATTATTATTAAACATAAAAAATTGTAGATACATACATAATTGTATTACATACTTATAAATATATAATTATTATATGCATATACATTACGTACATAATATTTAGTAGATGGACACTAGCGTAATTTTCGTATGACCGGTTTATTTACGTATTATAAACGGCTGTCCGGATTAAGCAAAGTGTGCGGACTAATGAGGTTTTACTGTACATTATAATAGAGTGGGCCTACCAAAAGTAAAAAAAAATTATATTCCACAGCTAAGTGTTAACTATTACCTACACGAACTATACTGTTATGACCTAGTAGGTTAGTATATCTTTTTTTCTATAATTATTATTATTATTATTATTATTTGTATATAATATAGATCAGTTAAATCACTCATAAATCATTGCAGATTATATTATTATTCTAGTTTTACACGCTGTATTTATTTAGTTTTCATTTTTGGGTACTACAAATTGTGCTCGTGGTATTCAAAATATTCCTAAGATGTATCTACCTACCATATAATGGCACGAATGGAATATTTTAAGCACAAGATTTCGACTGAAAATTTAATTAAATTTTATATCTATATTTGATATTGAAATCCACCCCACTTATATATTATATATACGAAAAACCTCTCTGTAACGGAATCGTTTAGGATCAAACATTTTTCCGTTGTAAAGAGTTTTCCATCATAATAGAGAAGTCAATTTCATATATTATTTTCACCTGGGCTATTGACATCTTCCGTTATAAGGAGGATTCCTTTTAATGGAGGGCCGTTATAGAGAAGATTTACTGTATATATAAATATATACATAAATAATTATGCCATAAACAGTACTGTTATATATATATATATATAAATATATACTAATATATAATATAATATATATATTATGCTAAACTTTATCAGCTAAAGGTTTGTTCTCTGCGTTTGGTACACAAAAAAGTCAAGCGTATATTTTCATATGCATCGGCATAAAAATTATTTCGATTTTTACGTGATAGTAATTAGAATAATAATTATAATGATGAATAATAATAAAAATAACATGGAGCGTTGACAAGACAATAAAACCCCACACACAACGTGTACTTAAACCATTATCTTATGTACAAATGAACGACATTACGTGAAGTCAAACAGACAACCTACTCAAAACCTGGTGAACATAATATACCTACAGGCTTCAGTAAACATTGGTAAACACGCACGCTCACCGAGCGCGTTCGAATCAGTTCTTCCTTTTATACAGACGAGTTTCCGTATTTTCCGAGTTTTTCGCAATTACAACTAGAACCAATGTAAAAAACCAGTTTCCTTATTTGCTAATGTCCGTCTTGGTACATCACGGGTTCTACAAGTATGAAAAACAAGTCTGACGAGAGCCCATTTCATGAGCATGCTAAACGTATTTTAAAATCGTATAATATATAATATAATTATTATATAATATATAATAATTTATAATAAGACGTGTAGTTTACTGTTTAAAAAAAATTTGAGAAATTCAATACTTGACATGCTGACCCGTAGAATTAATAGAACTCGGAACCTAAATAAATAAATTTGTAAAATTAATATATTTTGGTATCTTTTTTCTAATGCTGACTAGTGAGTAGTGACATTGGTATGGAAATGGTTGAAAATCTTAATATATCAAGAGTTGTAACCAGGTATATATATATATATATATCATATTATAGGTAATACATAGGTATGGGCGTATGGTAACTAATGGACGGACACAACGGGGATACAAGGTGTTGCGAACCCGAAAAAACATAAGATTTTAAAAAATTGAAAATGTTGATGGAATATTGAGTTATTACAATAAGGTTCGCTGTTTAACAGCGGCCGAAACTCGTTACTGCATCATCACGGTGTTATTGCTGAAATAATTTAATATAAAACTGTGTAAACTGTTCCAAAGTGTGCGCAGCCGTAAACATGATGAAATAAAGAAAATTACAATATTATCGTAATACCGATAAAGACGATAATAACGTTAATAATAATAATAATATGATAAGAGTATTATGTTGTTAAAAGAATAATAATAATAATAATAATAATAATAATAATATCTCAACAAAAACACTTAGTCCAAACTCTATGCAAAAAATTACAAGTCAATCAAAAAAAAAAAAACCACTCATTTATATTATAATACAATAGTAAGAATAATATTATATATTGTTAAAATCATCATCATACCTAGTAATAAATTACCATTATTATTATTAATAATATATACGTGGTGGCGCGGCGGCGGCGGCAGTAATCAACAGCGATCGGCGGTCGCCGCCGCGGCCGTCGTGGTCGTCCGATCCCTACTTCCACCCCATTTGCGGGCGTCCGGTGGTGGTGGGAACGAATTAGGCGGGGCCACCGGACCCCTCACGCCCGCCCCCCCCCACCTAGGTGGGTCGCGAGCCGGTTTCCAAAAATCCGGCAAAAATAATAATATTACAGCAGTGCCATCCGTAAGCATCGGCCGTGCGCACATCTCTTGCTCGTTTCTCCGTCACCGGTCGTCTCCGTGTCTCTGCCGCGTCCTGACAATAATAACATAATTTACTATCGTACAACAGCGAAAATAATAATTAATATGGATATTCGATATTAATTATTATATTGTTGTTATCGAACAATATTATAATATAACCTACACTCGATTACATTTATTCGACTATTATAATATTTATCTAAATTTTTTTATCGATCAGTGTTCGTTGGCTTTACCATTAATATTGACTTATTTCAATAATTACGCTTCTACCGCCGTCGCCTCCATTTTCGACGTCCGTCGTCGTCGTCGTCGTCATCGTCGCCGGTTACACGACGTTTTTAGCACGATCGACCGTTGTCGCAGACATTATTCGCGATCTGTTTATATGGTGTTGTATGAAAGTCTAATGGCGCCCGTATTGGGGACTTCGAAGCCCGACCTGGAGCCTTTCAAGTCCGAACACAACGACGACATGGATATCACGGGTATTTACCACGTTTATATATGATTACCATAATATTATTAAACTGCACATCGTACTCGCCGTAATATTCTTATGCAACGGTACCTATATTATACTATATTATAATATATTACATACATCGTAATGACAAAATTATTAAAATTATTCAAGCAACTCGTCGACGAAATACATATTATTCGTACATCATCGTTATAATTATTATAATATATTAGTCTCTTGTAGTTGTTTTTCGTTTGTTGTCATTTCCCGTAAGATGTTATTATTAGCTTTTTATTCGTTTTCGAAAGCGCCCGCAGACACGCCGCCTCCTCCGGGTGATCGTGTGGTGGTGGCACAGGTGTGCGCTCACGAAACATCGGCTCTCCTCTCGTTCCGGCTACAAGGTTAACATAATAAATAATAATATCAAATCGTTCGTGTACACGCTATTGATAAGGTGATGCGAGCCACAACTTTAAAATAGACCTAATGCCCACCGGTGTCATATAATATTATTATATTATACTCTGTATATGCCATTAATGATCGATCGTATTCAGGTATTCTTGTCTGTTCTACCATGCCGTGTCAATGACAATACGTACAGTTGTATTGTTCCGTTCTACTACTTCCGTATACATTTTTTCGAAATCGTCTCTTCGGAGTTTTACGATTTTTATACTTCTTCATCTACTTCACTGTATAATACACACACCGATTGATCGCTAAAAGTATTGTTTGTCGAAAAATACTATGTCCTCCGGTGATCTATTATATTACGGAATGATTATCCTTAATCCTTAAAGAATTCGATATTATTATAGGTTTCTTTTTACATAGGTACACAATTCTGGATTTCCCGCCGACAAAAACTAAACTTTGCACAGTTTTGGCAATTAATCCGTTGCAGTGTTTTGATTAAACTATTTAAATTTTGCCACGTATAATTGCAAGTATTAATAATTTATGCGTTAAATAAATAAAAATGTATTAAATACCTATTATAAGATAGTTTCGTTGTTTTCCATAAATAATTGTTAATATAAATAATACCGGTTTCAATTAAAAATCAATATAGGTAATGGCCAATAAAAAATGAAAATGTCATAGTATAGACAGTATAGTATTACAGTATTAGGCATTATAATTTGTATTTTGTAATATGATGTTAAGTATACGCATAACAACTGTAAGTTATATCAATGATAAATAAAATGTCAAACGTTTCTCAATAGAACCCATGTTGACCTAGGTATGCAGATAGCATATCTTAGACTAAGAACTATAATAATCATGTATCTATACAATTTTCATTTATATTTGTACATAAAATGTCTTGGTTATTAAGTTATTACATAATTTGCTTAAAAACATTTTAGTAGCTAAAACGATTTTCTTAAATTATTAATTAATTAGTTTTGTTTCTGCGCGTCAATATAATACTTTATAATGAATTAATGACTGTAAGTCTTATGACCATTGAAAGCAATAAGCAATCAACGTTTATTGATAATATTTCAAACATTATGTACCCAATTCTTTTATTAATCAAATAATATTATCTTAATGAGATCATTAATTTAAAGTTGGTATAATAAATATGAGTACCTACGGTTTTTATAAAGTTTTCATGGGAAATTTAAACTTTTGTATGCATGGTTTTTATTCATTCATTAAACATCTTTTAAATGAACGACCGCTTAAAATTATTAACCAAGAATGGATGTGGTGTTATAAAATATAATGGTCCCGTAATTATCGTGTTCTTACATTATACAGCAGAAATTAATATTATTTTCTTAATCACATTTAAAAACTGTTTTAGTTTGCTTAAAATAAATGATTTTTTTTTAATTGTGTTGTTATAATTAAAATATATATGTATATTATATATTACCACTTGGCTCATTTATTCCTATGATTGATCATAGTGATGGTAATTATTTTGATTCTTAGGTACCTGGAATGTATAGTCTTAAGATGTCCGAACACCTGAAATGTTAATTTATTTGTACCTATTATCGGGAACATGTATTAAAAATCAATTTCAATTCTACTTTTTATTAATTATACTTATTTCCTGCCATAGACATTATTATCGTTTTGCCATTTTATTTCACGTGTTCGAACAATATTTTCTCGTCATTATAACGCGCACATCCATTAAATTTTAATCTTCAACGTTCATCGCGCACGCGTTAACCTAATGTAAGGCCCGTCTTAAGTATTCCAGTGAACGTAACGGACATTCGTATTTTTCATATTCTCGCCATACAAACGCTGTGTGTTAGTTAATTAATCGATTTTCTTTTATTCTTTTTCAACAGGAAACGATTTGCATGTACATTTCGCGTTGAAGGCAATTCTGGAACACTTCAACATCAATCAATTGCCCAGAGGCGAACAAGAAGTGCGTTCACTGTTCGTGGACGCTTACAATCAGTTCAAGGAGGCCAGCGGCCACCATCATCATCATCGGCAGGAGCAGCCGCAGGAGCAAAAGGCCGCCGGCGCAGGATCCCTGTCGCCGACGAACGTGGTCCTAATGCAGGTGATGCACCAAATGTTCGACCAGCATCCGGACTGGCTGGACCGGCGCAACAACAACCAACCGCTGCCGGCCGCGGTCGCCGCCACCACCGCAGCCGCCACCGCCGCCATGGTCGTGTCGCCGGTCGCGGACGACGAGACGTCGTCGGTCGCGTCCTCGGCCTCGTCGTCCAACGCGCCATCGTCGTGCGCCGCCACATCGCGCCAACGGCAGCAGAGCCGGCCGTTCAAGTGCACCGTGTGCGGCAAGGAGTTCGGCTACAAGCACGTGCTGCAGAACCACGAGCGCACGCACACGGGCGAGAAACCGTTCGTGTGCTCGGTGTGCAACAAATGCTTCACGCGCGACCACCATCTCAAGACGCACGTGCGGCTGCACACGGGCGAAAAGCCGTTCTGGTGCCCGCACTGCAATCGGTTCTTCGTGCAGGTGGCCAACCTGCGCCGGCACCTCAAGACGCACACGGGCGAGAGCTCGTACCCGTGCGAGTATTGCGTCGCGTACTTCGAGACGGCCGCCGAGCTCAAGGACCACAAGCGCCAGCACAAGGAGAACAACAAACCGCGCGGCGGTCCTGTTGGCGGTGTGGCCAACAAGCCGGCGCCCAAACGACGACGGGCCAACAAGGACACGACCGCCGCAACCTCAGCCCTAGCCGCCGTCGCCACGGTCGTCGAGAACCACACGGAACCGTCCACATCGGGCGTCGCGCGACCGTGGTCGCCGGCCGCGCACGGTTCCCCGCCACCGTCTCCCCATACGTCCGTGCCGAGTAGCTATTGGTCGTCGCCGCCGCCGCCGCCCCAAACGGCGTACGTGCAACAGCGACCGGCGGCCACTTCGCCGACCGCTGCTCCGTCGTCGACCATCGAGCCGTACCATCATTATCTGCAGTTCATCGCGCGGTTCCAATCGCCCGAGAAAAACGACCTACTAGGTAAGTTCCAGTCGCCCGAACAGACCGAACCAGAGGACCTGTCGATCAAACCCAGGTCGAACAAGAACAAAATCATCGTGCAGATGGACATATCGAGGCCGGAACAGCCCGTCGACCTGGCCATGGATCTCACGTGTAAATAGAGTTCTATAATCCACTTTGGATGAAAATATGAGAAAATAATTACAATCGTAAAATAATGCGTAAAAAGAAAAAAAAATTTGACTTATAATATATATTTACCCCTTTATATGTACTATTATAAACGTTGATTAGCTGAATAATACTACTACCTATACTGCAATATCACATATTGTACTACGATCTTAAGTTAAGATCCTTAACCATTTATAATTTTTCGGAATAGGTAGTCATATAGGTTTAAGTTCAAGTTTTGTCATCATCAATGTTTTCAAACTATAATTAGGTACTTAATAAGTTTTTTTTTTTTTAATGACAAAAATCAAAAATTGTGTGCAATACATATTATCTAAAAATATGTACAGTTAATTTAATATTCGTGTAATGCGTAGGTATAACGTTTCATATTAATTCAAATTACAAACACTGTTTAACTACATCCCATGCTTATTTATTATGAACAAACGAAATCGAGTCGGTGCTACTTCGGTGTATCATAATATTAAAGACAAAAAGGATCGCTAAATGTTAATAATAAAACGTGTGTGTACATAAAAGTTTTCTACCGTAAAGATTTAAAAAATGTAACCAATTCATTTATGATAATACTAAATATTTATGTTTCGATTATAAAATTACATTCCCATTTCGTTTTTCGTATGTAAAGTACAAGTGCGTATGTGATATATTTGTTTTTATTTTTTAATTTTTTTGTCCTCCTTTTTTTACTCCTATAATAAATATTATAATATGAATAATGTATATATCATATTATTTATTCTTTTACCTATCATATTAACGTGTTGTACAAATTATCGTAAAGTTAAGACTGAATTTTGTGGAGGATAACATTGAAAACAATGTTGGCTCATTATGTAATATTATTATTGATAAATAGCCAAAATAGGTATTTTGTTTGTTTCCATTCTCTCTTTTAACTGTTGTAAAATATTTCGATACATATTTTTTTTTTTTAATAATATGTAACAAAAATATTAGAAGAATTGCATTTTGAAGTGAAAGGTTTATTTACACATTATTATTATTATATTATTATTATCATTATTATTTTTATTATTATTATTATTATTATTGTCAGTAATATCAAATTGTCATTAATCATTGTGCCATTTATAAAATTATTATTTTGTTAAAGCATTTTGAGTTATGGTCTGAATAAATGTGCTCAAGTCTTTAAAAAAATTATATTTGTCGTTCAGAGAGTTATTAATACTATATATACTCGTATATATATATCGATCTATATTGTTGAGTTAGTAAAATCCTCGAATTTCCTTGTTTGTTTGCTATGCATTTTTTCCTTATTTTTTTTCACAAAAATCTGCCGTTATATCAGCATTAAAAGAGCCATGTGTGTTTCCTTTTGAAGACTCGTGTTTTTTCATTTATTTATTTTTTTTTTTTTTAATGGAAAACGAAGAGAAATCCCACAAAAATGGGTTAATGCGTTGCGAAAAAATAATGAAAAATAAAAAAATAATACCTAAGGGTTCAAACAAACCGAATAACCCCTCGTAAAGAACGGTTTCTTTGCCAAATTAATAATAAAAAAGAAGAAAAAGAATCCCGTTATGTTGGGGTTGTTTGCAAGGAGTAGATGACCTTTTCGCAGCAGGTACACATTTGAACCGAGAATTGGTTGTATACAATACATACCTACACGTGTGAGTATAAGTGTTGGAAATATTTATTCTAAATGTATTAAAGAATATTTTATTATACACATTGTAATAATTACTATATTTTCTACTGCGCATTTAGTATTTACCTGAAGGTTTAAAACCAACCGGAAGGTTTTAATCGTATCGCAATAATAATAATATTCCTCTATTTTGCTCTTCTAATTCCATGAATGACAATAAATACAATTCTAAATTTAATTTCTTAAATATTTTAGAAAAATCTCTAAATAAGTCTTTCAACAATTTTTATGTATCGACACTCTACTTACAATAAACAATCGCAAATTGAAAATGTACGTATCATATGTTCGCGTTGTAAAACATGAATAACTACGAAAAACGGATAGGTACGTAAAAAACGTTATACCTACACGTTGTTTATGTTCTAACAATGTTCTCGTGATTTTCGAAATCTAATGAAAGTCACATTTATAAATGAGAAACTATAATAATATCATAATGAACTTATATATTGATTTCTAAATGTACGAAATCGTAGCGTTGAAATGGGGGAGCAAAAAAAAAATAATAAAAATTAACGTCTTATATTAATTTTTAATTTCCTTCTCCCTCCCGCTTACAGTGCTCGATTCACAATGTATATTTGTAGAACATTTCGTATAGTCACGTCAAAATATTGTTTTATCATTATATTATTTTACTACACATATTATATTGTATATTTGGTTATTTAGTCCAGACATAATATTAGGTATATATTCTTGCATGTCGACCGGCAACGTTCACAACATGTCATATATTTGTGTACAATTTCTGAGTAGGACAACATATTGACGTGACGTCACGACACCGTTCCTATACGGCGTGAATTGACCTTAACCTTTTAATATATTATATGCGATGGTAGTTTTGGCCGGTAAACAATATGCAGGAAACGGACCCGCAGGACGTCTTGATGAAAAACGTGGTTTCGTCCGATTATTTGCAAAGACGGATTTCAAAATCGTTATGAGACGATTATATAATACGATCCGGCGGCGTCGACTTCGATCCTCGCGCGGCATGTTACACATATAATAGATAATATTATCACCCTATGCGGTGGCTTTAGTAAAAAAAAAAAAAAATGACAACCATACACAAAAGAAACACCGTAGACGCCGGACAACCATTTCCGGCCCTATAATATTATTTACCTGAAATTGGTCGCCGGCATCACCGTTCATCTCGTTCATCGGGGCTTCTATTCTTATACCCTTATAGCCTATAGGTATCGGTATGCATACCAATTTACAAATACAGATTAAAATGATTCATAACCCATGTTTATTTTCTATTTTAAATACTAAACCGTGCTGATGCTCTATTATAGGTATCCGCAAGTAAGAGGTAATAATATCATCTCATAAGCTTCATAGGATTATAGACCGACCAGACGACTGTCACCGCACACACACACACACACACACACACACACACACACACATGTGTTTGTGATTTAAAAACGATATTCCTATATGGTGAAGCGGCCCTTATATCTATAAATTATATTTACATATCATTAATTGTCACACCATTTCGTATAAATCGTAGAACGACCATGTGGGTAGTTAAAATATCTTATGCGTGAAATGTATAATTTTAATCGATTTGACTAAATAGCTATATGCATATTATGTACTACGAAGAAAAAAGAAAATATATTAAACAACACTTGGTAAAATATATAGGGAAATTGCTAATTTTTGTAATAAATACAATGAAGGTAAATGTTCAGTATAATATTATATGCATTTGAAGACTTTAAAAAATGTGTCTACTATTATCGCTCAACGACTCAACGCCGTGAAATGTCTATAAAAATAATATATTAATGTAAGTATACATTAAACGCAGTTCTTTGGTAAAATAAAAAACAATATTCTTTCAAACCTGGATAAAATATATACATATGGAGTACCACGCATGTTTTGATGTAATAAAATAGATTTAGTTTCTTATGAACATATAACTACGTCCATCATTGCAACTGCACATCACAATATATATGTATATATTATATTTTCCTCAATACAAAAATATGTTCGTCGTACTCTCATTACATAAGTTACGTGACATTAAATATGAATATTTTTTTTCTATTTTATAAGTACTTATATATGAATGCAAACATACGCCACGTTAGGAAGAATTTTGATTCAAAGAGAGTTCGGTGCTCTTAAATTAAAGTCTCGTGACATTATTAGATTCTGAGTAAAATGAGGAATGTATTGGTTTTGTTATGATATACCTATGTTGTTTTTTTGTTTGTGTGTTTGTGTACACGAATACACAATTCTGACCAAGAGTGCTTAGATATATACTATACAAGCCTATAACTTTTCTGAAAGGGAAATTTGTCTAGTTGATATTTTGGTAAGGTCACCTTATCGTGAAATTTAGTTATATACTTTTACTACTATACATTTTTATAAATATAAACTGATCCACTTGATCTCAGAATCATTTTTTTTTCGAAATCAATGGTAGATTGGTTATTTGGTTACAAATTTAAAAGACCAATACAGAAATATCATTCACCTATCCGTGTAACTCATCCTATAGTAGAGTTTCACTCAATCTAGGAGTCTCGTCCCTTTTTTATTTATGTTTAATAAAAGTAAAGAACACTAAAAGATTAAATACAACTTTTATATTCGTCCATAAATAAAATTGTCTAAAAAAAATTAAATCTTAAAAATTTCCACTTTTCACATTATGTAAATTATTGGGCTTAAAAGATAATTCGACGTATAAACGAATAAGCGCTCCTGAAATTATAGGATACATCATCAGGGGGGGGGGGGCTAATACAAAGTAGGTTTACAAATTTAACCTGTAAAATACGGATCAATCAATAGTATAGCCGCAGGCAATGATGATATTTTAAAGTTTCTATCGGCAAATAATGCATGTTGTTTATTTGCCTAGCAGCTGATTCTATAGCTGTAAAATAACATGTACTGCAGTATGTCGTACAAACATGCTACAAACCAGTTATCGAATCGGTAATGCAAATAATTTGAAGAAATCGATAAATTACATCTGTAGAATATAATTTACAGATTACAGGGTATCTACCGGCCACCCTATAGCCGTACGGACTGTACGTGTCATAATAAATAATTATGTTTATTACTCGATATAATATTGTCACATAATATAATACTACAACGGGTTACGGTTTCGAATCAAATGAGAAGTTTAAAACGCAATATATTTTGCGGTTCGTTTATGTACAGATATAGTATAAATGGTATAAAAAAAAGGGTGCGCGGTGCCGCGCATTACATACCTAGTGAGCCAAAAATGAAAAACTGCTAAAAAATTATTGTGACCGGCGCGCGCGTTTCCGTACCCATTATCGAGCGAACGCGTGCGCGCGCACCCCTTCTTTATACATTATATAATATATACCTATACGCGCCGTGCACATATACGATAATCTCCTAAATGATTTGTAACCATTTCACGAATGAGGAAACTCCGGTGCCGACGCGTAATAGCGGTGGTGACACGTACGCGCAGCGGTAAAAAAATAGAACTGTAACGAAAAGAAGGAGAAAAAAACTAGGTATTCACTCGTGTATAGTTGCAATCCTTTGTTGCGGATTAACCGGAGTTAATCAACCCCTTTATACGTATCGTTTCGGGGCGAGTAGCGAATTTTTTATACATATTTTTTTTTTTTTTTGTCAAAATTCGTTTCCTGAAATGTGAAAATGCTTTGTGATCCGAGAGGTGGGCACGCACGACAATTGAAAGAGTAATAAAGGGGTTTTATCAACAAAAATTCTATTTTTTTCCCCAACCAGGAAACGTACGTATAATATCTGTTGTCTCTGATGGCTCTGAAGTGGGCCATGTGCTGAATTGTTCCCCCCGCCCCGGGAAACGGGACCTCGGGGTGGTAAAAAGGTGGGTGGTATAGCGAGACTAGTAAAAAAAAAAAACCCAGTATAGCTGTACATTTTATACGAGCGAACCCGTTTTTTCCGATAAAAACAGTTTTTTTTTCGCATACAGTTCTAAAAATAATAGATGGACCGCTACGTCGAAATAAGGCTAAATAGGGTTTAGTTTTTTGTTAAAATTTATATATATATATTATTCAAGGATACATTATGAGTGTTGTGTGTTTACGAGTAAATGCATGCGCATATTTGGACAGTTGTTTTTTTCGAACGAACAAAGGAGATCTCGACGAATATTCTGTTAATTCTTATCGAATGTACGTGTTTCAAAATGTTCGTTCGACCGTATTATTGTCAAACCGTATACAACTCAAGTCTCGCGATGAATCATACGGGCTATTTGTTCGATATAATAATAATGTACGTATCAATATACTATTATCATAGACTGCGATAGGATTCCAAAACGGATGAGACTTAAAACATTGTTCTAATTCTATTAATTAGGTACACATAAATAATACAGTTGTTGTATATAAAAAGTATAAATAAACCTAAATAATACTCGAGTAATGAGTAGGTCGTGGTGGGTATGAGTGGTATGACGTGTAGCTGTTACTTTACCTACTCAAACACGCTGCAGATATATTATATTATTATATAGGTAGGTAATATAAAATATTTATTAATAAGAATTACGAACACGTGCTCGCGTGCGATTAAATGATAATACGGTTTGCGCGAAGGAAATCATCAAAATTCCAATAATATCGTGTAAGATTTTGAAAATATTCAACCGGCAAACGTTTTTTTAAACATCTATTTGATATGCGTAGGTAGGTCAGTAGGTTACGTTTACTATATCCGTTTCATACATGATAAAATGACACGAAACGGTCATAGGCGTGTGCACGGGTGGTGCCGCAGGTGGTGGTAAATGCCGCGATGATGGTTTCCCCTTTGCTGATTCACATATAATATAGTCTTTTATTTTCAGTTTTAAACGTACATTTAACAATTTCCCCATTTTTCGCCCAGAAGATATTAGAACTATGATAAATATCAAGTGATATACGATAATATATGAGTTATACATTGTGATGTAATTGTAAGTTGAAATTATTTTTACACGTCCATTGTATATACGTTGACATTTATTTTATGTATTACCTATATTTATAATAATATATTTGTGCGAGAAAAAATGTCGTTAAGTATATCGACAGAAGCTACTAGTTATCGGAGAGTTATATTTATATTTTTTTTGGTTTTCAGCATTTCAGCTATAGATGTTTAAATGTTTTCAAACATATCATCATTCCCAATTGGAAAAAATTCTGCACACGCCAGTGTGTATACGATAGTTGTATTAATAATAATAACAACTGCAATGTTAACAATTATTATAATAATAACGATATCAACAATATAATAACTGCAGCGGTTGATGTATAGGTGTATACCCGCGAGCGTTAATCGACTGGATATATTATGTAACCGACTGCGGTTAAGCCGTTTGAAGTATATACACACACGAGCACATAAAAAAATATATACTCTATATACGCTACCGCCACCGCCGCCGCCCGCCGCCTCCTCCGCACGCTTTGGGAGCTTACTACCCCACGACAACTGGCCCGTGGGTGCATAAACGATGTGCCTCTCCCCACAGCGGCGGCGATTCCACCGGTGTGTATAGTTTTTTTTTTTTCCATATAAACTGCGCACGTATGGCGTATAGTAATAATAATAATAATGATAATAACATGTACGTTTGCGTGCAGAGAGGTACGTATATAGTATATAGGTGCGTATGACGTATGATGTTCTGCGGAATTTATTATTTTGTCGTATAAGTATGGACATTGGTTCGAGTCATGCGGTCGATTATTATCGGTGAACATTTAGAAAAATAATTCGAGAAATATTGACCGAAAAATCATTGGCGTGAAAAAAAAAACAAAAGGATACCATCCGTAAGCGGTGAAAAATAATTTAAGTTTTGAGAAATATAGGCTTAAAGGAAATTTAGTACTTTATATGCACGCGTAGTTACTTATTAGTTTTAGTGTTCAGGCAAAAGATATAATTTAATATATAACGATCGGTCTGCTGCAACAGTCGATTAACTTATAATTATATTTACATTATAATATTTTATACTTGTTTTGGAGTAACAGATGAAGACCATTATTTTCACAAAAAGTCAAACGCTCAATACGTGCAATTAAAATAATATTAAATATATTCTTATCGTCTCGCGCACGATGTAATCGAAAACAAATCGAACATACAATAATGAGAATGGTAAATTTACATAATATAGGAACTTGTACCTATTTATCGATTGTAAATTCTGGAAAATATTAAATCGAGCCTCATTAGCATTGTGTGATTCAACACGATCTCATAGAAATGCATATTAAAACTCCGTAAACATATTTTAACGAACGAGTACCAACTATTAGGAAACTAATTATCAAAACTACATCTATAGATTGTACCTAAAGTATTTTTCATCGCGTGTGTGGCACGCCATACGTTTATCAACAGAGCCCCCCATTGTTCATAAATTACCGTTTAAATTTCCGTTTTTTTTTCGTACTACAGTCAGAAAGAAAAAGACAATAATTATAAATTACAAGGAAAAAAGAGGGTTATATAAAAACAACAGTAGTTATCGATCGCGTAATTTTTTTTTAGCTACATTTGGGTCCGGTCACCCTTTTTTCTCTCACTATACCCACACTGCCATGCCGCCACCCTCACACGCGGTTTTTAGAGTCGTCAGTGCGTACACACAGAGGCACGGGGTAGTTGTGTATATATATAAAAAAAAAATAATGATAATAATAATAATAATAAAAGAGAGAAAGACAGAGAGAGAAAAAGAAAGAAATATAAAAGGGTGAATCCACCGACGTTACTATAGTAACAGCTCGCGGAAGGACACACACAATCGCGCGGAAATTACGAACTTTTCTTATTAAACAAACGACCGGGAGAGAATGAGGAAAGAACAGTGTACTATATAGCAGGGCGCGCATCAAGGAGGATTCGCGAGTGGGAAGCACGGGTAGAGGAGGGTGTAGTGGGTAAGAAAAGAAAGGCAAAAAAAAAAAAAGAACTTCCACTTTTATTGATCTGTTGTTTTTTAAACACCGGATTCTGGGCAATGGTTTTATTATGTCGTCAAGGAGAGTGAACGCTGATTGCCCAGGAATTATTCCCTTTATTGTACGCAGGATGAGGTCAAACCCGGACTTGCAAAGAACACAATCAGTGATGTATTCGTAATTTTTTTCTAGGGTATACGCTCAGCACATAGACGTATATTGAGGGGAGCGGGGCGGGGAGCTTAATCCTCTCTCTCTCAAAAAAAAATTTCTTACAAAACCTAAAATTAACTTATGGTGGGTCGTGGAGTATACCACCGCGTCTTTATATTTAAATTGATTATCTACCCCCTCCCCTCCCCCCAAAAAAAGGTATTTAGACATATTTACGTCATGCAATAGAATAAGATGGAGTTAGAACTTACTTTTTATCACATAATTTCGTTCTGTTCGCCATGAATGTGGTAAAAAAAATGATCTTATAGATTTTTTTCTAACGATTATAATTATAAGACAGTTGGTAATTCAATAAAAATCTTTTTTATTAAGAATATCTGAATATAATATAATATATTACATAACTATCATCATATATATAAAAATGTGAACTGACTATAGAATCTGCCTATGATATCTGTACAACGAAAAACGAATCACCGAAATCACCTAGCAATTAATAATTTATTTTTAATTTTACATATTTATGTCTTTGATTAATTTTAAGGTATACGTGGGTATACGCGCGTATACCTGCGTATCTCTAATAATTTTACAGGGTATACGCTTAATCAGTAAACTGGTGGTAAGGTATACGCCGTATACCCGCGTATACCCTCCAATACACCACTAAACACAATATTTTAAGAAAATAAATCGCCGACGCCGTTTTCCGCGACCAACCAGCTATACATAGCTAAGCTTTATAAGTATAATCGTGGTAATCGATTGCATATAACGTTTTTCTGCATCAACGATATAGGTTTGCATTTTTTTATTGGCTTATACGTATATTGTATACAATTTTTATGCATATAATATATATATATATATATATATATATGTTTGAACGTACGCAGAGATTGAGATAAACGCTTTGATGTAGTTATAATATGCGTATATTTGTAAGTACATATGTATAATATTACATAGGACACGACCATTTACTGCGCTGCTGCATACGCCACTAGTGTGATTGCCGCAATATCGAACTTATTCGTCGTATTTAAATTGGACATCACCGCGATAATCGCATTGACGGACGACAACGCGAATCGCATCGATCGCGTCGTATAACGATTATCGCGTTTGTCACGTTCACGTAGGACACGACGTTAGCGTTATTGTTACAACACAATTTCTGATGATAAAACACACAGTATATTATTGAATATTATTGGCGTATAATTGAGCATTGCGTAATATATAGAGAGATAGGCGTAGTACGTATAATTAATGTGCAGTTCAAATCTTAAATGATTTTTTCGTCAAATACCATCGCATTTTTTCAAATCGTAATAGTATAATGTTTTCTATATTATTTATAGTATTACAATTATTAATAATTATTGCTCAGGGAAAACATTTAACTGGAATATATAGTGCGAAAAAACTGGATGACATTAATGTTTTGCAGAGATTTAAATATTGTATCAAGCGATTTCAGTTTTTTCTTTAAGTACGTATAGCTAATTGATGGTCGACGACAACCACGTTTTTTCATAACTCGTTATTATAATAATAATTGTGTTAACAATATTTTCAATCAGGAGGGGACAATCTTTGACGATGATGATTTTTTAATTCAGGTTCTACGAATATAAATAATCGAATTGTGTTAACATTTTAATATCAACCTTGCGCGGTGATAAATTTATTGAAATATTAAATCGATTATGTACTTAAAAATATTTCATAACATTTTATTATGTTTACGTAATGAAATAAAAGATAATACGATTTACCCGCTGTTATTTTTTAAATTATAACCCCATCATTCCTCATTAATATAAATTATAAATTTATAATTTTAAACCGCACACTCGCTGGACAAGTTTATGTATACATAGTATATATTTATTTGTTTATTTTATATATAATATTGCATGCACGCTGTTAAAGTCAACAACTTTGAGTACTAAATAACATTATTACTTGTACAAAATGTTTAGCCGAGTGCTGTGTTCATATAATGCTTTGAAATTATTTCAAATTATTTATGGGCCTAACAAAAAAAAATGTGTTTGAATTAGTTTTACCTATATTTCATTAATCATCTTCAAAGACATCTGAAAATTTGAAATAAGAACTTCTCTTTGAACCCCTGCAATAATTTCGTTTTCGCAAATCTTTATACTTACTACAATTATTACAGAAGTGATGATGACTTGCAAAACTACAATAATTTTGATTGATGATTTATTAATATTATTTGTGTTGCACGCCTGTAAAATGTCTTTTGCACTCTAAAGAATATTCTTTGGATTAGGTAACAATATATTATGGGCTACTCGTTTTATCATTATGTCTGGTGTGTGCATTGTATTGCGTGTTCAATAACCATTCAACGTACGTAACGCGTAAACCAAATATTTATCATTTTCCTGTAAACGCTCAAATTTCTAGAATGCTCAAATAGATTATTTGCATTTATTTTTTCATAATACACTCGTACACGTAGTAAACCTTACATGCAAACGCTAGTTAAACGGACCAATAGAAGCTGTAAAAATTAAATAAATAAATAAAATTAATTTTTCAACTTGCCGACATACGTATGTAATATTAAAGTTTACGGTACTTACCAAGTAATAATAATTAAATATTAATTATTATTTATTTTTAAATTTAATTTGAACTTTTAAAGATGCTATAAAGTGTTAATAGTACTTATTTTATTTGTAATATGTATATCGTAAAACAATCATAGGTATTGGTTATTTTCTTATTCATTGATTAGTGTACATAATTAATATGTTTAAATTCTTACGATTTTGATTGCGTAGTTAGAATAATAATAAAATATATACTTATTTATAATCGAAGTGATATGTATACGTACATGTGCCCACCAAAATATAACGATATCCTTTATCTCCTCATATAATATAATATCACAGTTATTAAAGAAATCGTTTACTATATTAAACGCACCAAATATAATATTATATAGTTTATTGTTAGATTTATAACATAATGCATGCAATGCAGCCACCACAATGCACATTAATTCGCTACGAATGCGCACTGTATAAATGTAAAGTATATCTGTATACAGCTATACGTTGTAGCTGCACTTCGGCACAAAAATCACTAGGTTTTAAATTTGAACATTCCACTTATATTAAATGCATATTATTGTCTATTGATAGAACGATAACGATTCCACTGCAAGATGTATGACATGAATGTATTGCAATCCGATAAAAGTTTTCGGTTTAAAATATTACGTCGTTAATAAAATATGAGACGTTATACGTATTGAATCAAAAGCTGTACGCGTGCAGTACTTGTATATCGTATATAATATGTATATCATATATAAAATCTTATAAACGTGTACAGTGAAGTCTGCCAATAACAGATCCAGAATAAGCCGAAAACTTATCTAAAACATAATATATTTATAAGTCTTACATACGATTACGCCGTAGACAGTTACTACCGGTGTGTATATATATATATATATATATATATATATAGATTATAGAGGTAAATTGAGCTTCCCGTGGTGACTTATTACCATTTGATTGTCACATCTATCGAATTCTATATTACATTAAAAGTCTAAATATACGAAAATCGAACGGTTTAAATTATTAAGCCATTCGATTATCGTATGAATACGATATTAATATATTATTATTTCTACACATAAAAATAACGTTTCGCTGAAAACGACTGTACTATATAAAATTCAGCCAGGACAAAAGGAGCACACTTTTGTACCTGGAATACAGTCAGCAGTTGCCTATAAAAGAGCTCATATTGTAATTCCATTAACAGTGCTGATCCCAAAGTAGCAACACTTAATAATATCGGTTGTATTTATTTAAAATTCATATTCGCTCAAACAATACAAAGTATCTATATCACTTCTGACTTAGAATTTTTTAATTTATCACATATATAAGTTCCAAGTATACTGATGCACGCACTGTTTTAAAGGTTATTTATTGATGACGTATCTATTGCACTCTTTTGGTATAAGATTTGTGTTCTTTTATTTTGCCTGTTTTCCGAAAAGCATGCTCTTTTAGGGTAACAACCCTAACATTGAATCTAATCTGTTTATAATGCATACTATAATATATTGATATATTCGCGTACTCGTGTTTTATCCTGAATCCTGACCCGTACGCGAAAAATAACATTTCCCTTCAGCACATTCCCATCTAACATGCGACAATAACTATTTATATATACACCTATATGGCTATATACACTTGTGCACACATGTACGCACATCGTTATCGTGTACACGTGATGTATAAATTATTACTACGACGGCAGTGTGTACAATTATTGCAACGATACTTTTAATAATCCGACACTTCTTTAGGGTCACGTGCGTATTCGAAAAATTCCGCTAGCACGATAGTACCTGTACAAGGTATATGCTTACAGCACAACACAGCGGCATCGTCGTTGGTTTGTTACACGTGTAGCGATGCTTCTATATTACACATGGTGAACTGACGTGCGGTTAGCTTTTTTGTAAAAAAACATCACGGCACGGCTGTGGCACTTCCCGCTACATAATTATATCCGCACGAAGCTACTAGATACGACGTATATAAGTGTATTACGGGTAAAATAAAAATTCGCAAAACCCTAACATAATATAATATATAGACATAGCCAATCCTATATTTAACAAACGGTTATTTTGAAAAAAATTGTGAAATAAATAAAAGAAATACAATATTTTTTAATTATAAAAACACGTTTCACCTATGTGTATACTAAAATCCACAACGCGAACTGTGGCTCGGAAACTGTTTGTTGTTTCAAAAAAATAACATTTAATTTCACCATACTTTTGAAAGCTCCGAATTACAAGTGTTATAATATGATTAAAAAACATTAATTTAAAGTGCCAATTCGTTGACTAGAAACAACTTTTTCAAAGAAAATGTCGTGGTTTCATAAAAGTGCAGCGTCCAAAGACGTTCTGTTTAATAGAGTTCGAGCTGTATAATTGGACCTCATTTTCTAACCAAGCACCTCGTTATGTGTGTGTGTGTGTGTGTGTGTCGCGTGTGTTTTTTTTCTTACGTTTTTTTACGCACGATCCCAAGACACGCCCCTTACTCTTACTCTATACTGCGATATCGCCGCTCGTCTTGAACCGTATATTTTACCGGTGCGGTAGCTTTCAGGTCACGCCTTCTCCGGCATTAGCGCGTGCGCGCACGCATACAACCGGTTCACTTGCACACTCAAAACAATATTATAATTTATACCAGTCGCCGTTGCCGCGCACATAAAACATCGTATACGCGAGTAGCGGCACATACATACAATACGAACATCATCTCGTGGTTGGTGGTAGCGCGTAAGTAGTAGGTACGGGTACATAATAATAATAATAATAATAACGATGATGATACTAATAATAATGCACGTCTATTCGATGGGGGAACCGGTTGCGCCCAGAAACCCCTTCACGGCACGAGACAAACGAGCTCGCGTGCTCGTCGCGTGTGTTTTTTAATAACGTAACGACGTGTGCTCGCGCTGCGTCCCTCCCTCCGCCGCCGCCCTCCTCGTAGTCCGTATAGCTGTTCTGCAGCTCCGCAACGCTCTTTCTCGCACAGTACTAATGTATGTGCGCACGCATGCCGTCCCGTGTTCTTTGCGGATACGTCGTGCGATTACTATACGCGGGCGAAAGAGAGAGAGGAAAGCGTTGGCAAAAAAAAAAAAGGTAAAAAAGCGAAGGGGCTATATGTACGTAATAACAGTGTTAAAAATAAGAAACAACACCTGGAGCACCCTCGAACCCTTCTGTATGTATACTATATATAGGTATACATATTATATTCACAATAAGAGATAGGAAAAAAATACGTACGAAAAAAAGTGTACCCGTTATTTTATTATTTTTTTTCCCCCTACACAATACGTCAGCCTATACCTGAGTGCGATCGCGAACCTGTGCCTATATACGCGCACGGGCGCCAACCCGACCCGGAAACGCCTCGAGTCCGAAGGGCTTTCAAAAATATTACAATGAAATGTGCTCCTGCGCGCGTGTGTACATTATATCGCAATGCTATAATATACTTATGATGTATAGACATGTGAGTATACTCTGTAATATGTGTACGCGTCCTATACCAAGTGGTAAAAGTCGTGTTTTACAATTTTCATTTTATTCTTTATCAATTATAGAGATCCTATTTTTATAATGTACGCCAAAATAGTTGTTAAACCAGGGATGAGGAAGACCTTTACTAAGCAAATATTGGACGGCATCGGGATGATAACCAACGGGTAGCTTTAAAGAATAATATTTTAGCGTCAGCGAAATATGGAAAGATACATCAATTATAATTTAATCCATTTTAGGATATCTTAGGATTTAAAAAAATATAAATGTATCATTGCCATACCTCTCTCTCTTATAGCTCTTATAGCTATCGATTTGTAATAGTTAAAAAAAAAAGTATAATATATCGTCTATGCGCATGCAATAAGATAAATAAGTGGCACGGTGTGCCAAAATGGTCAGCCGCAGTCGCTCTCAGTGCTGCAGTAAGTTATATTGCACAGCGCTGCTACAGTCAAATGGGTGACCACACGACTATATAGGAGTGTCATCTTTAAATAAATACACACATACACTGTACCAACGTGTTTAACCCCTAAAAAACCCTTCAAACCAGAAGTTTCACATGGAGAACCTAGTGCTAGTAATCAAAGCTTTCTTTAAAAATATAAAGAAAAGAAAATGATAAAAGTTCATTTAGATGAAAATTAAAACGTGACGAATACAACATTCATTTATTATTAATAAAAGAGTAATAATATCAGCATAGCATGTACTATGATAGCAGTATTTTTTAATGTTTTAAATAAATGAGGATTATGATGAGGGTTGGTAAAATTTGATTTTTTAAATTTATATGTATTCTAATTTACACATTTTTTAGGTCTAGAATAATAAGTAAAAATTAAAAAAGATAAAAGACTAATTAAAATACTATTAAAAATCCACGCTTTTCTCAAATTAATCCATTTGTTCGGAATGTACAATCTATATATATATTGACTATTATAAGTGTCCTTAACAGAGTAATTACTATTTTCTGGAAAAATGTGATTAAAAAAAATATTTAATAATTATGGTTGAATATTGGACGACTGTTTTATAGACTTAGAGTTTTCAATATATGTTTTTAATTTAAAAGTAAAACATTTTATAATTAGATTTGAACTACAATATAATATTCTATACTACAGTATATAATTGTAATTTAAAAACCCAGGTAGATTTACAATTATTCAGAAAATAGGTAATATGTTATTTCATGTTCAGTAGTTCTGAACTTACTTGAAATGCTTTATAGTTGTACTGAAATACAACTTTTGTTGAAAAAAACAAATTTTGCATATTTACCATTTTTTTTTTTTCATTTTGAAAATTATTTTTTTGTTTTATATACATTTTACTTTTCTATTTATTGTGATATTATTTAAATAAATAAATAATAAATTTGGATTTAATGAATGGTAGCTCTGAGAAGTTTAAGCGTATATATATATATGTATAAATATAAGAACTTCGAAATCGTTAAGATCCGCAATAGCCCTGGAGGTGCTTTAGTATACAAAGTGGGCGTGCCGATTAAAACTGTGCTACTACGTTTTTTTCGTTTTCTTTTTTTTTTTTCATCCCAAACAACAGAGATATATTTTATTAAAAACTCTCCCTCCTTGTGATTTATAACCCGTTGGAAAATTCCGGTACAGCAAACCGTTCTTCTCCCTGCCTTGGCTCGGCTCACTTTAATTAGCCATTCTCTTTTGGAAAGCCTGAGGGTGCAGTAAAAAATGTAAGAAAGTTCTGGCAGCAAAAGCGGTAAAAAAAGGCTTCTATATCCATAGCAGTAGAGAAAAAAAAATAAAGGCGAAACAGAAAGAGATAGAGTGAGAAAGGATAACTTCCCCGAGGGTCGTTGTGTATGCAAAGCATCGTCAGAGGGGTGGTTTTTCCTTCAACCCTCTCTGGTGGCTAAATTAATTTCCAGCGCTGAAACAAAAAAAAAAAAAACAAAAAAAGCCCCAACGCTAATGGAACTCGCTGTTGTATAGAAGAGGGGGAGAGTGATAGAAAGGGATGACGAGCACAGCGTATCTCTGGGTACTTTTATTATTCATCGTGTATTTTTTCTCTGCTTTTTTTTTTGCCCGACGTAAAAGTGTATCTCTTCAATATTCATAAAAAGTTGCGTTATAATTAAGTAAACTAAAAAAAATAAAAGCGAATGTATAAGTTATTTACAAATTGACTAATGTCATAAGCAGATGCAATTTCGTGATCCATTTATATTATAATACACACTCACCATCGTTATAGTGAAATGTATTTATAATAATATATACAAATTATATCCATGAGATTTATGAAAATAATTTATTTATTAATCCCGTAAATGCTTCAAGTGGATAAACACTTGAATTAATTACCTATAGTGTGTCGGAAATTATAGGACTTAATACAAATTTATTCACACCCCGGATTAAATGATATGTATATAGCAGATTTTATCTCTAAGACTTGTTAACATTTTATTGTACTGTTAAAAATATATATTAATTAATGCATACTTAAGTAATAGTTTTGATTACAGCAGTTAAAATTATTTTTTTCTTATGTATATATATATATATATATATATATTATATTATATTATATTAAATACCAAAATATTCAATAACACATTTGCGTGCATCATTCTTCAAACGTCACTGTTTGCTGTGTGTATTTAGCTATCTATAGCTGGTATTGTAAATGTCCCGTATATATATTATATAAAATATTTTCATAATAGTTCATAATACTATTAAAACAATTATTTAAGTGAAGGAATCTCAAAACCAGTTTCACTTTTTAGGGATTCGACTATTTTCGATTTTAATATATATTTTAATTATTATATTGATTATATTTTAAATTTAATTAAAGATTTATAATCATCTTAGTACGTACACTATCTGGTTTTCGTCTAACAACTATAGTTTGATTGCTTGTGTATAAAATGTTCGTAAAACCTTCGTTTAAAATGGTATTTTTCAATACGTACAGCGTGGCTTGTCAGTGACATTCGAATTCATAACGCGCAAATCTGCACAAGCATACAAGTATAGCCTATATCTAATGTATATATTATATAATAAAAAAATATAAAAATAGTAGCTTGACTAATAAAATGGACTTTTTGCAACTTATTGTTTTTTAGAACGTACAATACGAACACTTTTAAAATTGGCGAACACAATCTTTTTATTACATTTCACAAACGGAAATCTGTTAGGGCCAGGGTCTTCCACAGTTTTACTCCCCATCGCCACCCAAATATTTTCATATTTTTTTTCTCATTGCCAAATGTGAGGTAACAATCAGACAATCAGTTTACGGTTACAGATTCCCGAGAAATATCACCAGATTTCCGTTCTGTTACGTTTAAACCTACAATAATAATGTTCTTAATATACAATACACTCTAAAGAAATATTTCAATTGTAAAGACGTGCTGTATTGAATCGTTTAATTATCCTATACGAAATAATAGCTAATCTAGAGAAATCGTAAAATAATTTTAGCTATATAATCGGGTTGTAGCTTCAGTCTGAAGCTTCCAGCAGACTATTATTATATTAGTACATTATAACGTTCAGTATATGGTTTTTAGAGTAGTTTTGCACTTAAAGTGATATGGGATCTACCCAAAGATCCTCACAATCGACTAAAAAGAAGATAAATTCTTGATCTCATCTCTCTCTTCTTTCTCTCCCAAGTTATATAGATAAAATATATTATATTTTTAATCGATACTTACGTTAAATATTATTAATGGATGACATCTTAATCCTGAATCTTCCCACTATTATTTACTATTATTATTATTAATTATTATTAATAATATGTGATCTTTGTATAATAGGTATATCATATATTTCGTAAAATAATAAAAAAAAGTGATGCTATATAAATCACCGGCTAATGCGAATGATATGCCCATCGATAAAATTTTCAAAACAAAAATGGCATTTTTCATCATACACCGTATGTAGTGACGCGTGAAATGTCAATCATTGTTCGTCTTGCGTATACTTAATAAAATATTAAGATTATGTAAAAATACCAAACTATCGGTGTTAATCAAAACGCACAATGACATTTTAAATTTGTTAAGAAATAATTCTCGATATTAATTATCTAGTGGATTTTTATCACGTACCATTATTAAGTGGTGAAAAATATTTTCATTGACATAGTAATTCCAATATTTTAAAATGCTTGGAAGCTCAATAGCAAGCTCTATATACAATTTTTTTCCATCAATAACGCTAATCTACTCTATGATCTTATAGGCACTACATTAGATCAACATTATACATTACGGTTGATAACTTTTAAACAATAGTTCTCGACAAAAAAAAGCGTAAACATGTTTTTTGAATAGTTGGGAAGAGGGAGCAGCGCAAGTAAGTCAATTTTAAATTTAATACATTTTAAATAAATATAAAAAGCGTAATAATATACCCTCCCTATAACTTTTAGCTTTATAAGATTCAGACATTTCATTATTTTGAGCCTTTACCTATAAGTTATAAGTTATAGCTTATAACTTATAAGTTACAACTTATAACACTATATTATAATTGATTGTTATTTTTAATCAAAAATAATAAATTCCATACATAATGACATTTATCTCTACAAACAGAACTAGTTAAATATATAGTAAAGTCTAAATAATAATAAAAAATATTTAAATCCAAAAAAACAACTAATTATTACTATTATTATATTATTATATCAGTATTATCTGACAATAATGAAGATAATTAGAAAATAACAATAAAAAATAAAATACTTTTATTTATGACTCACGAAAAAAAATGTTCAATACAATTTTACAATTAATGAAACTATATTTACTCTGTTTTCAGATTGAATTCGTCGTGATTATATATATATAAACCCTGTAGTAGTTTGGCGCACACCCATATTCGGTTACATTTTTATTACTTCTATATTGTCTGCTTTGTACATGTGATTTTAGGACTTGCATCTCGAGTCCTAAGAATTATAATGACAAAATATAATATTTTTGTTTCCAAAACTTTCAAGTCTTATACCAATGTTACTTTAACTACACTTTAAAAATTAACTATGCAAATTGTATATATGAGCACTTAAAGTTTTAAAAGCAACAAACACTTTAGCTAGCCAAACTTCGCTCTCACTTAGAACCGTTTTTGGTACACAATAATTAATTATTGCTTTTAAATTTAACATAATGGTGCATTTATATACAACGCTATCTTCCCCGTGGAGGTAAATGATATGACCGTCCTGCTTTTTTTTTACATAATTTTTATTTAAAAATGTGAGAAAAAAACAGGCAGTAAGCTCTGTAAACAAGTATACTTACCTTATATTTGTCCTCGCTTTTAGAAATATATAAAAATATTGAAAAAATTGAAAAAATTGATACAACTAGTGTAAATAATAGATATAACTATTAGTAATAGTTATTCTATATTATGAACTTTATTGTTAATATTATGATAATCATATGGCTAGAGTATAGAAACTATTTCGATTTTTCCTGCATTATTTGCCAATCATACATGGTACATATTTATTAGATTTAGTAAAAATTGTTTAATTGATTTTTTGTAACGCGAGCATCGAAAGTTAAATTTTCGATCCTACTTTAAAATGACTCTTTTCATTCCAGTAGGTGATTAAGACTGGCTTAAGGCCCTAGGACGGTAAAGTCAATTTACCGCCCGGAACGCTTGGCATAAAAATAAATTTCCAAAAAGGATAAAATATACAATATGTTTGTGGTATGTAGCGGACTCTACTGCTTGCCACGTTGTGCAATCTATTTGTAAATCTTTATACGTTTTTCATTGTCAATGTTCAAAAGAATATTGTGTTAATAAAGATAATATGCGTGTCAAAAAATATAGTATATGTGGCTCGTGCGGAAAGGCAATTTCAGTCTTGCGCGAAATCTCACGTCGTTCGCGACTGAAATTACTTACTCTACGCCCTTTTCACATAATATACTATTATAAAAATTAACTGCGGATAATACAAGAATAATACAATACAAAATTAACAGCCTATATTTTCATGACAACATTACACGTGTATGTATTTTTATAGTTGTTATATAGTAACCACTAAACTTAATCGACAATTCATTTACAGTTATACTGATGAGTCTATTACAATATATAATATTAATATATTATAATTATCATTATTGTTGTTGTTGTTTTTGTTGTTATTATTATATTGTATTAAATTATACTATACATATTATTGGATGGTCTGCACTTGGGCCCATTTTATCTACCTGCTCCGTATAAAATATTTGTTTACATTTTATTACCCGGAGATTTGGCCATAAAAGTATAGCACATAAAATATACGATTAATATGAATATACAACGTTTATTAACTAATTATTATTTTTTGTCTAACAAATAAAAATATAATTCCATTTAAAAATAAAAATAAAATTTATCAAATAATAAATATTTTTTTAAATAACATAATATAGATCTTACAAATTCAAATTGCTCTTTTTACCTTCTTTGTATTTTTTAATTTCATTTAGAATAAAATTTTGTTGAACTAAAGTTAGTTTTCTTACTTTTATTGTTCCTACTCTTCTAATCTTAATATAAACTCCTGATTGAAGTTTCAATAAAGTATTAAAAAAAATATGAATATTGGGATGTGACATATAGAAGTTATTTTCAACCACAAGGTTTCATAATATTTGTAAACTATACTTTTGACTATTTTTATCAATTTCATTTGATGCTCTTGATGACTCTATATAATAAGATATTGGATAATTTATTACTTTTATTTTTTAATAACGCATTCTGTTGCTTTTAATTTTATTAAAATTTTAAGTTTAATAGTGACCCAATTACCATATACCTTTTTTAAAAAAGGTAAATTGTCGCCCGATTTTCGGATGCTCATATTATTATATATAATAATCAATACACTCGAATACTCGATAAATATAATAAAATGAATCCGTTTTTTTGTCTCATAAGTCGAAAGTCATGTCTTGTGTAGACAATATTGATTCAAGGCCCACGAGGTACAATGATATATGGGAAAAAACGTCTAAGGGAAAAGAGCTTAAACTATTCTCATAAATATAGGTAGGTATCCAATGGCATATTCAGTCTTAATAATAGTAATGATTTTTATTTTTTTATTAATAAAATACTGATCATATTATAATTTTATTATTTTATTTACGTCATATTACGTCTACATTACATTACGCATAATTCTTTAATTGCAGCATTGCGATGTAATATTGAAAGATCAAAGAGAATATAAATGTGAATGAAAATTGAAAAAGATTTTTTTGAACAAGGTCTGACTTTCAATGATTCCTCAGCCGGGTCCGCTACCGCAGGGTTCAATTGCTCCATAATGTCCAAATCTCAACGTCCGTACGTACGTTTACCCGACCAATTATAAGGGTGGAAATATACTGCACAGCAACTTATTTATACCGGGTGTGAATGAATTGTTATATTATGTTGACAATATATAACTTGACTGTATATAATAACGTTGTACAACGTCTCCGTCGGTTTTCGACGCTCCGATAACATAATACGTATAGAACCGTGCACCACTATATTGGTATATTATATTGAACATTGTGTAATGGAAGTCAGGCACAAAAGAAAATAATATTGCAAGGTATTTACGTCATATAAGTATACTTGGTGCTGGCATCTCGTCGATCACAAAACTTTATACCTCGTAATATCTGCTAGCAGCAGCGTCTTCGTGATTTCTACTGATGATTGACAGCCGCAAAAGTCCCGATTTTTTGCCTTCAGCCGGTAATTAGATCACATACATTGTGTATTGTCTTCCGTGACGTGTAAGAGCGTATTACTACGCGAATAGGTGTGTATGCTGTCATAATACAGCGGCAGAAAATGAGTGAAAAATTACACGATTTACGTGCCATAAGATTTTGCACACGCACACGATAAGTCGATAATATGGAAAAGGGAATAGTGTACCTACCTACCTATTATATAGTCATCGGAAATCGTTGCAACGTGTGGAACGGGAGGAGGAGAGTTACGACCGCAAGACAATCGTTATTTAGCAACAAGTCAATCCAGACGTACGTAACGCGGTCACAATGCACTCCCCCTCTTCTCCCCCCCTACCCACCGACAAACTCTGCGATCGCGCCACCAACAGATTTGGCTTTTGTCTATAACCGACACTTATCACACCTTTTCGATTTATTCGACCGTGACTCACGAGTGCAACACGTCTATGTACGTACCTATGTGTTTTTGTTTCCTTAACACTACTTGTCAATCAAATAAAATCGTTTTCCAGGTGACACATTCGTACACACACACACATATATATATATATATATATATCGCTTGCGTTGCGAGTGTGCAGTGTACATGACGAACCTAACTATATAAGCCCGTCGAACCCACACTCACACACACACATACGCTCACACTGGCGAGTCAACGAATTAATAATCGTATATTGTTGCCTGCACGGTATATATATAATATGAAATATTCTTATTTTCGCGCAATTTTTTTTTTCTTTTCTATTATACATAATAAATAAGTAATATTCTTCTATATATGTATTTCTCTCCTCGCGGTGGGAACGGTATATATAGTTCTCCACGGTTCCGCGTTACAAGTCACACAGTAAGTATACGCCTCTATTGTACGCCGCGACGTGAGTGTAGTATTTTTTGCATACATATACCCATATTATATAAATATACTGTATACTGATACAAATGTGTGTGTGCACGCGAACCGTCACTAATTATTGGCGATGATTTCCACGGGGCGCACGATAATAAATATTCAAATTTTGGTCTGTCGGGCCCGCGACGAATTCGTGTTTTATCGTCCGGCACCGTCGATCCCTGACCTCGCTCAGAATAATCGAAACTAGTTTGCCTGCACGCAACACGTATATACATACATATGTGTATGTAAGTAGGTATATTCATATTACAACGATATGTGCGCAGTGTTCCCCTCATCACGCATCACGATAACCGCGTTGCACCCGAATTATTATTGCGTATGCGTACATTTTAATGTTACGCTATGTAGAACAGTTTATTTTTATTTTTATTTATTTTTTTATTCATTTCGCGTACAAAGCCCGCCCAAACGCTGCCCATGTTGTGTGCGTGTACATAATAAAGCGCGTCGGTAACGCGCGCGGACAAATCGTTTACGTAGGTAGCGATACGATCTTTCTGCTGCGTGTATATTTATCATAAATGTTTGATTTTTTTATTTCCTCGAAACGTTCTACCCCGGCCCTGTTTTCCCCTTTTTTTTCCGCGAATGTATTTATTACTGTGAGAACGTCGCGGTTATCAACCGTGCTACTTTATAAAATATTGTATCTACCCCGTATCTATCTATATTCGTATGTATTATACAAAAATCGTCACGCGGTGACGACTATGGATGCATCGATTTATTAGAATTATTAATATCATCCGATTCGCTGTCCTATGCCGTTTTATGACGTTTTATGCATAAATCCAGTATCCACCATTGTGTAGGCTATTTAAATCAAGGACGTATAGCTGGCGGCACCGTATCAAGAGCTCATGTGCCTTGTAAAACGTTATACATAATATAGGTACTAAGACTAACTCTGAAATTTTATCAATAAAAGTTATTTGATAGAATGTTGAGCAGACTATAAGTTAAGCGCTTATTTATAATTTTATTCTATAGTTGGAATTGTATTGAATACACCGACGTCCAACTGCGGCCATAATTTTTTTATTTAACATATAAGCACAGATAGTATACTATTTATTGTTAAAATTAAATCAGGCATAGTATATAGTTATTATGTCACGTGGCCAACTCGGTCCTGGAAAGATGCAAAGACAGCAGAATCACGGCACCTATTTGAGACAACAACGGCGACAGAGTAGGTTAGTCTTTTTCATGGGGATGTGAAGACGTAAACCGTCCTATTTCATTTCGTTAAACGATCGTTTTTGTACTTTTAAAATTTCAAACTACCTACCTTATATTTTAAAATAATTTTATTGTTTTATATATGTCCTATAGGTCGATCGAGGTATACTCATCTGAACGTTTGTGGCGAACAAAACATTATAAAGGGTATTAAAAACCAGTGTTCGGAACGTTCACTTAAAAATTGAACTCGTTCACGTTCAAATTTTATATTAAATATTTATGAATCACCTTCCTCCATCCTGTATAAATGAGACCTTTACAAAATGTATTAGTTATATTTTACTTTATGTTCAACCCTTTAACGTGCAGGCTTTAATTGAAAACTCAATAATTCAGACAACTGTTACATACTATATTATTTATAACCACTAAGTTATCAACTATTATTATGAAAATATTATACATACATGTTTTACATATAATTTGGACAGCCAAATTTTTTTTATCAATATTACAAAAACAAATATTTAGAAAAATCGATAATTTCAATTGTATTTAAATAAGTCAAAATACTTCAAAAACTTAACTATGTATAGAACATTAATCTATCCCATTATTAGTAAGTATTTTATTTGTAGTGTCATGTAGTTTAATTTTAATTTTTATATGCATTTTCAGAATTGTTTTTAAATTGTTTTTAATATTTTAATAATAATATTTGTTTTGAAAAAAAGGTTTTCGTGAACTCGGTCGTTGAATATGGATACGGTTGAAATGGTTGAATGAATTATATTGGCCATTGGGTATACTTAAACTTATTCTAATAACTTTCGTTATTATAATTTATAATGATCGATAACAGGAAATGAGTAGGAAAATGAAATGTTTATTAAGTTTTATTTAAACAATAGAAATAAAAGAAAGCCAAAGAAAGATCTGTCCTTCTCCCTTGTCCCATACACAACTACATCATCCCTACACAGTATTCACTATTGTACTTTACCTCAGCATTCTACATTCTCTTTGAAGTCTCGCCTTTGGTAACTAATTGCGTAAAGAACCAAATTCTACGTATATATACTTATACGTCACACCCAATCAAATATTAAGGTCAATTCGAAAAACACGAAAGTACTCAAGTACAACGTTTGCAATTTTGAATCGTATAATTCCTAAGACGTATTTTTGATTCGTTCCCCGTTAAGTTGACAATATTCGATTGTGATTGCGACTGTAATTAATTAGGTTAATAGTATATGCTCAATGCTCGAGAATTAAATCGCCACGGAATTACTATATGCGTGTGACCCGAGTGATTCGTTTAAAAAATTAATTCCACGTTTTTATACTATATTATACACTTTAGTACCTTAACACTTATATACCTAAATACCTAAAACTTAAAAATTGAAAAAAAAAAAACACGAACAAAATCAAATCAATTATAAATTAATAAATCGTATGACAAATAACAAAATATAGACACGCGTGTTTATATTTAGCTAACAATCAACAAATTAATGTTAACGATAAATTCTATAGTTTTATTACTCTTCAGAGTACACCAGAAGTTGTGTGTTCCCTAAGGTCTTAGGTTAGGTAAAGCCAATATCGATTTAATGGAAGGATTAACCTTTTATTATTAGACCACGAATTTGTAGCCGAGACATTTTAGTACCTATACGGCAATGTCGTTCCCATTGCATATTTACCCTAGGCGTCTGTGCTCCGTATTTTATTTCAGGGCATATTTCGGGGATCACCCGAGTTGCGTCCGTCCAAAAAGGTATACACGAATTGCGTCCCAAAAAATACAGGACGCAGTTCGTGTATTTAAATCAGGGGTTCTTAAATAACTAACATATAATCAGAAGTCAATCAA